>CM076582.1:1274262323-1274864718 GCA_034641835.2 Pinus albicaulis
TTGTTCCACACATCGGGAAAAGTTTCACTCAAAAGAGCTTTCAGATAAATAAAAGATGAATTTTGGAAAACTGAGAGAGGTTTTTGTCCATAACATGCCAAGGAAGAAAAAACTCATTCACTTTTTACACAGGTATCATGGTTTTATAGAAATGTCAAAAATATCGTTGCCTCAGGAGAATTGAATGCACCTCTGAAGTGACCTTGGGAAAATCAAGATTTCTCCTAGCATGTTTGGCCAACTGACTTTCTTGATGAGTCAAATGATAACTATACAGAAATACCTTTCCAATGAGCTATCATGAGCTCAATTTGGAGTTGAGGAAGACCTTCAAACGTTGACTGCAACAGCACTCTGCCTTGAGGCAGCCTCATTCTGCTCATTTTGACTAGTGTTGGGAGATTTGGTTTTTGACAGGGTAAATGAAATCCAAATTGCATAATTCCACTTTTTTTGGAAATTAGACTCCAATAGCTTTCCAACGAGCTATCACACGCCCGATTTGGACACCAGGAAGGCCTCCAAAAGCTTCCTGCAAGAGAAACACGACCCACCTGGGGCCCGAGCGACCCACCTGGGGCCTGAGCGACCCACGCAGAGGCTGCGCGACCCACGCAGATACAGAGGTTCGAAACTTCATTTTGAGCGCCCATTCTTGCTTGGGATCGATTCATCGGCCTTCAAACAGGTTATTTGCAATTTCTTGATGTTTTTAAATGCACCGGTGGCATCGTTGGTGGTTTCAAACATTTCAAATGGAGGATTTAAACCCCACAGTCATGGCAATATCGTTTTCAGGGTTTTAAAATGAAAATTAATGGTTGAATGAGTTTGTTTGTTATCTCATGGCAGTGATACATCCAGCTTTGCATATAATATCAAAACCATATTGCTCTCATGCCCATTTTTCCATTTTGACCATTGCTATTATTATACCATGTTAAAACCCTTTGTTCCATGGTGACTGTGGTTGTAATGAGTCTCACTGCCCAATGTAAAAACATTCTCATGACTTTGTTTCAAACTGCCTATTGAGACCTTTGTGGTTATTACTCATAAACAAACACATTCTATTGATGCCATGCCCTCCCTTTGACTAGACTTGTTCAATATTTTGAAGGTTGCCTAATTTTCTTTGGTCAAGTTTCACTTGTAATTAAAACTCGATTTTATCATGGTTTGTTTCCTTATGGTGTTTTGACGGTGGGATATTTATTGGGTAAGTTAAAACACACATCATAACTTTCTTTTCACCCCATCTATACGTATACATAGTTCCAATATCTTGTTCCGTGCCGTTTACGTAGACAAGAGTCGTAGTATGAGCGGTGAGTCGGACAAAGGACTAATCGTTGAGGTTGATGCACCGAGATGGAGCATACTGCTGCACCAAGAGGTGGTAACATATCGCAGAAGCCACAGAGCTTTGTTTCAACATCACGACGAGTACTATCTTCACCCGGGGTGGAAGGGTCTCGTTGACTTCATCATGTAATGGATCGCCCACTCTTTAGAAGGAAGTGTTGAATGCCTAGATTGTAGTTCCATGATTAGAATTGGTTGAAACTGATCCCTGAAAAGGGAATTCGACCCCTAGAGGTGGGGAAAGGTGTTAGAGTGATCTATATATTGTAATTTCTCAATCATTTCAGAGGTTGGAGAGGTTGGACTCTTGGGATACTTTTGATATTATTGTACATACTTTTCATATTTTGGCTAAGGAAAGATCAGGGGTTTTGCGGCACTTGTTGGGATCCTTGTGGTGTTCTGTTCTTGATGATGTTTCTTCTTTGTTTACTGTAATTTTCTTCATGTTTAATGTATGCCATCCTTTCATTATGCTTCTGAACTAAATTGAATGAGTGATTAAGGTTGAATCCATTGTTTATAGTGCTTAGCCTTTGAATTCAGTTAGTTCTATATGTTTTCAGCTGTTTGGAGAGGATCCAAGTTCTTCTTTGCCCTCTTCAGCTCCTCGTCGGTCTAATCTATCCATAAATCCAATTTAAAGCGTCAAGATCATCACCTATCTCGCCCCAGCTTGAACTCTGCAAAGGTCTGACCTTATCCTCGGACCCAAAATTTGTTTTCCCATTACTCCAGCGAAAACCCAAAAAACCAAAAATCAAACATACCTATCTCTTTACTAGCCTAAAATCAGTTCTTATTGTAAGTCATCTCGCATCCTATTGCTCATTTTTTCGAGATTGACGGAGAGAGCCCTCTCCTGTCCTCGTAGGGCTAGCTACGAGGCTGAGCGTGGTTTGATGTAGCCTTGAGTTTTACTTCATTTCAGCCTGAGGTAGATTTGAGTGCTAACACATAGCATATTCATTTTTGTTATTACAAATTTTGTTTAACTTCTAATTACTTTACATAAAATTATATTAAGATAACTAACTAAACATACATAGCATATTTGCATATTCATTTTTTTTTTTTGTTTATGATAATTGACATTGTTTTTTCTATTTAAATGATTGTTTATTTTTTATTTTAAAAGAGCCATGTGTGAAGTCCATGTCACGCAGATAATTAGACATTATTGTTTATTATAATTAAGATTACTTAGATTTCTATTTAGAGTGCACCGAATGATACATCATTCATTGGGGACACTCAGTTAAGTGTGTCTCATAGAAAGATTGAAAATTCAAAACTATAATTGAATATTCCATCATAAATTATAAATTTAAAATCTGTATCTGTTTTGAGCCCTTGTTGGAAATTGCAAATCTGTGTTGAATATTCCTGGTGTGTCTGGGCTGATTCTGATTCTGATTCTGTAGAGGATAGGATGGCGGGAGGTTCTGTGCACACAGTGGGAGTGTCACACGAAAGAGCACAACAATACCATGGCCGAGTAACGCTGTATGTCGTTATTGCAAACATTGTTGCTGCTATTGGTGGATCCATCTTCAGTTATGATGTCGGGATATCTGGTATGAAGTATATCCTACCAATGCTAATTTCAAACATATTTCAGTTTCAGTTTATATATAATGCTGTGAATTGATATATAATGCTTTCAGTATCCAATGGTTTTATATTTTAATTTAGCAAATAATTATGCCATGAATTGACAATGATCAGAAGACAATTGACATTGAATAATTTAGAATTAGTTAGGATTATGCTTACTTTAGTATATCTTGGATTGGGTTTGTTGAGGAAGTTGAGAGATTCTCTCAACTTCTCTCTCTAATATTAGTATGAGTTCACCTGTATATTTGATGTATCTAATTATTGCAATATAGAAAATAAATATTATTGTGTGTTATTCATTTGCGTTTCTGCTCTCTCCAATTCTTATTTTGGTATCAGAGCAAGTCTGTTGACTCGCTGTGGAGAGTAGCATTTTCATATTTGATTGAATAGGGAAGTGGCCCAAACCCATTAAGACCTTAATCAATGACCATAGGTTGTCTGTTGTATGTACAAAGCGTGAGCTGCAATCGATAGGATTAAGACTCAGTTTTTGTTTGCATACTCCGCTTCCTAGTTAGGCGATGACTCAGATTTAAAAGCGTTTTCGATCCACTATCATCGGACTCTTTTGAAGAGCCACCAATTCTTGATTCTTCTGAGATATGATGCAGCGAAGGGTCAAACTGCAAAGATAATTAGAAAGAGATTTCCATTGACAACGACTTCAGCGCTGTAAGTCAAGTGATTCGGCCCTACACAATTCGGTCAGTCTTCCAGGCCGAACGTACTGTAGCAATTTTTGAACTGCAGAGCAAGATTTGAACAAAGCGTATTGGTTGATCGAATTCCTGTATGTGGAATTTAATCCACGATATTGATTCTGCGTGGATTGTTGATAGTTACTCCTCCATGTGCTCGCAAATTGCATGAATGAATGAACGCTGACATTTCTGCTTGAATGAACGCTGACATTTCAACATCTGCCAGTGAATGCCACTGTCAGATGCAGATCCTGTGACGATACAGCTGAAAGAGGGTTTTAGGTAACTTCTGGAGCTGGATCTGGTGTTTTCCAATTTCTGCTGGATTGGTTTGCCTCAAATAATTATTTTTTCATTCAGTTTCATTGCAACCTATTTTAGATTTGCAAAGTTTGAAAATCAGCTTCTTTTCTTTTTAACATGGAGCAGCCTATTGTATTAGAGAAGTTTAATGGCTTTAATTTCTACACTTGGAAGGTAAAAGTTCAGTTGCAAATGATGAGTAGAAATTTATGGAGTATTGTAGAAGGCTCAGAAAAAGCACCTACAGATGCTCAACAATTAATGGCATGGGAAAAAAGAGAGGAAAGAGCCAAGTCTATCCTTGGACTATCACTTGCAAATTCTCAGCTACATCTTATTGACTTAAAGAAATATTCTGCAACAATATGGGAAGAAATGAATAAGGTATTTGGGGCACAAGTTGTTAATGCAAAATTTTTCTTAAAGTTACAATTGTTTAAACTCCAAATGGATAGTGAGACATCATTGTCAACACACATAAATGAGTTAAGAGCTTTGATGAGACAGTTGTCAGAAATTAAGTCTAAAGTAGATGATGATGATGCAAAGGCAATCTTATTAAATAGCTTGTCTTCAAAATTTGGTAATGTCATATTTACTTTAAGTCAAATGCCACATCAATCACTTGATGAAATGATAGTAGCTCTTATGGCAAAAGAAAAGAGGATAGGTGGCCCAGAGGCTAGTTCACATAATGAACTTGCACTATATTCCAAAGGAAGGGTGAATAAAAGTAAGACTGAATGTTTCTATTGTCATAAATATGGACATACAACATTCGATTGCAAAATTCGAGCTCGAGATCTTTTAAATGGACAATTGAAAAAATCAGCCTATGCAACATTTTCAGACGATTCACCCAATGCAATGTTTGAAGATTCTTCAAGTGAGGATGAACCTCCTGATCCATCTCTTAAACTGTTCTAAAGCATGTTTTGTGATTTGCAAGTGTGTGAAATATAGTGTGAAGTGCCTTATATTTATTGCTATGAGATTTATGTAGAAGAGAACCAATTATTGGACAAATTAGCATTATTTAAATTAGTCGTTCTTGACGTCTTACAGGGACGAGAGAACAATTGGCTAATTTAATTGTGTGAATTTGTTATATGCTGATCTTGTTGTGCTACGGGCCAAGGAGCATCAGTTACAGGTTACAAGCAGGTCAAGTTGTTAGATTAGCTCTTGAACACATTCAGTATTCAGACCATTTTCCTAGCCACTGATGGATAGCCGAAAGCGAAATATCCGACAGATGGTGATTGGTCCATAGGATGGTTCATCACTTGTCAGCTCTATCGTGGAAGCCCCAACGAGCCGAGTTGTCAATACTATTGATCTTGCAAAGTTCATTATTGCTGGTCAGAAGCAAATGTATTTTAAATGGGTTGAATGGTAGCTCGAAAATGGTGGAGAAAAGAGCGTTTCCTATGAGATCTCAGAGTGGGTACATGTGTTAATGAAGACCAGATCAGACAAATAGACGAAAGTTCAAAGTGTTGTAATTGTGATTAATTATTATATGTTTTGTAAAGCAAGCATTAAGGGAGGGTATTAGAATTAGTTAGGATTATGTTTACTTTAGTATATCTTGGATTGGGTTTGTTGAGGAAGTTGAGAGATTCTCTCAACTTCTCTCTCTAAGATTAGTATGAGTTCACCTATATATTTGATGTATCTAATTATTGCAATATAGAAAATAAATATTATTGTGTGTTATTCATTTGCGTTTCTGCTCTCTCCAATTCTTATTTGTTTGCTTCAATGGAATGGAATGGATTTATTGACATTGAATCCTGTCTGTCTGCTTCAATGGATTAAAATCCCGTCTGTCTGCTTCAAATTATGGAATGGATTTATTGACATTGAATCCTATCTGTCTGCTTCAATTAATTTATTGAATTTAGTGTTGTGTTGTGTTGTGAATAACAGGTGGTGTGACATCCATGGATCTGTCCCTCCAGAAATTATTCCCTGCAGTGTACCATAGGAATTATTATGAAAATCATGACCATGATAGCGATTACTGCAAATACAACAGAGCTTTTCCAACGAATTGGGTTTGCAGACTTTTTTAATACTAATTTGGATCTGAATCATCATGACTTGGGTTTTTTTTAGTTTGGATTAGAAGGACTTGGGTTTGCAGAGTTTTTTTGAAAGGAATTGAGTTTGCAGAGTTTTCTATTAGTTTGAATTGGAAGGACTTGGGTTTGCAGATTTTTTTATTAACTCAGTTTGAATTTGAAGGACTTGGGTTTGCAGAGTTTTTTATTAGCTTGAATTTGAATTTGAATGAATGGGTTAACAGACTGTTTTTTGTTTGAATTCGTTTCAAGGTCGTTCCTCTGCACTTGTCAGAGTTGGCTCCTCCAAAACTCCGTGGAGGACTCAATATGTTGTTCCAGTTGGCCACAACACTAGGGATTTTCATACCAAATTTGGTTAATTACGGCACTCATAACATAACACCATGGGGATGGTGTCTTTCTCTGGGTTTGGTTGTTGTTCCTGCACTTTTGATGATAGTTGGAGGGATGTTTCTTCCTGAGACTCCCAACAGTCTGATAGAACATGGTCGTCTATACAAAAAGCATTTTTATATTTCAACATATATAAAAAAATACCTCTAATTTTATATATACACACAAAGCACTTTTACTTTTATATTTCAACATATATAAAAATACCTTTACATATATATAAGTGAAGCATTTTTTACAATGATTAAAATGCACCTCTAAGCACCTTTGTGTATAGCATTTTTTATAGGGATTAAATGCATGCTAACCACCTATGTGTATAGCATTTCTTATAGGGATTAAATGCACCTCTAAACACCCATGTGTATATGTGTGAACTTCTTTTGTGCAAGAGCATAGCTAAAGAATTATTTAGCATATAGATAAAAATAATTTTTATATATATATAAAACACTTTTATATTTGTATATGTAGAACACTATATATATATATATATATATATATATATATATATATAATATTATATATATAATATTATATAATATAATGCATGTTCACAAATGCTAATATTCTCTAAGAAAATCATACAATTAAACCAATACATTTTAGCAAAAATATGTAAAATAATTTCAACGACTAAGAAAATAATATATTAATTATTTGTCTCTAAAACTTAAAAATTAATCTAAATAAAATCTCTATTATTTTTCTTATTATATTGATCATTATATGTTTAAATATTGAAGCTTAATTTTTTAATCAAGAAAAACGCATATCTCAAAAAAGAATCAAAAGATTCTCTTTTCTTGTATAATTTTCCAATCTACCATGATAATTTAGTGGACCATCCTAAAAGTCTTTATTGAAAATATGAAAAGATAAATTGAAACTCTCTAATTCATGGTGACAAGATTGACATTGTGATTGGTTAATGTAAAGAGTCTAAAAACATGGAAATGTGAACTTTAATGGACTTTGAATTTAATATAACTATTTATCCATATATGTTAAAATGGTTTTAGTTAAATTATATTCTCACTCATATTCCGATATGGGGGTGGATGATTTGGCTTAATGAGGTGTTGGGGGGTGAGCCCACTACCCCACTGCCTCAAGGCATAATTAAGAGGTGGAGGGAGAGGGGGAGGAGGGGAGGAGGGGAGAGGGCGCGCAAGAATGGGCTACCACTGACATGCAGGTGGACTTCAACCTTCACGATATTAATGGAACAACATTTGGATATGAAAGGCTAGATCATACACTTCATGCGACAAAGCAGGAAGGAAACAAGACTTAAACAAGAACACCCTCTGAATCCAATGAAAACACTATAGGAGAATGTTTCTCTTTAATTTCTGGGTTGCAGTATCATCCTAGATTACATAATATGAATTTATGTCTTTTTTGGCTTACGCTTACAAATGTGACAAAGGAAAATCCATACCTTTGGAGCTACGCATTTGAAAAGGGGAAGAAAAATTTGCGAAGGAAACTGCCATCGATGCAAAACTAGCAGTAGAAAATCTAAGACATACAAAGGTGGAAAGGTTGATACTTGTGTGACATTTTCAATTAATGGAGGCAATAATTCAGTGATTAACAGGGCTTCAAAAATGGAAGCCTAAATGTCAATCAATTTCCATCCTTAAAATTTTCTGAAAATTACATGTTACATAATCTCCCTCGTACTTTCACTTAAAAAGAGAAAATCTATGGTGTTCTCTCTATGTATATGAAATCATTAACTCAACATAGATAGTGACAAATTTAATTTGTTATCGAGATGAAACATTTTTTTGTTATTTTTGGATATTATATATCAATTCCATATTATAAATTAAATAAATCACATATTGTCATAGTGGAAAGTACTGTCAACGTAATTTTTTGTTTTGTTATTAGTATTTTTAAATTTGTTAATGCAAATAATATTTTTTGTTATTTAGATATACTTCTTGGCACAATAAGTAATTGAATAAGTGAGAGTGAGATTATTGAATTAAAATCGACCAAGAATATATAATCATTTTGGTATTTTTTATTATAGACATATTGACAATTACAAAGTATAATTATTTTATTTTAAAATGGATATGCCAACTAAAGATTAAGCATGAACGGAATTACATCTCTCTCACAATTAGTTGTGTAAAATGCTAGTATAAATTCATTATCAATTTAAAAAAAAAAAATTGAAAGGATTAATTATTTTACAAAAATGGTATAAAAATACCATTAAAATGATATAAGAGTTATATATATTTGAATAACTATGATGAGTCAACAAAGGTTTATAAATAAAAATGAGAAAAAATTATCTTTATTAATGTCAGCTTTACCAATAAAAAAAGCAATAATATTTATGCTTGAGATTAATGAGCAACTAAATTATAACAGATTTCAGCAAACTTCATAAACAATATTTATCTTTTTTATTATATTTAAATAATATATACACAAAATCATATTTAAAAATTAGTGTTTTACAACTAAATATGGGAGAGATGTGGTAGTGTTTCCTAAATATGGAAGATATGTAGTGTTTGTAAAATAAAGCATTAGATTACAAAAATAATAATAAAAAGCATAATATGAGTAAAAATATTAAATCAATTCAATTTATATATTGTAATTTTGTTTTTAAAGAATTACAAACAAAATTTTCAAGAAAAAATCATAATGTACATTAAATAAAATAAATTTAAATAATAATAAATGGTATTCATAAAGATGATATTTGAGAACATATAATTAATAAATATATAAAAACTTAATAAATTTAATTAAGTAAAAAGTAAAAAAAAAAGAAATAAACATCTAAAAGCTTAATAAATTAAAATGTAAAAAAAAGAAAGGAAATACATGGACAATAATAATAATGATAAATTAAGAACCATTTGATGGTATAATGTAAAATAATAATAATATTAAAATTCAATGATTATAATAATTTTGTTTCTCTAGTTTATGTATTTATCTATCTATTTATATAAATAGAGTTTATTTGAATAGTGTGTTGAACTATTTTTGAAAAGTATAAATTTTAAAGATCTTACTTACACATTTGTTTTACTTCAAATTACTTCACATGAAATTATATTAGGATAACTAAGTAAACATGCATAGCATATTTATTTTTGTTGTTACACATTTGTTTGACTTCTAACTACTTTACATGAAATTACATTAAGATAACTAAGTAAACATGCATAGCATATTAATTTTTGTTGTTACATATTTTTTTTTACTTCTAATTACTTTACATGAAATTATATTAGGAAAACTATGTAAACATGCATAGCATATTCATGTTTGTTGTTATACATTTTGTTTTACTTGTAATTACTTCAGATGAAATTATATTTGAATAACTAAGTAAACATGCATAGCATATTTGTATATTCATATTTTTTTTTTGTAAAGTGCATGTTAAACGATTAGATTTCTATTTAGAGTGCATCGAATGAAATTTCATTGGGGACAGTGAGTTAAGTGCGTCTCATAGAAAGATTGAAAATTCTAAACTCCATCATAAATTATAAATTGCAAATCTGTATCTGTTTTGAGCCCTTGTTGGAAATTGCAAATCTGTATCTGTTTTGAGCCCTTGTTGGAAATTGCAAATCTGTGTTGAATATTCCTGGTCATATGTATGGGCTGATTCTGATTCTGATTGTGTAGAGGAGAGGAGAGGATAGGATGGCGGGAGGTTCTGTGCACGCGGCAGTGGGAGTGTCACACGAAAGAGCACAGCAATACCATGGCCGAGTAACGCTGTATGTCGTTATTGCGAGCATTGTTGCTGCTATTGGCGGATCCATATTCGGTTATGATGTCGGGATATCAGTTTATATATAATGCTAAGAATTGATATATAATGCTTTATGGTTTTATATTTTAATTTAGCAAACAATTATGCCATGAATTGACAATGATTAGAAGACAATCGACATTGAATCCTGTCTGTCTGCTTCAATGGAATGGAATGGATTTATTGACATTGAATCCTGCCTGTCTGCGTCAATGGATTTATTGACATTGAATTCGGTGTTGTTTTGTGTTGTTAGATTTATTGAATTCGGTGTTGTGTTGTGTTGTGTTGTGAATAACAGGTGGTGTGACATCCATGGATCCGTTTCTCCAGAGATGATGACCATGATAGCGATTACTGCAAGTACAACAACCTCGTCCCTCTACGTTGCAGGCCTTGTTGCTTCGCTGTTTGCGTCGTCTATGACGAGGAAATATGGACGCAAGGCCACTATTATCAGCGGAGGTACCAGTTTCATCGTAGGCGCTTCTCTGAACGCCAGTGCAGTGAATTTGCCAATGCTCATTTTTGGGCGCATTATGCTTGGAGTCGGAATTGGCTTCGCAAATCAGGTAGGAATTGCCGGAGTCAAAAGATAGATTTAGGCGTTTGCCTTTGAAATTCAACAGTTCCTGCACTTAGAATGACTTGGGTGGGTAACAGAGCTTTTAGAACGAATTGGGTTTGCAGACTTTTTGAATAGTTTGGATCTGAATCATCCTGACTTGGGGTATTTTAATAGTTAATTGGACCTGAATCATCCGGACTTGGGTCTTTTATTATTTAATTGGATCTGAATCATCATGACTTGGGCTGCTTTTTATTAGTTTGGATTGGACGGACTTGGGTTTGCAGAGTTTTTTACTAGTTTAGTTTGGATTGGAAGGACTTGTGTTTGCAGAGATTTTTACTAGTTTAGTTTGGATTGGAAGGACTTGGGTTTGCAGAGTTTTTTACTAATTTAGTTTGAATATGAAGGAATTGGGTTTGCAGAGTTTTTTATTAGTTTAGTTTGAATTTGAAGGACTTGGGTTTGCAGAGTTTTTTATTAGTTTGAATTTGAATGAATGGGTTGACAGATTTTTTTTTGTTTGAATTTGTTTCAAGGCCGTTCCTCTGTACCTGTCAGAGCTGGCTCCTCCAAAACTCCGTGGAGGACTCAACATGTTGTTCCAGTTGGCCACAACACTTGGGATTTTCATAGCAAATTTGGTTAATTACGGCACTCAGAACATAACACCGTGGGGATGGCGTCTTTCTCTGGGTTTGGCTGCTGTTCCTGCACTTTTGATGACAGTTGGAGGGATGTTTCTTCCTGAGACTCCCAACAGTCTGATAGAACGTGGCCGTCTAGACGAAGGGCGTGCTATACTGGAGAAGACGAGGGGCACCAAGCATGTAGATGCAGAGTATCAAGATATGGTGGATGCCAGTGAATTGGCTAACGCCATCGAACATCCATTCAGAAATATTTTTGAGAGGAGGAATCGGCCACAGCTAGTGATGGCCATCTGCATGCCCATGTTTCAGATCTTGACTGGAATCAATTCCATATTGTTCTATGCCCCTGTTCTTTTCGGCACTTTGGGCTTTGGTGCAAATGCTTCCCTCTATTCCTCCGTTTTGACCGGAGCTGTTCTTGTACTTTCAACCCTCCTATCAATTGCAACTGTTGACAAGTGGGGGCGCAGACCCTTGCTACTTGGTGGCGGCATTCTGATGATACTATGTCAGGTAAGAGCAAAGCTGACACCGGGTTTTTAAGTAGTTTTTGTGTACATCTACTTTCAGTTGGTGTAACCAAGGGTTCCAACATGCCCATGCCCAGCAGCAGATTATGGAGAGAGTTTTGGCATTGTTGTTGCTGCTTTGCTTTCTGCTGGCTTCATCACTAACAATATTATCCTATTATTTTACACAGGTTGCTTTCTGCTGGCTTCATCACTAACAATATTATCCTATTTCTTTCACAGGTTGCTGTTGGCATAGTTTTGGGCCTGAAGTTTGGAGGAGACCAACAACTATCCAAAGGATTCTCAGCATTGTTGGTAGCAGCCATCTGTTTATTTGTGGCTGCATTTGGGTGGTCATGGGGTCCTCTTGGATGGACTGTGCCCAGTGAAATTTTTCCACTAGAAACCCGCTCTGCTGGACAGGCCATAACTGTCTTTGTAAACCTCCTCTTCACATTTGCAATTGCACAGGCCTTCCTATATCTTTTATGTACCTTCAAGTACGGCATTTTCCTCTTCTTTGCCGGCTGGATTTGTATCATGACTGCCTTTGTATACTTCTTCCTGCCAGAGACGAAGGGTGTACCCATTGAAGAAATGATTCTTCAATGGAGAAACCACTGGTTTTGGAAGAAAATCGTTCCATGTATTATTGATGAAGAGGTGATTAAGCGCCCATATGTGTGATTGTATCATGACTGCCTGTGCAGGAAGAGACTAAGGGTGTGCCCATGATTCTTCAATGTGATTGTATCATGACTGCCTGTGCAGGAAGAGACTAAGGGTGTGCCCATGATTCTAAGCACTGGTTTTGGAAGAAAATCGTTCCATGTATGGATGAAGAGGTGATCAAGCCCCATATGTGTGATTGACTAATTTAATTTGAGAGTTTGAATTGATGATGGGGGTGCTCAAGCGACCATTTGCGTGATTGAAATAAGGAAGACTAAGAGTTTTATTGTAATTTGTGATTGAAATAAAGACTAATTTAGTTTGAGAGTTTGATCCCTCTAATTTTTTTTCCTGGTAATTTGCAAATTTATTGGAGAATTTATTTCCAAAGCATATCTACAGATCATATATCTAAAATCTCAGCTAAGTAATTTGTTTTATATATGGTGAAAATATGCAAATCCATGTTTGCATATTTATTTAACGATTCATTTCCACAGAATATCAAATATTTCTTTCTTTTACGGTGAAAATCAGTGAAAATCACTTCAGTATACTTATAGAAACACATATTTTTATATATACACAAAGGGCTTTTATATTTCAACATATATAAAAAATACCTCTAATTTTATATATACACAAAGCACTTTTACTTTTATATTTCAACATATATGAAAATACCTTTACATATAAGTGAAGCATTTTTTACAATGATTAAAATGCAGTTCGAAGCACCTATATGTATAGCATTTTTTATAGGGATTAAAATGCACCTCTAAACACCTATGTGTATAGCATTTTTTAAGGGATTGAAGTGCACCTCTAAGCACTTATGTGTATATGTGTGAATTTCTTTTGTACTATGTAAAAAATGATTTAGCATGTAAATATATATATATATATACTTATACTTACTTTTATATGTCTCGAATGCTTATATATAGATAGATAAAACACTTTTATATTTATATATGTAGAACATAGTTTTTATATATTATGTATATAATGCATAATCACAAATGCTAATATTCTCTAAGAAAATCACACAACTAAACCAATACTTTTTAGCAAAAATATGTAAAATAAATTTAATGACTAGTAAAATAATATATTAATTATTTGTATCTAAAATTTAAAAATTAATGTGAATTTTAATAGACTTTGACTTTAATATAACTATTTAGCCATATATGTTAAAAATATTTTAGTTAAATTCTATTCTCACTTATATTCCCTGATGGGGATGCATGATATGATTTGGCTTAATGAGATGTTGGGGGGTGAGCCCACTACCCCACTGCCTCAAGGCATAATTAAGATGGGGGAGAAGAATGGGCTACCCCTAACCTGCAGGTGGATGTGAACCTTCAAGATATTAATGGAACAACATTTGGATATGAAAGGCTAGAGCCTACACTTCATGCAACAAAGCAGGAAGGAAACAAGAGTTAAAGAAGAACACCCTCTAAATCCAATGAAAACACTATAGGAGAATGTTTCTCATTAATTCATTGGTTGATGTATCATCATAGATTACATAATGAATTTACATCTTTTTTGGATAACGCTTATGAAAGTGACAAAGGAAAATCCATAGCTTTGTAGTTACGCACTTTGAAAAGGGAAGAATTATTTCCCAAGGAAACTGCTCTCGATGAAGAAATAGCAGTAGAAAATGATACCTTGGCTACTACTAGAACATGCGAAGGTGGAAAGGTTGATACTTGTGTGACAGTTTCAATTAATGGAGGCAATAATTCAGTGATTAATAGGGCTTCAAAAATAGAAGCCTCAATGTCAATCAATTATATAAATAAATTCTTGTGAGATAATAAGACTCCAATCTTTCAAAATTTCTCACATGGTTAAATATAAAAAACCATGATCCTCCTAAATATTCTCACATGGTTAAATTTCTCACATGGTTAAATATAAAAAACATCGTTAGGACATGTCTTTGACTGGAAACTATTTAGGATACAAGTCCTATTTTTGGTTGCACATTTGGATAGAATATTCCTATATTCAAAGAAAATTCCTCTAATATCTACCCATCGTAATGTCCAAAAAATGTCCTCTCTACTTCATTTTTGTAGGGCACCAAGGCCTTCACTTTGGAACCCAACTCATCAAGTATCTAGCGAATGGATGTACCTCAATACCATATTCATTAATAATATCCACACCTTTAGTGGTTGTAACTCTACCCTATTTTTCCAAAAGAATTTTAAGGCACAAAATTCCATCAACTTAACAGGTATGATCAAGCTTCTTCCCTGTATTTTCATCCAATAATGGTAGGAAAATCCATGGCATGGTCTAGTGGTACTTCTTAAATGACTTCTTATTACAATTTTCATAAACGAATATGCCTTAAAGCACCTTTATCTAATTATTTCAAATATATTTCATACAAAACAAAGGTGAATTTCCAACATCGAGGGGACTAATCAGCATAGAATTATAGACCCAATTATTTCCCATGGGGTCTTCACTCAATAAACATCTAGTATATGACATGTGATCATAGCATATTAAACAATACCCATAATTTAAGTACATATTGGAAAATACCCCTAAAAATCACATTATTTAACCCCCTACCAATATAAACCCAATACACCTTCCCTGTTTAAAAAGCCCTCGCTTTCACTATTTATTGTAAGTATCCATTTTTTTATTAACATATTTTATACCCATATATATTTTTTCATTAACTTTGAGCTCCATTTTTTATACCTGCCAATATAAAAACCCTTTATCCCCTAAATATCCCCCAATATATTATGTCACTTTTCCTCATTATATATCCCCCAATATGAACCCACATGTTATGGTATTTCTCCTGTAGTGAAGCCCCCATGTTATTTCCCATCATTTTCTACTTCTATTCTCTTCAAAACATGAGTTGGAATCATGGTTCTTCTTTAATTTACTAAGATGGTATAAATCTCATATTATGCTCATATTGAAAAATGAGCCAAAAACCTTCTCGTACTTTACAGCCATGGTGATGGGTGATGCGAGAAAAATAGAGAGCACCATGGTTTTCTCTATTGGAGAGAAGTCCAATTGTGAATTCAATATCTTCATCTGTGGGAATTAAAACCTCTAGTCACTATAACCTGTGAACCACATGTGAGGATTTTTCATGGGAATACTCAAGGTTGCGTTTCTATTTAAGCAAGAAAGTGAGCCCAACAACCACCACAATGCAGGCAACACTTGACTTTGTTGGATTTTTGTTATGCTAATATTAGTTGAGATGAATGGTGTAATTAAGAGATGGTTTTCTAAGAAACCACCCCCCCACGACATCCTCCTCTCAATCATCATTTAGTATATATATATATATATATATATATATATATATATATATATATATATATATATATATATATATATATATATATATATATATATATATATATATATATATATATATATATATATGTTTGGGAAATCGTTTATATATATATAGACAAAACACTTTTATATTGGTATAGGTAGAACATAATTTTTATATATGTATATAATGTATATTTACAAATGTTAATATTCTCTAAGAAAATCATACAACTAAACCAATATTTTTTAGAAAAAATATATAAAATAATTTTAATGACTAGTAAAATAATATATTAATTATTTGTATCTAAAATTTAAAAATTAATCCAAATAAAATCTCTATTATTTTCTTATTATATCGATCATTATATGTTTAAATATTGAAGCTTAATTTTTTTAAACAAAAGAAAACTCACATCTCAAAAAACAATCAAAAGATTCTCTTTTCTTGTATAATTTTCCAACCTACCATGATAACTTTAGCAAAAATATGTAAAATAATTTTAATAACTAGTGGATTTCGACCTTAAAGATATTAATGGAACAACATTTGGATATGAAAGGCTAGATCCTACACTTCATGTGACAAAGCAGGAAGGAAACAAGACTTAAAGAAGAACACCCTCTAAATCCAATGACAACACTATAGGAGAATGTTTCTCGTTAATTTCTAGGTTGCAGTCTCATCATAGATTACATAATGAATTTACATCTCTTTTGGATAACGCTTACGAAAATGACAAAGGAAAATTCATAGCTTTGGAGCTACGCATTTGGACAGGGGAAGAAAATTTTCCCAAGGAAACTGCCCTCAATGCAAAACTAGCTGTACAAAATGATACCTCTTGGCTCCTACTAGGACATGCAAAGGTGGAAAGGTTGATACTTGTGTGGTAGTTTCAATTAACGAAGGCAATAGTTCAGTTATTAACACAACTTCAAAAATGGAAGCCTAAATGTCAATCAATTATATAAATAAATTCTTGTGAGATAATAAGACTGCAATCTTTCAAAAATTCTCACATAGTTAAATATAAAAAACCATGATCCTCCATGTGGCCAACTCTTTGAGGGCGTAGGCTCCACTCCTTAAACATATCCCATGTCAAAAAACCAAAAAACAACAAATATGTATAGTAGTAGGAAGCACTTACTAACAATACTTAATAATCTATCACATTTACTATCAAAACTATTCAATTGTCATTGCTTGAAGATAAAAGAAAAAAACCCTGAGATGGGAACCACTTGTCTACCCTCACACTAGTAAAGTGGTCAAATTGAATGATAAGAGTACATTTTAAGCTATTGATACATCTCACTTTTGAATCCATCACATAAAACTATTAATTTCCAACATATTATGAACCATCAAATATGGTTCATCGTTAGGACATGACTTTGACTGGAAAATATTTAGGATACAAATCCTATTTTTGGTTGCACATTTGGATAGAATATTCCTATATTCAAAGGAAATTCCTCTAATATCTGCCCATCGTAATGTCCAAAAAATGTCCTCTCTACTTCATTGTTGTAGGGCACCAAGGCCTTCACTTTGGAACCCAACTCATCAAGTATCTAGCGAATGGATGTACCTCAATACCATATTCATTAATAATATCCACCCCTTTAGTGGTTGTAACTCTACCCTATTTTTCCAAAAGAATTTTAAGGCACAAAATTCCATCAACTTAACAGGTATGATCAAGCTTCTTCCCTGTATTTTCATCCAATAATGGTAGGCAAATCCATGGCATGGTCTAGTGGTACTTCTCAAATGACTTCTTATTACAATTTTCATAAACGAATATGCCTTAAAGCACCTTTATCTAATGTTTTCAAATATATTTCATACAAAACAAAGGTGAATTTCCAACATTGAGGGGACTAATCGGCATAGAATTATAGACCCAATTATTTCCCACGGGGTCTTCACTCAATAAACATCAAGTATATGACGTGTGATCATAGCATATTAAACAATACCCATAATTTAAGTACATATTGGAAAATACCCCTAAAAATCACATTATTTAACCCCCTACCAATATAAACCCAATACACCTTCCCAGTTTAAAAAGCCCTCGCTTTCACTATTTATTGTAGGTATCCATTTTTTTATTAACATTTTTTATACCCAATTATATTTTTTCATTAACATTGAGCTCCATTTTTTATACCTGCCTATATAAAACCCTTTATCCCCTAAATATCCCCCAATATATTATGTCACTTTTCCTCATTATATATCCCCCAATATGAACCCGCATGTTATGGTATTTCTCCTATGGTGAATCCCCCGTGTTATTTCCCATCATTTTCTACTTCTATTCTCTTCAAAACATGAGTTGGAATCATGGTTCTTCTTTAATTTACTTAGAAGGTATAAATCTCATATTATGCTCATATTGAAAAATGAGCCAAAAACCTTCTCGTACTTTACAACCATGGTGATGGGCGATGCGAGAAAAATAGAGAGCACCATGGTTTTCTCTATTGGAGAGAAGTCCAATTGTCAATTCAATATCTTCATATGTGGGAATCCAATGGAGGAGATCTATTTTCTTGTTCATATTAGATCTAGTCTGAATACTTCGATATACTTCTGAATATCTAAATATTTCTGCAGATCTGTAGGCTTAGATCTTAGATCTACTGCTGGTACAAGGTGTTTTTCTCAAAACCCCAACGGGGATTGATAAAAGAGCCTCTATAGTGTATGGATCTGTTATAGATCTGACTTTTCATGCACTTATATGCTCTAGATCTGAAGTGTAATCAACAGTTGTTGCAGCCTAATAAAATAATGTTGTCAAGCTCTTTTCAGTCTTAATACATGGTTGCAGCACCTCTTTTTGAGGATTTTCATCTATTGGAGACTTCTATTTCTTGTTATACATCTTATGGGTCATCTTGTACATCTATTTTGCTGTTGTAAATTTGAATGAAGGGTCTCCATATTGGCCTCCTGCTTTTTCTTTGATGATCTGCGTTATTTTCCTACATATATGTCTAGTGTTGCTACATTCCCTATTTGGGAATATTACAGTGGTATCAAAGCATCATCTTGGCACAACCTCTAATTTTATATATAATATATACACAAACCACTTTTACTTTTATATTTCAACATATATAAAAATACATTTACATAAAAGTGAAGCATTTTTTACATGATTAAAATGCACCTCTAAGCACCTTTGTGTATAGCGTTTTTTTAGGGATTAAAATGCACCGCTAAGCACCTATGTGTATAACATTTTTTTATAGAGATTAAAATGCACCTCTAAGAACCTATGTGTATATGTGTGAACTTATTTTTTACAAGAACATACATAAAGAATGATATATATATATATGTCTGGAATGTTTATATATATATATATAGACAAAACACCTTTATATTGGTATAGGTAGAACATAATTTTCATATATGTATATAATGTATATTCACAAATGTCAATATTCTCTAAGAAAATCATACAACTAAACCAATATTTTTTAGAAAAAATATGTAAAATAATTTTAATGACTAGTAAAATAATATATTAATTATTTGTATCTAAAATTTAAAAATTAATCCAAATAAAATCTCTATTATTTTTTTATTATATCGATCATTATATGTTTAAATATTAAAGCTTAATTTTTTAAAACAAAAGAAAACTCACATCTCAAAAAACAATCAAAAGATTCTCTTTTCTTGTATAATTTTCCAATCTACCATGATAACTTTAGCAAAAATATGTAAAATAATTTTAATGACTAGTGGATTTCGACCTTAAAGATATTAATGGAACAACATTTGGATATGAAAGGCTAGATCCTACACTTCATGTGACAAAGCAGGAAGGAAACAAGACTTAAAGAAGAACACCCTCTAAATCCAATGACAATACTATAGGAGAATGTTTCTCGTTAATTTCTAGGTTGCAGTATCATCATAGATTACATAATGAATTTACATATTTTTTGGATAACGGTTACGAAAATGACAAAGAAAAATCCATAGCTTTGGAGCTACGCATTTGGACAAGGGAAGAAAATTTTCCCAAGGAAACTGCCCTCAATGCAAAACTAGCTGTAGAAAATGATACCTTGGCTCCTACTAGCACATGCAAAGGTGGAAAGGTTGACACTTGTGTGACAGTTTCAATTAACGGATGAAATAGTTCAGTGATTAACACAACTTCAAAAATAGAATCCTAAATGTCAATCAATTATATAAATCAATTCTTGTGAGATAATAAGACGACAATCTCACTTTTGAATCCATCACATAAAAATATTAATTTCTGACATATTATGAACCATCAAATATGGTTCATCATTAGGACATGTGTTTGAATGGAAACTATTTAGGATGCAAATCCTATTTTTGGTTGCACATTTGGATAGAATATTCTTATATTCGAAGAAAATTCCTCTAATATCTACCCATCGTAATGTCCTATCTACTTCAATGTTGGAGGGCACCAAGGCCTTCACTTTGGACCCCAACTCATCAAGCATCTAGCGAATGGATATACCTCAATACCATATTCATTAATTATATCCACACCTTCAGTGGTTGTAACTCTACCCTTTTTTCCAAAAGAATTGTAAGGAAAAAAATTCCATGAACTTAAAGGGTATGATCAAGCTCCTTCCCTGTATTTTCATCCAATAATGGTAGGGAAATCCATGCAATGGTCTAGTGGTACTTCTTAAATGGCTTCTTATTACAATTTTCATAAACGAATATGCCTTAAAGCACCTTTATCTAATGATTTCAAATATATTTCATACAAAAAAAAGGTGAATTTCCAACATGGAGCAGATTAATCGACATAGAATTATAGACTAAATTATTTCTGAGTTATTTTCCGTCATTTTCTACTTCTATTGTCTTCAAAGCACGAGTTGGAATCATGTTTCTTCTTTGATTTCCTAAGAAGGTATAAATCTCATATTATACTCATATTTAAAATGAGCCAAAAACCTTCTCGAACTTTAGAGCCATGGTGATGGGTGATGAGAGAAAAATAGAGAGCACCATGGTTTTCTCTGTTGGAGAGAAGTCCAATTGTGAATTCAATATCTTCATCTATGGGCATTAAAACCTATAGCCACTATAACCTACAAACCACATGTGAGTAGTTTTCATGGGAATACTCAAGGTTGCATTTCTATTTAAACAAGAAAGTGAGTCAAGCAACCACCACAATGCAGGAAACAATTGACCTTGTTGTATTTTTGTTATGTAATAGTAATTGAGATGAATGGTTGAATTAAGAGATGTTTTTCTAAGAAACTATGCCCCCACGACATCCTCCTCTCCACCATCATTGCCATGTCTTCACTCATAGAATTTACTATCAATAATTAATAATATATCACATTTACTATCAAAACTATTCAATTGTCATTACTTGAAGATAAAAGAAAAAAACCCTGAGATTGGGAGCACTTGTCTACACTCACACTAGTAAAGTTGTCAAATTCAATGATAAGAGTACATTTCAAGCTATTGATATATCTCACTTCTGAATCCATCACATAAAAATATTAATTGTTGACATATTATGAACTATCCAATATGGTTCATCATTAGGACATGTGTTTGAGTGGAAACAATTTAGGATACAAATCCTATTTTTGGTTGTGTAATTGGATAGAATATTCAAATAGTCAAAGCAAATTCATCTAATATCTACCCACTGTAATTTCCTCTCTACTTCAATGTTGGATGGAACCAAGGCCTTCACTTTGGACCCCAACTCATCTAGAGTATCTAGCGAATGGATATACCTCAATACCATATTCATTAATTATATCCACACCTTCAGTGGTTGTAACTCTACCCTATTTTGGCCAAAATAATTGTTAGGCACAAAAGTCAATGAACTTAAAAGGTATGATCAAGCTTCTTCGTTGTATTTTCATCCAATAATGGTAGGGAAATCCATGGCATAGTCTAGTGGTACTTCTTAAATGAATTCTTATTACAATTTGCATAAAATGAATATGCCTTAAAGCACCTTAATCTAATGATTTAAAATATATTTCATACAAAACAAAGGTGAATTTCCAACATCGAGGGGACTAATCGGCATATAATTATAGACCCAATTATTTCCCACTTATTTCCCATCATTTTCTACTTCTATTGTCTTCAAAGCACAAGTTGGAATCATGTTTCTTCTTTGATTTCCTAAGAAGGTATAAATATCATATTATGCTCATATTGAAAATGAGCCAAAAACCTTCTCGAACTTACATCCATGGTGGTGGGCGATGAGAGAAAAATAGAAAACTCCATGGTTTTCTCTGTTGTAGAAAATTCCTATTGTGAATTCAATATCTTCATCTATGGGCATTAAAACCACTAGTCACTATAACCTGTGAACCACATCTGATGAGTTTTCGTGGGAATACTCAAAGTTGTGTTTCTATTTAAGCAGGAAAGTCATCCCAACAACCACCACAATGCAGGAGACACTTGAACTTGTTGGATTTTTGTTATGCTAATCATAGTTGAGATGAATGGTGGAATTAAGAGATGATTTTCTAAGAAAATATGCCCCCATGACATCCTCCTCTCCACCATTATTGCCATGTCTTCACTCAGAGAATGTCTGGCCCTCCACATGTTCTGGCCCTCACACAACATTGAATGTTCCCCAGAATTTTTTAATGTTGTACTGCCATTTTATTTTAATTTCAATGCCTAGTTTTAGGTCTCCAAAAAGGGAACCTACATCGACAAGTGTTATTCTACAATCCACCAATATATTTGGTTAATAGGACGAATAAGGATTCATCTCTAGAACTTGAAGTCAAAGAAAATCCACTACTTCCCAATAAGACAATACCAATTGTGACTATGATGCTAAAGATCATGTTCCAAGACGTACACACCATCACTAGATTGACCATCATTAGCATAAAAGAAAATCATGAATGATGACAAGTCTAAAGCATCCAAATTTGAACTCCTCCAAGCTAAAGCATTTACCTCCCACAAGCCATAGCAACTCATTGACTCCACGATATTTCTACTAAGTTGTAAGTTCTAGGTAGAGACCACCACCTCCTCCATTAAACATAAAGGGCAGAAATTTTTTGATTGCGATTTAATGAAAATCCATGTTACATAATGATTGAGGAATCATTGGAAGTTCCTTCCATGGGATATTTTCCAAGTTTGAACTGTCCTTCTAGAAATCCAACAGGTGAATGTCCCACTAATTAATAATAATCTGTGGCATATGATGTTGCACACCAAATGTCCACTACTTAGCTCCATTGAATGCAACTAAATCCATGGAGGTGAACACTAGTAGTTTTGATCCTCACGTGAACAACTAACAAAAACTTTTATGTACATTGCCATGGCACCAAAATAAGAATGAAATCTCAAGCTCCCATATTGCACAATGAAACCCACAATCCTAGGAATATCTATGGAAATAGAAAAAGGAAAGAAATTTAGCTTCTGGATGGAATACTCATCGTAGAGAAACATAATAGATTTGATATCTCCCACTCATTTGGATTCAAGAAGGGATTGGGAGACAAATAAATAGCCATAAACTTTGAAAATATTGACAATGGAGAAGAAACTAATGTTTCATGTTTAGGTGTTGGTGTGGCTTCTGTTTCACATCAGATATTTGTCCATAAGTTACTCAAATTTTATTTTTATAAGATTGAGGATGGTTCTATAAATGCATTATTGTAGTAAAAATATGCTACAAAAAGAGAACGATGTTGGAAAATGGGCATCTCATCATGGGGTAGTGGTATTCTTACATGGAGGTACCACACAAAGAAACATGCATGGGAGAGATGCAATAGTGAAAGCAGATACCATCCAATCCAAAATGTTTGGTAGAGAGAAACTTAACTACACACATTGTTGTTCTTCGAGATAATTGGGGTCAATAATTATGCCAAAGCATCTATAATGTTTTGTTGTGTTTTGACTTTTTGGATGACCAATGTATAAAATAACTTCTGCAAACAATTATTGATTAAACATTTCAGATAATATCAGAAAATATGAATAAGGGCTTCTTATTTATCTCACAGAGTGATTAAGATTTTGTAAATGGTTAAGTAGACTTATGTAAGAAGATATGATAACCAAATATTCAAATTGAATTCTTTAATTAATCATGAGTTTGAAAACCTTTAAACAATGTCTAAAAGTTTAACATAATACATTTAACATTATCAAGATGCTGAAAATTTATAAATGAAAGGGACTTACATCAACAAACTATTTAGTAAATCATTCTTTATATTAATAATAACTTCATGAGGAATTGTAGGATAACTGAAACACAGTTAATCTCACGTGATTATCTTGATAACAAATAAACATATGAAGAGACAAAATGTAATGAAAACAGGAAAAACTCACAGAAGGAACAAAGTTGCACGAGACAAATTCAGAATCATTGTTCATTATTGATGATTAAAAAACTTGTACAATTCTTCTTACAAAAATTTTCTTATCCAAGGGTGCAACCCTTAATAACTCGAAATGAGAGTTATTGATACTAATTTCTAAAACTCAGAAATATCCTAAACTTATTACAATAATATAATAGAGAAGAATAGAAGAAGGAAACAGATAGATGATGTGTCTCTTTTTTCATGGAAGTTGTTGATGACTTGGCTCCTTTTGATGGAAGTTGTTGATGACTGGACCCTTGAAAATTTGTTGTGCTCGCATGCTGTAAATATCACACTTTTACTTGATAGTCTCACAAAATTTATCCCATTCGTCTTGACTTGGGATTTCTACATTCATCATCTTTCTAAAGATTTCATCTACCTCTGTACATGTGTCGAAAGTAGGATTCTGAATGAACAAATGTTTGATTTGATGTTGAATGATCAAATCAAACTGCAAAGCTTGTATAAATTCTTTCCCTGTAATTTGTCCTTTAATATGTGCAAATTTTGACTTATCCACTGCAATAGTATATAGCTTTTTACAGTAATCTTCTAATTTAATCAATTTATCATCTAATCCTGCCAATCCTGACAGTCCTTTATGATTAAAGTAATTAAAATTTGTATGAAATATTTGAACGACACTATTCAAAGCTTCACAATTTATTTGTAGTTGGTTGATTAAATTCATCTTCTATATAACTTTCTTGATCTCTAAAATTATTGCAGTTACGTCTAGTATGTTTATTTCTTCCAACTCTTCTTTGTTCTTTGAGTTCAAGACTTTGATCATGTCAGTGGCTTCACTTGGCTTTTCTTGAGATGTTTTTTTTTCTCTTCTATGGTTGCTTTGCACTTGGTGATGAGCTCTTTCTATTCAAGGATAATCTATATGGATGACCATACCTCTATCACAGACTTTTTGATTTCTTCCCAAATGTTCTGCTTGGCTTCAACCAATGTTTCTGCCATTAAAGATTCACTTTATAATTCTTTCACCTTAAGTCCCAACATGTGAGAATTTTGCATTTCCTCCATATATAAGGTATCATTTATGATCTTATGTGATTCTAAAATCTGAAACATTTGTTGCAATTTCTCATGTTCCTACTTCTGAATAGCCAAATCCTGTGTCAATTGTGTTGTATCAGTTGTTTTCAAGGATGTTGAAATATATGTACCTGCAAAAGATGATTGAATTGTTGCATTTGGATCAGTAGCCACCTGCGCTACTGATTTCTCCTTTATTAATTCTTCAATTTGTTCTTCCATATTTCTTATTTGATTTTTTTTCTCAATGATCAATCTGAGCATCTCCCCTTTGTTGTATTCATTTTATGCAATTTCCTTTGTTTATGGATCTTCAGTTGAAGGTAATTTGAGTTGTTTGTGTAGAGCAGAGATTTCTGCATTCTTATTTTTGATAATTTCCTCAATTGTCTTGCAGTATTTTGGATCATATCCAAATTTCACTACAAGGTCCTCCAAAGACTTAAATCTATTTTATTTGGCCAATGAAGACATCTTTTCAATCTTAAGCTGAGATTGAACATTTGATAATGCAGTCTTTAGTTTGGTGAGTGACATGGATGTTGTTGTCATTGTTGAAAAGAGCCTCTCCCCAGACTGTCTGTGCATGTCCATATGATCTATTGGATGGATTTTACTTGCATAAAAAGAAAACACAATCTTTTTATATTCAGCATGAGTCTTTGGAAAAGGAACTGTTGCCTGCAAAAAGGTTATTTGCATCCTTCCTTTCTCACTATCAAAGGAAGTGAGAATCCTGTGTTGGGAAGTTGATGTTTGTTTCTAGAACTGAATATAGACATTAGATTTTAATGCCTCATCCTTATGCTTAATATCTAAGAATCTAGAGAAAATATTATGTTCTTCAAAAGAATTGGCATCTGAGTGCTAGATAATCTCCAAAGGTTCACTAGCAAGTGATGATGATGGAGGGGTCATTGGAACACTTATTGATGTAGAAAATTTAGTCTCTCCCAAATCAACAATCTCTGGTTTCTCTCCCTTTGAAAGTAAAGTTGAACCAATATTTGGATTTTTGTGCTACAAAATAAACTCCTTCATGATTTCTTTGGCATGTGGAGGTTCTTCTCTGACTCTTTTGTGCTCCTTACTCTCAGGGACTGGGGTCTGCACATTAGAAGTTGAAAGAACTTGTTCATCTGCCTCTTGAAGAGTGCCTTCAACCCATTCATCTTGATTCATATAGTTTTCTATTTGTGCTGAGGTATGAGTATAGGAAGTTGTTTCGATTTCGACTCTCAAAGCAGAAATAATGCCATGGGGGTCATAAGATCAAGTGAAACTTGGTTGGAAACCCATTTTCTTTAACATTGCATCAGCTTCAACACCAACTGATATGGTATTGCAAATGAAGGATCCAATGCTTGCCTTGAGCTTGAATTGAGCTTTCCTTTTCCATGAGACAAAATGGAGGTCATCCGTATTTATCATTTGTCGAATATATTCTAATGAAAATACTCTCATACGGACATATATAGGAAGCTTATATGGTGGGAGTTCACAGCCATATACTCTAATTCCTGTGTAGTTTTGGTATAAATACCAATCCCCAATTTTGGCTTGCTCACTCAGGTGTAACATCCTTTTGATTTCTTCCCCAATTTTCAGTTATGTCTGACCAGTAATTAGCTTCTTCACTGGGTGTATGGAGGAGTCTATGAACTCTGAAAAAGTAGTTTTTGTTGATGCACCCCTGACTAACATTGTCTAGTGAATCACTGATTGATTCACTCCTTGTGCATCTTTTTTTCTGAAGTGGATAGGCAACATCTATGCCTGTTGAAAAAGAAACATGTGAATAATTACAGAAGTGTAATTAAACACATCGTGAGTTGTAAAATTCATGAATTGTTCATTTATATTTTCAACCAAGAATTAGTTGTAATTATACATGAACAATGGTGCTTTGTCTTTACTAAAAATGGATAAGAACCCCCTAATGGGTTCATCAATTGTTTGGTCATTTGGGTATCCTAGCAGGTATGAAAGAATTGAAATGTAGTGTTTAGAGGCTTTAGGAAAGATTGAGGATGATTATGGTGGATTTTTCTTGGGAAATTTTGCATCCTTGGGTAGGAATATTTCAAATATCTGGGCTCTCTGTGGGAATTTTAACTTATGCTAGAGGTCCATAAGAGCAACAGGTGAAAAATGGGATATAGAATTAGATGAAAGGATGAGGATCATTTGGTTTATGGTCTCTAGGGAGATGGTGATCAGAATGTTTCCATTATGAGCCATCACTACTCTCTATATGGGATCATATTGTGTTTAGCTCCAAGAAATAAGGTCAGGGAAAGAATGGGTCTGTGGAAAGGCAAACATGGGCAACATTGATTCCCAGAACCTAATAGGGTCCTCATTATCATTGTGCTTATGTCTGAGCCACATATATAGCTCATGAAAATCTAATTCACAGTGATCATCTGAGACCTTAAAAAAGGCGTCTGCGAGGGGTATCAGATCCAAGTTGAGTTGTGGTGTAGGTGCGGGAATTTATTATGCAACCAGGTTGGTGAGCTACTAATCTGAAAATGGGTTGGATAACTTGTTATTCTTTTCAAGAACCTCCCACTCAGTTAAAGAAATAAAAGATCTAGCTTGTACTTGACTTTTTTTGGAATTATTACTTGAAAGAGGTGTATGATTTTTAATTGTTTAAGTGTCTTAAGTTCATTTGTTTTTTCTGAAATTAAACATGTGTAAAAAAAATATAATGCAGCAATAAAAAATATCCACACATAACAACAATATTAATCTAGGATTTCACCTTAATATCGTGGGCTACGTCTCCTTGAGATTTTGTCATATTGACTAGGCTCTTTGGGATTATCGTAAAGTTTATCTTAGAAGTTCCACACTTAACTCCAATTGTTACTGAACTTAAGAAAAAGGCTTAGAATACCATCTATATTCTTGTCATGGTTGGCATCACTCTGCAAACATATTTAGGCTCCCTTAGACTTGATTCCTTCTCTCGGTGCACTAAGCTACACTGAGCTTCTCCATGGCACTAACTCCTTTATAATTGTTTAATTTTCCCTAAAACCACTCCTACTATCTTCAACACACATCAGACACCAAATATCAACTGATCATTTTCTCAAAACGAGCACTGCATCCCTAAACTAGGCCTTACTCCACGGTTTTCCCTAGGCTGCCCAAAACTTCCCTGAAGGTTATCAACCTATAGAAGTCTTCAAATGGCTTTGAAAATTCATTCATTGGATTCATAATGCCAAAATTAGTCAGGATATACTATTTTTTTCACTAAAAATGGCCTCCAGTTGCTCTGGTTTCGCCTCCAACACTTGTCGGCACCCCCTGGCACTAGGGTCACTGAAAACTTCTCTAATGGGTTATACACCTCTAGAAATCCTCAAAATATTCTACAAACTCCATCAATGGATTCAAAATTATCATTATAGTTAGAAATGACTATTGGTTCGCTACATAAGGCCTCTAGCTACCTTGGCTAGGCCCTGAACTGCTGCTGGAAAAAGCTGGCACTAATGGCCCCTAGGACTTCACTGAAGCATATCGGCCTTCAAAATTCCTCTACAAGCTCTTCAAACCACACCAATAGTTCCAAAACATCTGAAACATCCAAAATTTACTATTGGATTTCTGAATAAGGCCTCTAGCTCCCCTGGCTAGGCCT
Source organism: Pinus albicaulis (assembly GCA_034641835.2). NCBI lineage: Eukaryota > Viridiplantae > Streptophyta > Pinopsida > Pinales > Pinaceae > Pinus > Pinus albicaulis. Next base: position 1,274,291,525 of record CM076582.1, read on the forward strand.
CAAACTGTTGCTACCTCCTGGTGGCCCCTTGAACTTTAATGAAGAAAAAAACATGCTCAAAATTCCTCTGCAACCCTCACCAATGAGTCTGGAATTTTGGAGATAGTCGAAATTGACTATTGGCACTCCAAAATTGGGCGAATCTAGCTCAAGATAGAGCCAAAACAAGATTTGTCCAGTGGCACCCAAAAAAAACATCCACTAATTGTGGATAAACTGCATTTAAGTTTGGAATCTACGCCAAAAATGGTGGGGGATCCAAAAGATCTGCTAGTCTGAATACCGAGAAAACCACATCATTAAATGTTATGGGTAGGCACATGACCTCCAAAAAATGTGCGTTCTTCTTAAATGTTGGAGCGGATAACCTTAACCTCATGGCTAAATCTACATGTGAATACGTTGCAAGAATCTACAAAACTGTCGGGGTAGTGGTTAAGGGTTAGGGCTTAGGCCGAAGGTTCTGGGGTCATGGCCATGTGGGAGGGGCTGTCCCCTCCACTCCCCAAAACGGAAACGCGTTATACAATAAAACTCAACCACCCACTATAGTTAATAAGAATTACTTGTCGCGTGTTGGTGCATGGGCAAGCTAGCTGGAAGGAGGTCCATGGTTCGATTATATAGAGCTCCACCAATTTTTCTACACAGTCATGGGGATACATCGCGGCCTCCGAGCCTGCCACATGGCAGCCTCCCATTAGCTCGTACTCCAAAAAGTCAACCAGTAGCCCAATTATAATCTACCACTTGTCCAATGCTGGTTGGTCCAAACAGAATATTCCAGGGAATATTCTAGGAATATTCCTTGGAGTATTCCTTGGAATATTCTTTTTTTAATTTTTCCCAATCCAAGTAAAACTTGGTCAAAGTCCAATTTTTGCAGTTTACTGGACTTTTCAACTGCAATAACTTCTTCATATGGTGTCGGTTTTTCGAACCATTCATGGCACCGAAATCAGGAAGACGAGATCTATCCGGTCGCTCAGGTTTGGCACACTTCCGAACACTTTGAATTTTGAGCTATTACTTAGGTCCATGATCCAGTTCTGATCAGCTACACTTCTTCAACCACAAGTTTCTTTGATTTGCCTTTAGGGGTCACCTGCTTTTTAGTTTTGGCTTTCAGGGACATTTTAGATAGGGATATAGAATGGGAGAAATAATTTGAAGATCGGGTGGTTGTAGAAAGGGTGACAGTGGTCGTACTAATGATGATAGGGAACATAATACAGAGCTGATGACAAATAGACGAGAAGGTAAAGTGATATAAGGCACTCTGTAAACTATTTTATAGGTGTGAATATGAGTTTAATGGTGTGGATAGTGACCATAGCAGTTTAACAGTTCAGGAGCGGATTTTTAATAAGAAACGGTGCACCAAATGGTTAGGGAACGATTATGTGAATGAAGGAGTGCAAAAAGTTAGGGAGCAGAGGCGTATGAGGTTAACGGTTGGATGATGTGGCAAGATATTATTGGTTTGATGGCCAATGGTTATGGCACGAAGGGAAGGATCCATTGGCTTGAGGTACGGGAGGAAATGTTTAGAAGGCTTTTACCATCGACGGATTTTGGGGGAGGGTACCTCCTGGTTTACGGTTTTGGGAAGAGGGGGTGTGAAGTCGTGTAGTGTTGACACATTAAAAAATGTGACTAGAAACACTTTTCGGACCCCCCCCCCCCCCCCCCCGCCTCGTGTTAATGAGAAATGGTCGGGGAGGTCATGAAGTGATCCTCTGTCGTCAATCTTGAGTGGGTGAAAGATCATCCATTGAAACTTGCCATTGCTTTATTCAACACAATTTGACCTTTTGTCCTCTAGTGAATTTAGGATAGAAAAACATGTGCTATATGATTTATTTAACCAATGAGAATATAAATCCTTTTTAAAGAATCAAATCATCATTAATTAATAGTTAATCTTTTTGGTAAATCAATGCATTTAAATAGGCAGCCATGATTTATTTTTTGAAGACTAAATCATTCAAATTTTTTATTTTGTTTGCTTCCCTAACATTTTTTCTTTTTTCCTTCTTTCTTTAGGGAAGCTACTCTAACATTTTTATTTGACATGGATGCATAAAATCATAATTTTTCCTAACATTTTTTTATTTTTCTTTTTCATCCCTATCCTAACTTAGCATTTTATTTCTATTTTTTCAACTAACATGCTAACTTACCAAAACTAAAAAAATGTTACAACACACACACACGTAAAAACAACCATGTAGAAATGTTAGAAATAGGAGAAGAAGTGGCCAATGCTTTCAGGGCTACTCACAGAGACTAAGGGTGTACCTATTGAAGAAATGATTCTTCAATGGAGAAAGCACTAGTTTCGGAAGAAAATTGTTCCATGTATTGATGAAGAGGTCATCAAGCGGCCATATGTGTGATTGACTAATTTAATTTTAGATTTTGTATTGATGAAGAAGTGCTCAAGCGGCCATTTGTGTGATTGAAATAAAGAAGACTAATTTAATTTGAGAGTTTGACCCCCTAATTTATTTTTTTTAATTTTCAAATTTCTTTGAGAATTTATTTCCAAATAATATCTAAATCTTTTGGATATATCCATATATCTAAAATATCATATGAGTAGGTTCTTTCATATATGGTGAAAATCTCCATATATATGAAACATAGGTATAAAAACACACATATTGAAATACTTTTATATATGAATAAAGCAACACTTTTATATTTGAGAATTTATTAAAATACTTCTATATATACCTCTATATTTGAGTAAAGCAATTTTTTAAACAACGGAAAAATGACATCTCAAAAAACAATCAAAATATTCTCTCTTCTTGTATAAATTTCCAATATACCATGATAGCTTAGTGGACCATCCTAAAACTCTTTACTGAAAATAGGAAAAGATAACTGAAACTCTCTAATTAATGGAGAGAAGGTTGACATTGTGATTCGTTAATATAAAGAGTCTAAAAACATGGAAATGTGAACTTTAATGGAATTTGACTTTAATATAACTATTTATCCATATATGTTAAAAAGATTTTAGTTAAATTCTATTCTCACTCATATTCCCTAATGGGGGTGGATGAATTGGTTTAATGAGGTGTTGGGGGGTCAGCTCGCTACCCCACTACCTCAAGGCATAATTACGAGGGCGGGGGAGCGGGGCGGGGGGGGGGGGGGGGGGGGCGGAGAATGGGCTACCCTTAACATGCAAGTGGATGTGAAACTTCAAGATATTATTCGAACAACATTTGGATATGAAAGGCTAGAGCCCATACTTTGTGCGAAAAAGCAGGAAGGACACAAGAATTAAAGAAGAACACCCTCTGAATCCAATGAAAACACTATAGTAGAATGTTTCTCGTTAATTCCTGGCTTGCAGTCTCATCATAGATTACATAATAAATTTACATCTGTTTTGGTTAACGCTTACGAAAGTGACAAATGAAAAGCCATAGCTTTGGAGTTATGGCTTTGGAAAGGGGAAGAAAAATTTCCCAAGGAAAGGTCCCTCGATGCAGAACTAGCAGTACAAAATGATACCTTGAATCCTACTAGGACATGCAAAGGTGGAAAGGTTGATACTTGTGTGACATTTTCAATTAATGGAGGCAATAATTCAGTGATTAACAAGGCTTCAAAAATAGAAGCCTCGGTGTCAATAAATTATCTAAATCAATTCTTGTGAGATATAAGACTACAATCTTTCAAAAATTCTCACATGGTTAAATATAAAAAACCATGATCCTCCATGTAGCCAACTCTCTTAGGGTGTAGGCTCCACTCCTCAAATGTATCTCTTGTCAAAAAACCAAACAACAACAAATATTTGTAGTAGTAGGAAGCATTTATTATTAATAATTAATTATCTATCACATTTATTATCAAAACTATTCAATTGTCATTGTTTGAAGACAAAAGAAAAAACCCTGAGATGGGAACCACTTGTCTACACTCACACTAGTAAAGTGGTCAAATTCAATGATAAGAGTGTAACATTTTAAGCTATTGATATATCTCACTTTTGAATCCATCAGATAAAAATATTAATTGTCAACATATTATGAACCATCAAATATGGTTCATCATTAGGACATGTGCTTGACTGGAAACTATTTAGGATATAAATTCTATTTTTGGTTGCACAATTGGATACAATATTCAAATATTCAAGGAAATTCCTCTAATAGACCCATCGTAATGTCCAAAAAATTTCCTATCTACTTCAATGTTGGAGGGCACCAAGGCCTTCACTTTGGACCCTAACTCATCAAGTATCTAGCGAAGCGATATACCTCAATACCACATTCATTAATTATATCCACACCTTTATTGGTTGTAACTCTACCCTATTTTTCCAAAATAATTGTAAGGCACACAATTCCATCAACTTAAAAGGTATGATCAAGCTTCTTACTTGTATTTTTATCTAATAATGGTAGGGAAATCCATGGCAGGGTCTAGTGGTACTTCTTAAATTACTTCTTATTACAGTTTTCATAAATGAATATGTCTTAAAGCACCTTTATCTAATTATTTCAAATATATTTCATACAAAACAAAGGTGAATTTCCAACATCGAGGGAACTAATCAACATATGATTATAGACCCAATTATTTCCCATCATTTTCTACATCTATTTTCTTCAAAGCATGATTTTGAATCATGTTTCCTCTTCGTTTTCCTAAGAAGGTATAAATCTCATATTATGCTCATATTCAAAATGAGCCAAAAACCTTCTCGAACTTTACAGCCATGTTTATGGGCGATGAGAGAGAAATAGAGAGCACCATGGTTTTCTCTGTTAGAGAGAAGTCCAATTGTGAATTCAATATCTTCATCTGTGGGCATTAAAACCTCTAGTCACTATAACCTGCGAACCACATCTGAGGTGTTTTCGTGGGAATAGTCAAGGTTGTGTTTCTATTTAAGTAGGAAAGTGAGCCCAACAACTACCACAATGCAGGAAACACTTAACCTTGTTGGATTTCTGTTATGCTAATAGTAGTTTAAATGAATGGTGGAATTAAGGTATGATTTTCTAAGAAACTACCCCCCCTCCCCCACAAAACATCCTCCTCTCCACCATCATTGTTATTTCTTCCCTCAGAGAACGTCTGGAACTCCACATGTTCTGGCCCTCACACAACACTGAATGCTTCCCAGTATATGTTAATGGTGTAATACCAATTTATTTTGATATCAATGCCTAGTTTTAGGTCTCCAATGAGGGAACCTACATCGAAATCCACCATTATATTTGGTTAATAGGAGGAATAAGGATCCATCAATAGAACTTGAAGTCGAAGAAAATCCACCACTTCCCAATAAGAGCATAACAATTTTGAATATGATGCTAAAGATCATGTTCTAGGAAGTAAACACCATCACTATATTGGTCATCATTAGCATAAAAAAATCATGAATGATGACAAGTCTAAAGCGTCCAAATTTGAACTCATCCAAGCTAAAGCAATGACCTCCCACAAGCCAGAGCAACTCATTGACTCCATGATATTTCTATTAAGTTGTAAGTTCTATGTAGAAACCATCACCTCCTCCATTAAACATAAAGGGCACATTTTTTTTTATTGTGATGCAATGAAAACCGATGTTACATAATGATTGAGGAATCATTGGAAGTTCCTTCCATGGGATATTGTCCAAGTTTGGATTGTCCTTCTTGAAATCCAATAGATGAATTTTCCACTACTTAAGAATCATCTATGGCATATGATGTGGCACATCAAATTTCTATTACTTAGCTCCATTGAATACAACTAAACCCATGGAGGTGGAGACTAGCAGTTTTGATCCTCACGTGAAAAACTAAGGAAAAATTTTATGTGCATTTCCATGTGAAAAAAATAAGAATTTAAATCTCCAGATCCCACCTTGCACAATGAAACTAGAATACTTATTGTACATAAACACAATGGCTTTGATATATCCCACTCATTTGGACTCAAGGAGGGATTGGGAGACAAAGAAATAGCCATAACTTTTGAAAATAGTGGCAATGGAGAATAAATTGATGTTTCATGTTCAGGTGTTATTGTGGCTTCTATTTGACATCAACTATTTGTCCATCAATTACTCAAAATTTGATTTTTATAAGATTGAGGATGGCTTTGTAAGTGAATTTTCCAGTAAAAATATGTTACAAAGAGAGAACGATGATGGAAAATGGGCATCTCATCATGGGTTAGTGGGATTCTTGTGTGGAGGTACCACACAGAGAAACATGTATGGAAGAGATGCAATAGTGCAAGAAGATACCATGCAATCAAAAATGTTTGGTAGAGAGAAACTTAAATACACACACACACATAATAACAACCATGTAGAAATGTTAGAAATATGAAAAGAAATGGTCAATGATTTCAGGGCTACTCAGAGTGGTAGATTTGACAAACTTAGAGAGGTAGATCTGGAAAGTGTCTAAGAGAGACTGTCTCTAATACCACTATTGGAATATGAAAATAAAAATGAAAGATAATCATAAAGTATATTTATTTAAAGAGTATACAAATACAAATACAATATTCTGACCATTAATATTTTGAGAACTCTTAGACTCCTTGTGATGGCTCACATTCCATGTCATAACCTTAATAGATTAGGTGTCCAACACCTTAACTAATTTCAAATTCCAAACCTTTGGTTTCGAAGATATGGAATTGGAAAAAATTCTTAGTATAAAATGGGATTATTATTAAAATTCTAATATTTTATTTCATATTTTATAAACAATTCCATTTTAAAGTGTTCGTTAAGTAGCCAAGAATTTATTTAAATTTTGGCCCAAAGGTCACACTCACAAGGGAGGGTGAATTAGTTTGTGAGAAATTTCGTCATTTCATATTTTTTTCTAATAAATCAATCATGTGGGATTGAAAGATAACCATAATCATTAAATAATCATGTAAATAGTAATGCATTATAAAGCTACCATCACATCAATAACACATCATGACATCACAAGAGGCACAAGATTTTTATGTGGAAACCCATAAGGGAGAACCCATAAATCCTTCTTCTCATTTATCTTCAATTCATTATGTATATTTGTAGGCTACGACCTGATGGAGGCAAGTGCCCCAAACAAAATGTAAGCTACCACTTGCAGTAGGGTACAACCTAATTGAGTTACCAATCTCGAAAGTATGCAAGTAGTTTCTTACTGTAGGATACAACTTGATTGAGGCTTCAAACATAATGATGAATGGGATCCAATATGATTTAGGATCCAACTTGATTGAGGCTCCAACCTTTTTTAGGCTTCATTCTAATTGAGGGCTCAACCTTGATGGAGGCACTGAATTCCATCTTAAATTTCCTCGTGGACCTATATTTCATATCATTTTCAAACTAGATCTATTGCCATCATATATCATTGAATTGTAAGTAAAATATGCAACCTATAGTTTTTGTCACTGCAAAGTTCACAATCACTACCACAGCCTAAAAGCGTTGACACTATTGCATGGAAGCTTCATTCAATGAACCTATGACACTTCACACGTGTTTGTGGCATACTAAAGAATACTGTTAATTTGACTACATATTGGAAAATACCTTTAAAAATCACATTATTTAACCGCCTACCAATCCAAACTCAAGGCACCTTCCCAACTTAAAAACCCCTACTTTCACTAGATATTATCATGTATCCATTTTTTATTAACATTTTATATACCCCTTTATAGTTTTTCATTAACTTTGAGCTCCATTTCTTATACCTGCCAAAAAAAAATCGTTAACCTCTATTTTATGTTGAACATATTATGTCAAATTTTCCTCAATATATATCCCCAAATATGAATGCAGGTGGTATGGTATTGGTCCCACAATAATTCCACCTTGCACCACTTTACTACAATCACTATCATATCTTGCAATCAATTTTAATCCAACCACTATCATAAATACTACCAAAAACTTTCCTAAAAAAAATTTCCACTATTTTTCATGTTGTTTCCCATACTGTGATTCTACTAGTTCATCAACCATGTCACTCAATTCCCTTCTAAAAAATGGTTTCACTATGCATTCAAAAACATTACAACTTGGTCATATCCCCTCAAATCATAAAAAATGCATTATAGTTGTCAAGTAAGTTGAAAAATGGCATCACACTCTTTGGTTAAATTCATTTTTAAGCCCTAATCACTCAACTTATAACACTCAATTTGGACAAATATTGGCTTCAAAAACCAAAAATATCCACATAAAAACTATATCTTAAATAAAGTGTGCTATATTTTTTCCCTTTTTAGGCACGCTAGATAGAATTCCCAAGTCCGCCGCTAATGCTACTGTTTGTAAACTTCCCGTGTGTTATCCATGTGAAAATATTGCAAGCATATTTTAAAGATAGAAATATGAACCGATGTCTCATCTTGCAGGGCTTAAACCTGCAACCTTGTGTATACAATGCTCACATCTTACCAACTCAGCCACCTTGGTGTAGGTTGTAATACTATGCTTAGAGATTCTTCTACTATAATAGTTGAAACTCCAAAATAGTCAATACCATTACCATATCAAACCTTTCCTATGGGTTTCATGCTCATCCATAACTCTATGCATATAGTCCTCTTCGGCTTATATCGATCTTCCCCTATTATATATGCGGAACAGAGACACCATGAATTTTCTAGCAACATCTCACATGAATAATCGTATTTGGCTTGTTGTAACTAAGGAAAATTTTCCCATATATACATGGACAGAGCCATCATGGCTTTGCTGAAAACCTTTCACATGAACTGTCCTTATTAGTTTATTGTAACAAAGTCGAAGATGCCAATATCTATATATGTGGGACAAGACTATTACACCAATGCTAATTTTATGTCTATAGGTTCTACCAGTATAATACATTCAATGAAGTAATAAATAATTCAAGTCCCCTAGGGTAGGAACGAAGCTAAAGAAAAAGCTCAGGAAGTAGCAGATATATTTTACATTGTTGACCCCCTCGAAAATTGAAATGAAATTTGCAATATGGAGTCTTGGGCAGATATGGATCATCTAGATTTATTAGAAACTAATATCTTGGCAGATGTTTCTCACTATGTTCCCGACCCTCGTATTACTAAGGGATAAAGGAAATAGTATATTATTTCCATCCTTGTGCATTTACAAATAAACACCATACTGGACATGGCCTTCGAGGAAAAGAAAGAAGATGGATAAAATATATTTGCATCATTGGAAGAAATCAAAAGAACCCTCTGAAATTAGGAGTATTATTTTGAAGGGCTTGATGCATGACTGGAACATTTGAAAAGATATTTATAGTATGAACCTGATCCTCTTGCACCTCCTGGATATAGTGCCAAGGATTTGGTGCCTATCACATCTTATAACTCTTAATTAAGTGATATGTCTAGTGTTTGACCTTTTTTATTGTAACAATTAGATTTATTTTGATTCATAGTTTTGGAATTTCTTCTCACGTAGGTGGTTAAAAACTTTCCGCTTCCCTTGTGGAAGATTGAAACCGCCTACATAGGGCATTGTTAAACATTGATTGGTGGAATGATGTATTATGTTTTAAATTGTTTATGAGAAAATACAAAACTAAAAAATTCGCTCATATGCAAATAATTTTATATGATTTCCATTTTTTTGAAAATAATTAAATTGTAATTATTTAAAAAATGAGATTTAATTTTGAATTTTTTAAGTACATTATATTTCTTTTTTTTGGATTGTGCAAGTTAGAATGAAAGATAAGCATGCATGTTATTTCATTAAATATTATACAAATATTAAAAAAAAAATATTTGACCATTGGATTTATTTTCCAAGGTCCTTTGGACTCTCTATGATGGTTTACATTTTACACCATAACCTTAATGAATTAGACGTCCAGCATTGTCCAGCATTCCCCACCTTAATCCGCAAGGTTTTATGTGAGTCCAAGAAGAGCACTAAAATATAAGAGTGTATGAGAGCCAATGATTGGATGTGCTCACTGAAATAGTGGTTTAAATAAGACCATAAATGAATGAGGTTGCATAATTTGAAATCTATCATTAGTGCTGATTTAGGGTTGATTACCAACTCGAAAAGTGTAGTAGAAGCTAAATTCTTCCACCAGCGATAGTTTAAGGATAACCACCAAATCTAGAACTTGGCTTGATGGAATTCCTAGGGAAGTTTTGAATATGGCTAGAAGATCAACGAAATGGAATTCCTCCCTAATGATTTTTTAAAGATAATCATAAATATATAAGATGGTGGTTTGAAGTTGACCAAAAACTAGTAGAACTTGGCTCTAAGGCTCAATGGTTCCTAGAACATTTCCAAATTTGGCTAGAAGATATTGTCTTCTGCTAACTGGAAGTGCTCACAAATGATGACTTAAAGATGAATGCAAACAGATTTTAGTTTGATGATGATCACAAATGGATCTGAGTTTGAAGATGAATACAAAATGAATAATCCTCATAGATTTGATTCTAATTTAGGCTTCAGTATCTAGTTTTGGTCGTTCCTCAGGCTCACTTGTAAATTATTGATTGGTAGGGATTCAAAAATGAAATCTGGTAAGCCCTGGTATTTCATCAAGAGTGCAACAACTCCCAGAGGATACTCTACACTAAGGTAACAAAACTTTTAAAAGGAATTGGGTTACAGACTTTTTTAATAGTTTGGATGAAAATCATCATGACTTGGGTTTTTTAACAGTTTGGATCTGAATCATCATGACTTGGGCTTTTTATTAGTTTGGATTGGAAGGACTTGGGTTTGCAGAGTTTTTTATTTGTTTGGATTGGAAGGACTTGGGTTGCATATTTTTTTATTTGTTTCGATTAGGAGGACTTGGGTTTCCAGAGTTTTTTACTAGTTTAGTTTGAATTTGAAGGACTTGGGGGTGCAGAGTTTTTTATTAGTTTGAATCTGAATTTGAATGAATGGGTTGACATATTTTTTTTGTTTGAATTTGTTTCAAGGTCGTTCCTCTGTACTCGTCAAATCTGGTTCCTCCAAAACTCCGTGGAGAAATCAATATGCTGTTCTAGTTGGCCACAACACTTGGATGTTTCATAGCAAATTTGGTTAATTACGGCATTCAGAACATAACACCGTGGGGATGGCGTCTTTCTCTAGGTTTGGTTGCTGTTCCTGCACTTTTGATGACAGTTGGAGGGATGTTTCTTCTTGAGACTCCCAACAGTCTGATAGAACGTGGCCGTCCAGACGAAGGGCATGCTATCCTGGAGAATACGAGGGGCACCAAGCATGTAGATGCAGAGTATGAAGATATGGTGGATGCCAGTGAATTGGCTAACGCCATCGAACACTCATTCAGAAATATTTCTGAGAGGAGGAATTGGCCACAGCTAGTGATGGCCATCTGCATGCCCATGTTTCAGATCTTGACTGGAATCAATTCCATATTGTTCTATGCCCCTGTTCTTTTCCGCACTTTGGACTTTGGTGCAAATGCTTCCCTCTATTCATCCGTTTTGACCGAAGCTGTTCTTGTACTTTCCACCCTCGTATCAATTGCAACCGTTGACAAGTGGGGGGCGTATACCCTTGCTACTTGGTGGCGGCATTCTGATGATACTATGTCAGGTAAGAGCAAAGCTGACACAGGGTTTTTAAGTAGTTTTTGTGTACATCTACTTTCAGTTGGTGTAACCAAGGGTTCCAACATGCCCATGCCCATGTCAGGTAAGAGAAAAGTTGAGACAGGGTATGGCGCACGCTTTTAAGTAGTTTTTTATACATAAATTGTAACCAAGGGTTCCAACATAACATGCCCATACCCATGCCCATGCAGATTATGGTGAGAATTTTGGCTTCTTTTTTCTTCCCATTTTTGTTTCTCTGCCTTGCTTTGCTTTCTGTTGGCTTCATCACTAACAATATTATCCTATTTTTTTCCCAGGTTGCTGTTGGCAGAGTCTTGGGCCTAAAGTTTGGAGGAGATCAACAACTATCCAAAGCATTCTCAGCATTGTTGGTAGTAGCCATCTGTTTATTTGTGACTCCTTTTGAGTGGTCATGGGGTCCTCTTGGATGGAACACTAGAAACCCGCTCTGCTGGATAGGCCATAACTGTCTTTGTAAACCTCTTCACATTTGCAATTGCACAGGCCTTCCTATATCTTTTATGTACGTTTAAGTACGGGATTTTCCTCTTCTTTGCTGGATTTGTATGTTGACTGCCTTTGTATACTTCTTCCTGCCAGAGACTAAGGGTGTACCCATTGAAGAAATGATTCTTCAATGGAGAAAGCACTGGTTTTGGAAGAAAATTGTTCCATGTATTGATGAAGAGGTGATCAAGTGGCCATATGTGTGATTGAATCCAAAATCGTTCCATGCATCACTGAAGCGGTGATCAAGCGACCATATGTGTGATTGAAATAAAGAAGACTATTTTAATTTCGGAGTTTGTATTTGATGAAGAGGTGCTCAAGCGGCCATTTGTGTGATTGAAATAAAGAAGACTAAGAGTTTTATTGTAATTTGTGTTTGAAATAAAGACTAATTTAATTTGAGAGTTTGACTTCTCTATTTTTTTTTGTAATTCTCAAATTTATTTGAGAATTTATTTCGAGAGCATATCTAAAGCTCATATATCTAAAACCTCAACTAAATAATTAACGTGTTTTATATATGGTGAAAATCTGCATATCCATGTTTGCATATTTATTTTATTTCCACATATTATCTAATATATCTCAAATATTTCTTTTAAATAACGTGAAAATCACTTCAGTATACCTATAAAAAACACAAATATCAAAATACTTTTATATATACAAAAAAAATAAAAAAAAATAAAACACATATCAAAATACTTTTATATATACACAAAGCGCTTTTATATTTCAACATATATAAACTAGCAATTTCACCATCGCTAAATGTTGCAAAGGAAACGCCGTAATGGTCAATTTTAGTAAAGGGAAAAAATTAACTGGCATTCATATTCAAGCCATATAAATGAGCAAACAAATTGCAGTTGTATAGATGAAAGAACTGAGAAGTAGGAGAAAGAATAATTATTACCCATGACCTCACAACAGATGATGGTGAATATACAACTTTCAAGAAATGATTTTTTAGTCATTTTCCATTTAAAAGTTGGCAAAGAAATATGAGCTTCAAATGTTGTATTTTTCAGTGGTTTCAACGATCCGCCTTGCCGGAGAAGCCTGAAAACAGTATTTGCAATAGTTTCAAGGGATCTACCTTGTCTAAATTTCCAGAAGTAAAATTATATCCAAAAAAATAAGTAGCAGCCAGTATTAAAACTAAAGATTTAAAAAGATTCAATATATTAAATAATACTTAATTGATAAATGAAAATCACTAGCATCTCAACTGGAAAAATATCATGAAGAAGAGTATATCAAAAAGGGTGATAATAATGTTCTATTTTTATTAACACAATAGAGAATAGTTCACATACAAACACAAAGCATTTTTTAATCATATCTTAACTCTTTTTTAACTCCATTTTATTTTTCATACAAACAAAAAGCATTTGTTAATCATATATATCATGTAATACTGTTAATCATATGTCATGCTACAAACCGATACATAAAATGTTTGTACATCACAATTGATCAAAAATGTATTGGATGATTGTTGGAGTGCAATGCTACAGAGTATTGATTTCTTTAAATATTATATAATAGGATAGTCCCAATCAACGTTCAATCGGATACTTCATTGAATTGGAATGTGCTAAATCTGATACTTCAATGGACAAATCAAAATGTTCTGAGAGAAATTTCAATTTCAAATGTTAATTTTTTTAAGTTTAGACCATGTGAACCATTTTAAAATGGCTAAAGCACACATTTTTTTTTGGAAAGAGGTTGAGTTTTGTCCATGTTGAGTTGCTCAATCGAATTTATGTATTTTTGAAAAACTAATTGCCATAATCTAAAATTTAGGAAAAAACCTACAAGGAAATAGTTTGAAAGAAACAAAGTTTACCTTACAAACCACCTGTATTTTTGAAAAGCTAATTGCCATAATCTAAAATTTAGGAAAAAACCTGCAAGAAAATAGTTTGAAAGAAACAAAGTTTACCTTACAAACCACCTATACCCATCCTGAAATTTGGGGAAAAGCAGACTGTCTGAATTTTTTTGAGGAAAAAATACTGGATTCTATTATATGAAAGAAAACCAATAAACCAATACATCTGGATTCAACATATAACTGTACGTTAAGCTTCAGATTTCAATCTTAAAGATACATATACATTCAACATAAAACTATATGCTAGGGGACTTCAATCTTAAAGATACATATACATTAATTACATATACATTGCATAATTAACAGTCTACCCTAATTAACAGTGTGTAGTGACTTCAAACTTGGAGTCACTCAACAGTGAACTTCCCATCATCTATGATCTCATTTGACCAGGGTATAATGCTCAAGTGAAAACGCATGGAGTCACTCAACAGTGAACTTCCCATCATCTATGATCTCATTTCCCTCTTTCTGCTGATAGTGGATGGAGGCAGGGGCCACGCATAATCCTTTCTTCAACTAGGAGTCTGCAATCTCGTTCGTCTTTCTGTTGATAATGGATGGAGCCAAGGTCCACGCATAATCCTTTCTTCAACTAGGAGTTTGAAGTCTCGTTCCAATACCTGTAGACATGAGAGAATGTGATCTTGGAGAATGAATCTATCAAAATTGTGATGGTCTCCAGCCAATTGGTTAATGAAGGTGTGGAGAGAAGTGCTCTACCATTAACAGTGTCAATAATGGCTTTTAAATCACCATATATGGCTATGTGTAATAAATGGATCATGTTTGCAAATAGTAATAGTCCCAAAAGTGCCAAAAGTTAAGCCTTGGTGTTAGAGCAAGCACCGCCATTTCACTATAGGAGGTATTGGGAATGTGGACTGATCCTGATCTCTGCCCCCCACATCCACAAGTGCCAAATTGAGCAACCCAGTCAAATAAACCTATGGGAAATTGTAAATGCAAAAAAAATCTGGGAACCTGGAAGGGCTTTGAGGAGTTACCCATCTAGTGGTATTCATCTATACGCACAGTCTAAATTGCTGTAAACAGGCAACTTGTGAGTGCACCTATTTTGCTTTCTGTGTGCAGGTTCAATTTGATAGGTTTAGGAAGAATGACTTCAGCAACATTTCAAATTACATTGCTGGATGTTTAGAAAATTTTCAAACATACGTTGGGAGGGGACTCTCAAAGGCATAAATGCGGTTTGGACGATTACTAGTTTTATTGACTAAAATATCTTCAATCGATCTCAATCAAGAAGGTTTTGACCTATGATGTATGGTGAAAAGAAATTTCTGAAACTTGGATTGGAATTCCAAGTTTTTGGGTGTCAAAATTGCAGATCACTGTGCAATTGACATCAGTAAAAATTTCATTTTTTTCCTAATGGTTCTATAAGATTTCAATTCTGTGGGTTTGAAAATCTCATTCTGGGTAGCAAGGGACATGCATACATAATCAACTCTGGTTAACAGAATTCTTGAAACAAAAAATTATGATAACAAAGAATTCTTCTGCCAACCGCCTAATTTATATGTATGTGTTCTGAAAAAACAGGGGAAAACCATGAAACACAATTGGAAGACAGCGAAGGGTCACCTGGTCCAGCAATCTTAAGAGCAGATCTCTATCTTTCTCATCGCTATTGTCTTTAGATTCGTTATGGAAGGACTCTCTGTAACACCCGATGCTTTGCTTCAACGAATCAAAGGTAAACCAACTGATAGTTGCTTCGGAAGAATCATGCTGGATTGAAGTAGAATAAATTAACGTGAAACTTTGCGGTGCATTTGACCTTCAGCGACCGATTCCCACGGACTGTAATTTATCGCTGAATTCTTTTCATCATGTTCTAACACAGTATTACGCGAGGAACAGTGAATGCTCAATCACATTATACTAGTAGTATGCCAGTCAGCTGACCTTAATTTGATTGAAGATTTCACATCCCATGCTTATTGGAATTTTCTTTAATCTTAACCTTCCATATGAAATGCCTCAGAATGTTCTATAACAGCCAATACAATTTATTTATAAATAGTGTTGAGATTTTTTGTTTTAAATAAAATAGGCAAAAATCTCAATGTGTGACAACAATAGGAATTTGTTGCTAGATTAGCTCCAGGTTGTTGGGAGAGAGTTAATGCATCCTAAATTTGATGTGAGAGGATTTATGAGGCGCTAGCCTGGGCTGCTATAAAGCCAGGTAATTGATCGATGGGTTTGAGAGTGAGAGTTTGCACCTCCGTTTACTGACAAAGAACGTCTCATGCCTTATAGTGTGGGCGTGAGCCGTGATTATTGGGTGAACCACGTTAAACCTCGTGTCTCTTTTGTGATGCTTGATCCGTTGTTGCTTGTCTTTTATTTAGCCGCACCGAAATGCTCCAACACCAGACGGGAGCATGTTGAGAGCGCGCAAGGTTTTGAGCGCGCATGCTACGTGGAGGTAAAATGGTTTGTGTGAGTCCGCGTGAGGTATTTCAAACCCGCCCGTGTACCTCCGTGTTAATGCGATAAATACCTCACTTGTTAAGCTAATACCATGAAAGCGCACGCCAATATTAGCCATCGTAGTCACAAGGTGTGTTGAGTTATTAAATTCCGCCGGCCGCTTTAACATTTTGTCAAGTTAGCTTGACTGTAATTGTCAAGTAGCGGTCATGATTTTATTAGAAAGTGGTGGCGCTTTAAGATTTTGCAGGATTGAGGTACATCTAAATACCGAAAGCCTTTAATATTTGCTTGACTATACCTCTGGCCTCTTTAATATTTGATAACTACTTTTAGTTGAATATTTTTCACGCGTTATTAGTAGCCGGGAGCACAGCAAATGGTGATGAAAAGGAGTACCTGACCGCTTTAATATTCGCTTCACCATGTTTTTCCAGTTGGTGTCATGCTTTGTATACATTCATTGTTATTGCCCATGAAAAGTATTGCTTACCGATCGAGAAGAATTGCCATTTATTATTAACGCCAAGATGGATAAGAATTTCCACTACTTATAGCATGTGAAATCAATGGATCGATTAAAGAACTTCAAATCAATGGCATATGAATAAATCGATTTGTATTGTATTTAAAATCGATATTTTTTAAATAATCGATTTAAATGGGGTTTATTTAAATTGTAATATGCCATTTGGAGAAAGGTCTTTTTTTTCTATAAGGTGAAGGGTAGCATTTGTTTTTTAAGGCAAGGGCAATTTTTTAATCAAATTTTTTTTTTTTGATTAAAATATAAATTAAAAAGGGCATTCTTTATTTAAAGTTGGATTTGGAGATTGTTTGTGTTTTTGCTGATACAAGATGGCGAAAACTCAAAGTGCCCGTTTTGAAATTGAGAAGTTTAACGGCAAAAACAACTTCGAGATCTGGAAGGTTAAGATGCACGATCTGCTGATTCAACAAGGCGTGGCGAAAGCGCTTGTTACACCATTTTTTGGTCATCTAACCTTTTATCATTAGATGAACCCAAGTACACCATGTAAGACCAGTTTTACCATAAGTAAAACTGCTTTCACTATGTTAAAATAAGATACCCCAAAAGGAAATATTAAACAATCCTATATTTGTTTGATTTTCCTCATGGAATAATTAATTAAACCATAATTTAATTATTATTCCCAGTCATGTTTAACCCAAAAACAAAGAAATTAATGAGATAAACCCTTAGTTATCTTATTATTGTCTAGGAATAATTATTTAAATCTTATTTAGATAATATTCCTTGTTAAATATGACCAAATCACCCACCATTAATCAAATAAATCATTATTTATTTGATTATCTCCCAACCACTTTCTTAAAAAGATAAATAAATCATTTATTTATTTATTTTTCACTAATCAAGGGGTTTGACCGAAGTCAAACACCCTTTCCCTCCAACAAATATAATAAAATATTCCATAAAGGTGGATCTAGATTTGGTTAACATTATTTTAATCATGCACCAAGATCTAGAATGACCCAATATTTTGTTATAAATAGGAGGGTTCTTCTCCATCATTCCTTACCTTTTGTTGCCTATTAGATCACTCTGGATCTATACACTTGGTCTCATTTCTACCATTTGCTCCCATTGAGCTCTATTTTCTGCATTGGGTTTTCTACACCTACAAGAGAGAGAAAGCTTAGATCTGAAGTGCTGAGGACTACAAAGAACCCATCCCATCGAGGAGAGCTGGATACACCTTCTTGGTTTCCTCACAGGTGCCCTTTAATATAAAATTTTCTCAAAATCGTACCTTGAGCTATTCGTTGATGCACGTGAGCAAACCCTTTATTTTACCGCTTATGTCCGTCCATATATCTAGATTTGGTATTTTGCGCCTTCTTACTGTTTTAATCAATTGCAGATCTCATGATATTGCTCACTTTGTTGCCAGGGGCTATTGAAGGTGCGTTTCCTTTTTGGTCCTTTCGTACACTTCCCGACGAAGGATTCATACTAACAAATGGCGACTCCACACTGTTTTAACTACGACCGCCGTTTTTCTATATTCGCATATCCAAGCCTACTGAAACGATCCCATTTAATTGCTAGTTTTCCTCTTTTTATGTCATTTTTCTCACATAAAACCCTAAAACATAAAAATTTCTAACTTCCGTGTGTTTCTGGCCCTATTGCGCAGGTAACCGACACTAGCCGCACCTCAGACGGCAACTTTTCTGAAAATCTGCCGCCGAGACAACCGGAACGGGGGGTCGCACTTTTTGGCCCTAAACCTGCGACCTGGACCTTCAGGTCGCACTTTTCAGCCTGTTTCCTGCGGCCTGCACTCAAATCGGGGTCGGGAACCCCGCGACCCGTCATTTCTTCGCAATTTTTCTACACTTTTTTCCGGGTCTCGCCGCAAAGATCCGTCGTGTCTTCCGGGGGCCTTCACTTGCCCCAAATTTCCTTCGCCTCGACCAAGATCCATCTTTTACTCATCTAAGGGGAATCTACCCCTTGGGCTTTAGTACCTCCACTTTTGTGGAAGAGCCCATTGTTTTCCATCATTTGCCGCAGCTTCGCCCCTCTTTTCCGTGATTCTAAGTACTCCTTCGGGATCCATTGAAACGGCCTCCTTCTTTCAAATCACCTCTCGTCGGCTTGTCGGACCTCCTTTGACGGCCTCCGCCTCGCCCCCTCCGGTTTTTGCTGATTTCCTTTCCTCTTCCAGCCACCTTGCCTCTGTCTCTTGGCTGTGATCTGCACCTCTTTCCTGCATCTTTATCCTCCAGATCCCTGTCCCTTTCGACCCTAGATCTGTTGAGCTCTTTTATGTGTGTTTTGACTAGATTTTTGCCCTCTTTTAGAGTCGTTTTGAGAGACCCGCCTCTTTGGGTTAGATTGATGCATAGTTAGCTGTTAAATGTTCTGTCTTTTCAGCAATCTCTATTGTTCTATGCAGATTTCTTTTCAGTTACGCAGCACACTTTTCCTTGCTCTCAAAACGAAAAGGGTTTAAAAATTAAAATTAACGCACGCCACACACTGACCCTAAGTGAAGAAGCGCCTGGTTAACACCGCCTGGCAAAGACTCTAAAATCAATTGTCACTGCACCTTATCTGCCCTTGACATTACTTGATCCTGTCCCTTTCTGCCCTTGTCGGTTTCCTTCTTCCTGTCATCATTGCGCCCCCAAGGCGCCGTTCCCGGAGACTTCTTGGCCTTCACCCTCAGTTTCCCGTTGATCGACCTGCTCCGCACCGCCGTCGTCGAGCCAGTCCACCTTTGAGTCCGCACTCCGACTCCTCTCCTACTTCATCGGGTCCTTCTCCTCCTGGTTCTCCCCCTGCCACCTTCACTATGTCTGGTCCCGGGCCTAACGCTAGCGGTTCTCCCGGCCCCAATGCCGGCCCTACTACTAGCGGAACCGCCACAAGCACTTCCCCGGCCACCCCTGTGCTGCCGTACATTGCAGGCCTCAGCCTCCCCGATTTCCATCAGTTGATCAATGACCCCATTCACCACAATGCTACCTGGCCCGCTATGCCAACCAAGCTGCCCTCTGACATCCCTAAGTTCGAGGGCCTTAATGGAGAAGATCCAACCAATCACGTCCGATCTTTCCACATGTGGTGTTCCTCCAATTCCATTACCGATGACTCCATCCGTCTTCGTTTTTTCCAACGCACGCTTACCGGCGAAGCTTCTAAATGGTATGTTGAACAAGCCACTTCTTCCCATACCACCTTCGAGACTCTTGCCCAAGCCTTTTTGTCATACTTCCAGCTTCCTCTCCGATACGACACCGGCACAGAGCTCTTGACTTCCTTCAAGCAATCCTCTTCAACACGCCTTTCTGCCCATGTCCAGGAATGGCGACGAAGACAGAGCTTATGTCGAGCCCCTCCCTTTGAATATCGGGTTTACATGGACTGGTTCCTTCGCACCCTTCCCTCTCCCATCGGCAAAGATGTCGCCTCTCACTTTCCTCAAACTGAAGAAGCCGCCCTCCAAATAGCCTTGAAATATGACCTGATCTACGCTCAATCTGGTTATGTTTATACCATCCTTCCTGACATCCCCAGGCCCGGTGGCGCTAATGCCCCGGGGGCATCTCATTCCGCCGACGGTATCGTTGGATCTCTTTCCCATCCATCTGCTCACCCTCCCATGGGCTATGGCCCCCCTCAAGGAGGGGCCAGCACCTCCAGCACTCTTCCCCCTCCTGGCAACATGTATCTAGGATACAGCATACATCCTCCTTTTGCTCAACCTCCTGCTTACCTCAATGTTGCCCAACCCAACCCTTACCTTTATTCGCAGCCTGCTGCGCCAGCTCCTCCAGCATATGCGCTTCCGCCTCCCTTGCCTCCTCACAACCCGCAACAACACTTACAACCCCCTCCAGGGCAAGTATTTGCAAAACAGGGCGCGACTAATCCCCCTTCTTCTCAAAGAAGGCGGAGAGGCAACCAGAACCAATCTTCCCCTGGTAACCGAGGACCCAATTCTGGTGTGGACCCTAACACTAGCAACCAGCAACAGGGCATTCCGCCCAAGCCGGACAGGCCGCTTCGCACAAACAAGCCCTGTTCGTGTTGCAGGGTTTATGGTCATTACACTCACGATTGTCCCCTGTTACCCCAGATGCGGCAAATGTGGGAGTCTCAAGCCACATTGCGCGGACAACACGCCTCACCTCATGCTCCTCCTAATGTGGCCACTACTCAACCAGCTGTGTTTACCGATCCCTTCCCTCAGCAAGGATTCGTGGCTACACAACCGCCTGATAACTCGGCCGCCACTTCCCCTTCCATTTCTGGTTCCTCCGATTACCAGATCCTCATGATGCACTCCGATCCTAACCCGCCCGTCGATCTTCACCTTCAAACTCGGTCTCGTCAGTACCCCAAGCCTCCTGCTCAGTCTGCCCCCGAGCCTCCTTCTTCAGGTTCTACAGAGCCTCTTTCGACGTCCACTGGCCCCTTACATATCCCTCAACCCCAAGTTGAGGTCCATACCAAGATTCCTAAGGGACCATTACGCCGAAATGCTGCTTCTGGTCGAGCTTCTCATTCGTATAGTATAGTAGACGATTTGGCACAATCCCCTGCTGCCATTTCCACACTGGAACTCCTCCAGTCGTGCCCTTCCCAAAAGAAGGCTCTACTACCTGCCGTGGGCGTTGTAGATCCTGTTGATGACCAAATGATTGTCTTCGACGCCACTCAATCGGACCATCCTCCTCTTCCTCCTTCCGTCGCCTTCCAAATCCCAGTCAAGATCCGGAACGCCAACGTGTCCCGGTGCATAATTGATGAGGGGGCATCCACCTGCGTGATGTCCGCTTCGGTTTGGAAGCAACTCGGATCCCCCGAGCTGGCCCCTTCCACGATCACCCTTCGAGCATGGGACGGTCATGCCTCCCAGCCCATTGGCCTGTTTCGTATTTGTCCCATCACCCTCGCCGGTAAGACCGTTTGCGTTGATGTCGAAGTCATTGACGCCCCTCTAGACTACAACATTCTATTAGGGCGAAGCTACACCTATGCCATGTCTGCTGTCCCATCCGCGGTTTTCCGCAAGATGTCTTTCCCTCACAATGGAAAGATAGTCACCATTGACCAACTATCTTATCATGAGCCGCTGTCTCAGACCTCTTCCGAGACAATCATCTCTTCTGTAGCCAACAAGCAAACCGTCGAGTCCTTGACCAGTGTCTCCCCCAGCGTCTACAAAGATTCCTCCCTGCTTGGAACCTTTCCTCCTCTCCCCCCTCCTCCTGTCACTGATCCCAGCTTATCGAATTTTTGCATGATGCAATCGACCCAGGCCGCCCATACACGGCCTGCTTCGGCTAGTCAGCAACCTCCCCCTCGCCCTCCGCAACCTACTCCTAGCCATTCATCTCTGCCAGCCGAACATCCTCCTTCTGGCCCTCCCCCTCCAGCTGGTATCCCTGAACCCCTTTATCCTCCTGGCACGGTTACCCCTGGCCTCAACCACCTCGGAGCCGTTCCTCCTGGTCATTACCCTGCTGGGCAGATACCTTTCCTGGCTCCCCCTCCCGGAGTATTTTCTGTCCCCGTCATGGCCACCCTCTCTCTCCCTAACCTGACCCTCGGCATACCCGTCTGGTACATTGACCCTCCAGCCGCTACCCCTCCCGGTCACCCCAAACCTTACTTGGCTTTGACATCGGTTCAACCGGTCCCCCTCACCTCTTCCGGGCCCCCCGCACCTCCACAGGACCCTACCCCTGTGGTGCCAGCCCCCGGAAAGAAAGGCAAAGCTCGTAAGGGGGCAACCCATCAGGACCAGGCCGCCCCGACAACTCTTACCCCTCCGCGACCACCAAAGCCCGCCATCCGATGCGCTTTGTGTGATATCGTCGGTCACGCCACCCATATGTGTCCTGAATTGCCGCACCTCAAGATTCTGGTCAATGAGACGTTTCCAGACTCTGACATCCCAGAAGTCTACGTCACTATCCCTGACTCTATCTCGAAACTCAAAAACTTGCGCACAAACCACCCTTGTGCCTTGTGCGATTTCCATGGCCATTACACCCACCTCTGTCCCCGCCTTGACGAGTATCGTTCCTCCTTGGACATGTACCGCCAGTTCAAGGCCACTTCGATAGGACCAGAGGACCTTCCTACTCCCATTCACATTCCTCCTCCCGCTATCGAGCCAACGGAACCGTCTAACACCATTTTATACCTGTCATCATCCTTGCGAGATAGTCCACCTGCCCTTCAACCTGCCGATCCTCTCGGCCCCTCCGCCGCCCTTGGATCTGTTGATATCGCGCATCTGAGCCCTTCTCCTCCTGATGACCCGTCACACATCACTACCGCCTCGGGTGACCCCTCTTCCTCCAGTCTTCCCATCTTCCACTCTGATGAAGACATTATGGAACCCATGACCAACCCAGATTTTCCCTGGGATGATATGCACCATCGCGCATACTTCCTCCCACAGCAGTCCCATGACCAATTTGCTGTGGAAACCAAAGACTTCATCCCCAATGCTGTCAATTGGTTCAAAAACCCCATCCCTGCCCCTGATGCTTTCGAAGAAGGAAACATGGCCAACATCTCTCCTACCATCAAAATTGACATTTCAGTCACCCCCGGTATCCAGGAATTTATCACCTTAGGTGCCCAATGCACCCCGGAAGAAATCGAAGCTTACACCAAGCTTTTCAAAGAATTTCGTGATATTTTCGCCTAGTCCTATTCTGAAATGCCCGGACTCGATCCCGCCATTGTCGAACATCATATCGATACATGGCCGGACGCCAAACCAGTCCGTCAAAAGTTGAGACCCATTCATCCTTCCAGACGTGACGCTATCAAAGCTGAAATCGACAAGCTTAAGCAGGCTGGTTTCATTTACCCCATTGAATACACCACTTGGGTGTCCAACCCCGTTCCCGTTCTCAAGAAACAAGGCACCATCCGTGTCTGCACGAACTTTCGCGACTTGAACCAAGCTTGTCCCAAAGACAACTTCCCCACACCGTTCATTGACCAAATCATTGACGAGTGTGCGGGGCATGAGGTTCTATCCTTTATGGATGGTTTCTCCGGATACAACCAAATTGTTATCCATCCTGCCGATCAACTCAAAACCGCGTTCATTAGTCCATGGGGAACTTTTGCTTACCGAGTCATGCCTTTCGGCCTCAAAAAC
Source organism: Pinus albicaulis (assembly GCA_034641835.2). NCBI lineage: Eukaryota > Viridiplantae > Streptophyta > Pinopsida > Pinales > Pinaceae > Pinus > Pinus albicaulis. The sequence continues at coordinate 1,274,315,690 of CM076582.1, forward strand.
GCCGGCGCCACTTTTCAACGGGCCATGTCTTATTGCTTCCATGACTTAGCTCACATTATCCTTGCTTATTTGGACGACCTCACCGCGCGTTCTAAGCATCGGGCGCAGCACCTCCACGATCTGCGTACCATTTTCCTCCGATGTCGCAAGTATAATATCCGCCTTAACCCGTTGAAATGCGTTTTTTGCGTTCTCGCCGGCCGTCTCTTAGGCTTCATCGTGTCTAAGGATGGTATCACTCTTGACCCTTTGAAAGTTCAAGCCATTCTTGAACTTCCCATTCCTCGTACCCTCCGCCAGCTCCAAAGTCTCCAAGGCAAAGCTAATTTTCTTCGACGGTTCGTCCCTGACTACGCCACCACTGCACATGGGTTCCTTAGACTCCTCCGATCTTCTATCCCTTTCGTTTGGGATTCCTATGCTCACGAGTCTTTCGATGCCCTCAAGCAAGCTCTCACATCCGCTCCCTTGATCCGCCCTCCCGACTTTGATCGGGACTTCATCCTGTACATCTCCGCTTCCACCTATTCGGTCGCTGGAGTCCTTATCTAGGAAGATGACAATGGTATCGAGCATGTGATCTATTACGTCAGTAAGAACCTTGTAGGACCCCCTGTTTCCTACTCACTCGAAGAAAAATTAGCACTGGCTGTAGTGTTCTCAGTCCAAAAACTTTGTCATTATATCCTCATGCGCTCCACCAAGGTTGTGACTAATTCCAACCCCTTGGCTTTCCTATTGAGTCGTCGTATCCTCACTGGGAAATACGCCCGTTGGGTCGTTATTCTCCAAGAATTCGACCTTGAATTCGTCACACCAAAAAGTAAGAAAGGCTTAGCCCTCGCCGAGCTTATTTCTGAATTACCTACCGGAGCGCCAGATACCCCAGTTAATGATGACTTTCCTGATGAACACTTATTTTCCATTACTGCCGATGAACCATGGTATGGCGACATTCTTACGTACTTGCGAACCCAAAAGTTCGCCCTCCACCTTGATCGTGAGGCCCGCCGACGCATCCGACACCAAGCCCCCTGATACCTCCTTATCGGTGACGACCTATATCGTCGTGGGGTTGACACCGTCCTTCGTCGTTGCCTCACACACGCTGAAGCTGAACAGGTCCTTAATGCCTGCCATAGCGGCGCTTGCGGTGGCCACCTCTCCGGTCTCGCTACTGCCCAGAAAGTCATGCGCGCTGGGTATTTTTGGCCTTCTCTCTTTAGTGATTGCATTGAGGCAGTCAAACACTGTCCCAATTGCCAACATTTCGCCCCTAAGGCGCGAGCTCCACCAGCTCCCCTCCATCCAGTCGTCTCAACTGGCCCCTTCTGTAAATGGGCCATCGACTTTATGGAGTGTAGCCCACCATCCGCTGGTAACCATAAGTATATCATCGTGGCGGTCGACTATTTCACCAAATGGGCCGAGGCCATGCCAAATTTCAACAACACGGCAGCTACCGCGGCCCTCTTTTTCTTTAACCATGTTATAGCTCGATTCGGGGTTCCCAAACAACTGGTCTCTGACCATGGCAAACGTTTTGAAGATGAGATATGGCGTGAGCTATCCTCACCGTTGGGTTTTGAGCACTAATATTCCTCCTCCTATTACCCCCAAGGTAATTGCCAATTTGAAGCAGTCAACAAAATCCTCAAAACTATGCTTCAACGAACGGTGAATAAGCACAAAACCAACTGGCATCTCATGCTCTTCCCTGCTTTGTGGGCCTATCAAACTTCTGTTAAAACCGCCACCGGGTTTACTCCTTTCCACCTGGTTTTTGGAGAGGAGGCAGTCTTACCGATCGAGTGTGAAATTCCTTCCCTACATCTAGCCGTTGAACTTCTCCCTGACACCCAACCGCTAGAACAACGACTTATCATGCTTGAGCGCGCTTCCGAAGACCGTCGTGTTGCCTTGCAAACCATGGAAGCGGCCAAAAAGCGCACCAAAGCTCAGTATGACCGAAAAGTCCAGCCTCACACTTTTCACGAAGGCGACCTTGTTCTAGTATATGACCAGGCCCATGATGTCCTTGGTCACGGGAAGTTTGACTCATTATGGCTAGGTCCTTATATCATTAGTAAAGACCTCGGTAAGGGGGCATACCTCTTAGAGGATTTCGAGGGCCACCCCCTTCCTAATCCTCGCAATGCACTCTATCTCAAGAAATATTACCCTTAGCATTTCCCTTCTGAACTGCATGTTTTATTTTAGATAGCCAGCATCTGTTTTTTCTCTTTTTTATGATTTGCTACTTCGCCAGGACCCGTTTTTTCCAAGAAGGGCCACTTCACCTACACTCTAAATCGAATTTCCTCACTTACGACACTTGTACTTGGGGCACCACTTCGCCTCCATACTTGTCCATGTTCGTGTCGATTTTTGTCATGAGTTACCACCTTGTACTCATGCTTCCTTGGTCCCCCATTGGGGCCTTTACTGTGTGGCAGCACCATCGAGTCGCCCTTGTTTAGAGCATCCAAGTTGAGTCATCATCGCATCCATGGAGGCTACACCACGTCCCTTTGCACCCCACTATAGCCCTCCCTCCTTCATTGCTTGGTCCCTCTCTTGTGTCGCACATTATGACCTTCAGTCTCACTGTCCCCTATCCCTTATGATCTTGTGTCAGTCGCTGTCATGTCATCCATGCTCTCTATGCTCTAACAAGGGAAGTCGTCCATTTGCTACTCAGTCTTTCCCATTTCCACTAGTGTCAGTCTGTTCGTCGCTCTACTGTTCTCTCTCATGCCTTAGATGCGGATTTCTCATTGCCTCACCTATGGCGGACCTACTTCTGTCGACCTCAACACATTCATTCCAGAAGCCAGGTCTAGAGGGCGGTGTACCTCGTTTCCAGCTTCCACTCTTGTTCGGTACCTCGGATCAGGCAAGGGGATATCTCATTTCCCTTTGACTCGATTGTTTCTCCAGCTCCTTTCAGCATGATCGAGATTCGTATACTGGACGGTCCAGTGATCCAGCAGCAGCTCTTGATGATTCCCGGGTGTGTGTGAGATGTCTCAACCCTCATGAGGGGGTGGCCCTGCAGGTAGCCCCCCACATGCCCGGATGACCTCTTCTTTGCAGCCTTTGATGCCGCTCCAGGTTTTGATGATGTTGGCCTTCGCCACTTGTAGCACCTCTTCGATTTGCATGTATCAGTCAGATTTTGTGAGCCCTTCCCCATCTACCCGGGGCATTTGGGGTGTATTTATCTCATGTACTCAAATATTATTGTACTAGTCCTGGCTGTTATCCCAGGCACAGCATGTATGTGAGATTCCTCATTGTATTTTTATCTGGCTCCTGATTATGCCAGCTGTACTCTATGGTTCGGTCCCTTGTTTACTGGATACACTATTCTTTTGTACTTTGTCTCGGCGGGCATAGGTATGCCTCCCCCGCCGCCTTCAGCACAGGTACCCTCTCATAAAAAGAGACTTGTTGCACCTGCGAGTCTCGTCTCCTCCGGGTCTAGTCCTTCAGCCCACTATCTACCTCACCTTTCTCTCTCTGACTTCCCTTTGGTTGTCTAGTGATTGTGTTCTTACAACGTACTTCGGTCATACGATTTTCTCCTGACACTCGCACGCTGGGGGGCAATCTGTTACACCATTTTTTGGTCATCTAACCTTTTATCATTAGATGAACCCAAGTACACCATGTAATACCAGTTTTACCATAAGTAAAACTGCTTTCACTATGTTAAAATAGGATACCCCAAAAGGAAATATTAAACAATCCTATATTTGTTTGATTTTCCTCATGGAATAATTAATTAAACCATAATTTAATTATTATTCCCAGTCATGTTTAACCCAAAAACAAAGAAATTAATGAGATAAACCCTTAGTTATCTTATTATTTTCTAGGAATAATCATTTAAATCTTATTTAGATAATATTCCTTGTTAAATATGACCAAATCACCCACCATTAATCAAATAAATCATTATTTATTTGATTATCTCCCAACCACTTTCTTAAAAAGATAAATAAATCATTTATTTATTTATTTTTCACTAATCAAGGGGTTTGACCCAAGTCAAACACCCTTTCCCTCCAACAAATATAATAAAATATTCCATAAAGGTGGATCTATATTTGGTTAACATTATTTTAATCATGCACCAAGATCTAGAATGACCCAATATTTTGTTATAAATAGGAGGGTTTTCCCCATCATTCTTCACCTTTTGTTGCCTATTAGATCACTCGGGATCTATACACTTGGTCTCATTTCTACCATTTTGCTCCCATTGAGCTATACTTTCTGCATTGGGTTTTCTACATCTACAAGAGAGAGAAAGCTTAGATCTGAAGTGTTGAGGACTAAAAAGAACCCATCCCATTGAGGAGATCTGGATACACCTTCTTGTTTCCTCCCAGGTGCCCTGTAATATAAAAATTCATTCAAAAATCGTGTTCTTGTCTTGTCTGTTGGATGCATGGAGCAAACCCTTTATTTTACTGCTTAATGTCTATCCATATATAGATCTGGTATTTTGCAGCTATTTTCTTGTCTAATCATTTGCAGATCTGAAGATATTGGCAGCCACTTTTGTTGTTAGGGCTATTAGTTATGCGTAGCTAAAGTGGTCCTTTTTCGTACACTTCGACGAAGGATTCATACTAACAGCGCTGTTGGGGAAAAGAAAAAAGCCTTGTTCCTTGACAGAGGATGAATGGGATGAGTTGGATGACAGAGCTCTGAGCGCAATTCGGTTATATCTGGCGGATGACGTTCTGTTCAACATTGTGTCAGAGAAGACCGCCGCAGGCCTGTGGTCGAAGCTTGAGAAGCTCTACATGACGAAATCTTTGAAAAATCGGATTCTCCTGAAGCGACAACTTTATGGTTTGCGGATGAAGGAAGGTACCTCGATTACTGACCATCTGAATGTTTTCAATACTCTATTGGTACAATTACAAAGTCTAGATGTAAAATTTGATTCAGAGGATAATGCAATAACTCTATTGTGTTCATTGCCCGAATCGTGGGATCACTTTGTTACTTCCATAAGCTTTAGTACTGCAGACATCCTTGAGTTTGACGATGTGGTTGGAGCTTTGTTGTCCGAGGAGACCAGGAAGCGGTTGAATGCAGACACCTCTACATCAGAGGCAATGATGGCCAGAGGTCGCTCAAGAGAGAGACACTCCGGGGGTAAGCATAGCAACTCTCGTTCAAAGTCTAAAGGAAAGAAGACAAAGGTGAAGTGCTGGCATTGTGGGAAAAATGGACACCTGAAGAAGGATTGCTGGAAGCAACAACAATCTTCTAAAGAAGCTTCATCGACAGAGAAGAAGGAAGCAAACACGACAGATACAGGTTCGGCATCTGGTTCAGGTATGAGCGACGAAGTGTTATCAGTTAATTTGTCAAATCATGATCAACATTGGTTGTTAGATTCCGGTGCATCAAACCACGTGTGTATTCATATAGAATGGTTTAAGACGTATAGATCAGTTAATGATGGAGTCGTGTACATGGGTAATGATGTCACATCTAATATTGTGGGAATAGGGAGTATACAGCTGCAAATGTTTGATGGGACAACTAAAATGTTAACTGATGTAAGACATGTACCAGATTTAAGGAAAAATCTAATTTCACTGGGAGCACTTGACACAAATGGATATAAAACTGTAATTCAAGATGGAGTAATGAAAATTTACAAAGGTATTTTACTAGTAATGAAAGCTAAGAAAGTAGGAAATCTGTTTCAGTTAGAAGGAAGAACAGGGTCAGATCATGTGTCTACGGTGTCTGAACATGACAGTAGTTCCATTCGCCTATGGCATCAAAGATTGGGCCATATGAGCGAAAGAGGGTTAAAGATTTTGGCTGATCGCAAATTACTTCCTAATCTAAAGTCTGAAAAGTTAGATTTCTGTAAGCATTGTCTATTTGGAAAACAAAGTAAACAAAAGTTTAAAACAGGCAAACATACTAGTAAAGGCATACTTGATTATATCCATTCAGATGTTTGGGGACCAGCCCCTACAACTTCATATGGTGGTTCGTCTTATTTTGTATCATTTATTGATGACTTTTCTAGGAAAGTGTGGGTCTACATGATGAAAAAGAAGTTTGATGTTTTTACAATTTTCAAACAATTTAGAGCATTGGTAGAAAACATCACTGGTAGAACAATAAAATGTTTAAGAACTGACAATGGTGGTGAGTTTACTTCCAAGGAGTTTGACAGCTATTGCAAGGATGCAGGGATCGAGAGACATAAGACCACGGTTTATACTCCTCAGCAAAATGGAGTTGTTGAACGCATGAACAGGATTCTTCTAGAGAGAGCAAGGAGTATGCTGAGTAACGCCGGATTGCAAAAGGAGTTGTGGACGGAAGCGGTGGCAACAGCTTGTTATGTGATAAACCGATCTCCATCGACGGCAATAGACTGCAAGATTCCGCAAGAGGTATGGAAAGGACACCCTTGTGACTATTCTAAAATCAGAGTGTTTGGTTGTGATGCATATGCTCTAGTGCCTAAACATCAGCGAACTAAGTTAGATCCAAAGTCTAAAAGGTATATCTTTGTTGGGTATGGTGTTGGAACAAAGGGATATAGATTGTGGGATCCTACTACCCGCAAAATCATCATCAACAAAGATGTAAAGTTTGATGAATCCTCTCTTGTACAGTTACATGTAGATAGTAGATTGAAACAGGATGATGTATCTGATTTTCAGCACATTCAGTTTGATAGCATTTCTAATGATAGTCATGATGACCATAGTTCAGATACTAGTCATGAACAGGTTTCAGAATCAGAACATGAACAGGGTTCAGGTTTAGATCATGAACAGGTCTCAGATACTGATCATCAAGAAGTTCCTACAGATGGTAGTCAGCCAATCGAGGAAGCACCAGAAACATCCTTAAGGAGGTCGACAAGAATCAAACGGCCACCGAGAAGGTATGATGATTATGTTACTTCAGTTGCATTTACTGCTAATGACAATGAACCTCTGTGCTATCAGGAAGCAACAGAAGGTTCGAATAGTGACAAGTGGAAAGCAGCCATGAAGGATGAAATGATGGCCTTAAATAAGAATGACACATGGGATCTGGTTGAACTTCCAAAAGGCAGGAAAACTGTAGGATGTAAATGGGTTTTCAAGGTGAAACGAGGTGTGAATGATTCGGAGGACAGATACAAAGCAAGGCTGGTTGCAAAAGGGTTTTCTCAGAAAGCAGGCATAGATTTTCATGAGATTTTTTCACCAGTTGTTAAAATAGTTTCAATCAGAATTGTGTTAGCGTTAGTTGCTTTGTTTGATTTAGAGTTACAGCAACTAGATGTTAAGACTGCTTTTTTACATGGAGATTTAGATGAGGAAATTTATATGGAACAACCGGAAGGGTTTGTTCAGCATCGCAATAAGAAATTTGTCTGCAGGCTCAAGAAGTCATTATATGGCCTGAAGCAGTCGCCTCGGCAGTGGTATAAGAAGTTTGATTCTTTCATGTTGAGTCAGAAATATGTTAGAAGTGAATATGATCATTGTGTGTATTTTAAGCAATTGAAAAATGGCATATTCATTATCTTAGTATTGTATGTTGACGATATGCTTTTAGCAAGCAAAAGCATTGAAGAAATCAACAGGTTGAAGACTCAGATGGCAAGGACATTTGATATGAAAGATCTAGGAGCAGCAAGACAGATTTTGGGCATGGAGATTTTCAGAGACAGGAGCAATGGTAAGCTGTGGCTATCACAATAGAAGTATATTGAGAAAATACTTTTGAGGTTTGGTATGAACAATGTGAAGCCTGTGTCAGTCCCTTTAGCTTCCCATTTTAAGCTTTCTTCCAGTTTATGTCCTAATACAGATGAAGAAAAGGATTATATGTCTCGAATTCCATATGCCAATGTAGTAGGGTGTTTAATGTATACGATGGTTTGTACTCGGCCAGATATTTCACATGTAGTTGGGGTTGTCAGCAGGTACCTGGCAAATCTGGGTAAAGAACACTGGTCAGCAGTGAAATGGGTGCTTCGGTATTTGAGAGGCACAAGTAGTTATTGTATTACTTACAATAAGAGTAGTGAATTTGTTTGCAGATATGTTGATTCCGATTTTGCAGGTGATTTGGATAAGAGAAGGTCAACTTCAGGGTACGTCTTTACTCTTGCAGGTGGAGCTATTAGCTGGATGTCAAAGCTACAAAACATTGTTTCTTTATCCACTACTGAAGCAGAATACATTGCTGCTTCGCATGCTTGCAAAGAGGCGGTTTGGCTGAAAGGTTTGCTTGGTGAGTTTGGTAGGTTACAAGACAACATCAAGTTACTTTGTGATAGTCAAAGTGCAATACATTTGGCTAAGAATCTGGCCTATCATAGTAAATCAAAGCATATTCCAATTAAGTATCATTTTGTAAGACAGGTTATCACTGAAAGGGGAGTCTCTCTTGAAAAGGTGCATACAAAGGAAAACTGTGCAGACATGTTCACGAAACCAGTTTTGTTGGAGAAGCTGCGTTGGTGTTTGGCTTCTCTTGGCTTGCAGAAAAGATAAAATAATAAACAAACAGGGCATCAGGCTAATTGTTGTCAAGGTGGAGATTGGTTGTTGAGATTTTCTGTTTTAAATAAAATAGGCAAAAATCTCAATGTGTGACAACAATAGGAATTTGTTGCTAGATTAGCTCCAGGTTGTTGGGAGAGAGTTAATGCATCCTAAATTTGATGTGAGAGGATTTATGAGGCAGTTAGATTCTCCTTGCTATAAAACAGGTATCCATACGGATGGTTTGAGAGTGTGAGAGTTTGTAATCTCCTGTTTGATTAATAAAGAATTGCCGATGCCTATGTTGTGTGGACGTAGCCCAGATTGGTTGGGTGAACCACGTTAAACCTCTGTGTCTCTTTTGTGATGTGTTTGATCTGCTGTTGCTTGTCTTTTATTTAGCTGCACTGAATGCTCCAACAAATAGGAGTGCTAAGGACCGACTTTATTGCGTTACAGACTTTACACAAAATCTGTTGAAGGACATAGTGAGAGGAAGTCTACCTTGTGCTGCCATAAATAAGTACTAAACCTACTGTGCGCTTGGCGACCCCCACCATACCTGGTAAATACAAGTTCTGGAGATATTCAATTCAGGGCATGGTTGACGCTCTTTATAATAGAAATTTCAATTATGGTAACTGCTTCTTAGCTCAACTTCTGCATTGACATTTTCTAAGGTGACGTTACACAGTTGATACAAAAGATGAACGCTATATCATAATTTTGTTGGCTGTTTAGAATTATGAGGAAACTGTGTAAATAAAGAATTAAAATAGACAATGCATAAAACTCCGCATGAACATTGTTTTAAAGAGAAGCAAAGATATTTAAGAATTCATGATTTCTTCGCTTAGAAATATGTAAAATGCAATGGTAAACTGTAGGGTTTGGTACAAGAAAGGGTCGTAAGCGTCAAATTTGAGTGTTCTTACTCTTTCTTGGCAAATTTTAGCATTTGAAAACAAATCATCCAAGAAGATTCGAGAAACTGGGTTTTTGAGGAATTGTAAGTGAATGCTCATCTCATATTTATAGTTACCTTATTTCAAAAGCATGGGCCACCATTTTTAAAAGTAAGAAAAAGTGTCATTTTTTTTTCAAAATATAGATCTTATAAGACTGAAGAACACCAGAAAACGGAAGATTTGCCCTCTTTCATCCCCCAAACCGCTTTTCACTATCTAATGTGACTTTTCCCACCTAGCTGTTACCCAGAAAGGAGAAAAATTCCAGCACTTGAGCCTAGCATTACAGTCCTGCTTTGGGTATCCATGTGATCTTCTGAACCTGGGTATTCGCTGGTGTCAATTTCAACAATGCTGAGCAGCACATGACGAAGTCGGTTGATCTGCATCTCACTGGGCGAGATTTAAATTACATAATGTATCCTATTTCATAGTAAGGTGGAAGAGATTAATAATATTCATTGAGTTAGTTAGTTAGTTAGTTAGGTTGAAGGAGTTATTAGATTTAATGGTCTAAAACATTTCAATCGTCTAACATTTCATTCAATGGCCCAAATAATGACACAGTGGCAACTAAGAAAGTTGTTTTCGTGTAATAACACCTTACGGCGTAAAAATACCTTTAATTATATATATAAGGATTAAAATGCACCTCGAAGCACCTATGTGTATATGTGTGAATTGAGCATATGTAAAGAATGATTTAGTATATATATACTAAAGTATGAACTTTTATATGTTTGGAATGTTTCTATATATATATAGACAAAACAATTTTATATTTCTATATGTAGAATATCAATATTATATAGGTATATAATGCATACTCACAAATGCCAACATTCACCAAGAAAATCACACAACCAAACCAATACTTTTTAGAAAAAATATGTAAAATAAATTTAATGACTCGTAAAATAATATATTAATTGCTTGTATCTAAAATTTAAAAATTAATCTAAATAAATTCTTTTTATTTTATTTTTTTATTATATTGATCATTATATGTTAAAGATTGAAGCTTAATTTTTTTAAACAAAGGAAAAATGACATCTCAAAAAAAAATCAGAAGATTCTCTCTTCTTGTATAATTTTCCAATCTACCATGATAATTTAGTAGACCATCCTAAAAGTCTTTATTGAAAATAGGAAAAGATAAATCAAAACTCTTTAATTCATGGAGACAAGATTAACATTGTGATTGGCCAATGTAAAGAGTCTAAAAACATGGAAATTTGAACATTAATGGACTTTGATTTTAATATAACTATTTATCCATATATGTTAAAAAGGTTTTAGTTAAATTCTATTCTCATCCATATTCCATGATGGGGGTGGATGAATTTGGCTTAATGAGGTGTTGGGGTGAGCCCGCCACCCCACACCCTCAAGACATAATTAAGAGGAGGGGGGGAGCGGAGGAGAATGGGCTACCCTTGAAATGCAGGTGGATGTCAACCTTCAAGATATTGATGGAACAACATTTGGATATGAAATGCTAGAGCCTACACTTCATGCGACAAAGCAGGAAGGAAACAAGAATTAAAGAACAACACCCTTTAAAGCTAATGAAAACACTAGTAAAGTGGTCAAATTCAATGAAAAGAGTACATTTTAAGTTATTGACATATCTCACTTCTGAATCCATCACATAAAAATATTAATTGTCGACATATTATGAACCAACAAATATGGTTCATCATTAGGACATGTGTTTGACTGGAAAATTTTTAGGATACAAATCCTATTTTTGATTGAACAATTGGATAGAATATTCCAATATTCGAAGAAAATTTCTATAATAGACCCATCCTAATGTCCAAAAAATTTCCTCTCTACTTCAATATTGGAGGGCACCAAGGCCTTCACTTTGGACCCCAACTCATCAAGTATCTAGTGAATGGATATACCTCAATACCATATTCATTAATTATATCGACACCTTTAGTGGTTGTAACTCTACCCTATTTTTCCAAAAGAGTTGTAATGCACAAAATTCCATCAACTTAAAAGAGATGATTAAGCTTCTTCCCTGTATTTTCATCCAATAATAGTAGGGAAATCCATGGCATGGTCTAGTGGTACTTCTTACATGACTTCTTATTACAATTAGCATAAATGAATATGCCTTAAAGCACCTTTACCTAATGATTTCAAATATATTTCATACATAACAAAGGTGAATTTCCAACATCGAGTGGACTAATCGGCATAGAATTATAGACCTAAATATTTCCGAGTTATTTCCCATCATTTTATACTTATATTGTCTTCAAAGCGTGAGTTGGAATCATTTTTATTCTTTGATTTCCTAAGAAGATATAAATCTCATATTATGCTCATATTAAAAATGAGCCAAAAAACTTCTTGAAAAATAGAGAGCACCATGGTTTTCTCTGTTGGAGAGAAGTCTAATTGTGAATTCCATATCTTCGTCTGTGGGCATTAAAACCTATAGCCACTATAACCTGCGAACCACATGTGAGGAGTTTTCATGGGAATACTCAAGATTTCATTTCTATTTAAGTAGGAAAGTGAGTCCAACAACCACCACAATGCAGGAAACACTTGACCTTGTTGGATTTGTGTCATGTAATAGTAGTTGAGATGAATGGTGTAATTAAGTGATGGTTTTCTAAGAAACCACCCCCCACAACATCCTCCTCTCCACCATCATTGCCATGTCTTCCCTTAGAGAATGTCTAGCATTCCACTTGTTCTGGCCCTTACACAACATTGAATTCTTCCCAGAATTAGTTAATGGTGTACCACTGGTTTATTTTGATTTCAATGCCTAGTTTTAGGTCTCCAATGAGGGAACCTATATCAAAAAGTGTTCTTATGAAATCCACCACTATATTTGGTTAATAAGAGGAATAAGGATCCATCAATAGAACTTGAATTTGAAGAAAATCAACCACTTCCCAATAAGAGCATACCAATTGTGACTATGATGCTAAAGATCATGTTCTAGGAAGTACACACCATCACTAGATTGGTCATCATTAGCATAAAAAAAAACATGAATGGTGACCGGTCTAACGTTTCCAAATTTGAACTCCTCCAAGCTAAATCATTGACCTCCCACAAGCTAGAGAAACTCATTAACTTAGTATGTCTATTAAGTTGTAAGTTCTAGGTAGATACCACCACCTCCTCCATTAAACATAAAGGGCACAAATTTTTTTATTGCGATGCAATGAAAATCCATGTTACATAATGATTGAGGAATCATTAGAAGTTCCTTCCATGGGATATTTTCTAAGTTTGGATCATCCTTATTGAAATCCAATAGGTGAATGTCAAACTAAATCCAAGACTTAAAGAAGAACACCCTATAAATCCAATGAAAAAGCTATAAGGGAATGTTTATTGTTAATTCATGGGTTGCAATCTCATCATAGATTATCTAATGAATTTACGTCTTTTTTGGATAACACTTAAGAAAGTGAAAAATGAAAATCCATACCTTTGGAGCTATGCATTTGAAAAGGGGAAGGAAAATTTCCCAAGGAAACTACCCTCGATGTAGAACTAGTAGTAGAAAATGATACCTTGGCTCCTACTAGGACATGTGAAGGTGGAAAGATTGATACTTGTGTGACAATTTCAATTAATGGGGGAAATAATTCAGTGATTAACAGGGCTTCAAAAATAGAAGCCTCAATGTCAATCAATTATATAAATCAATTTTTGTGAGATAATAAGACTACAATCTTCCAAAAATTCTCACATGGTTAAATATAAAAAACCATGATCCTCCATGTGGCCAACTCTCTGAGGGTGTAGGCTCCACTCCTCAAACGTATCCCATGTCAAAAAACCAAACAACAACAAATACGTATAGTAATAGGAAGCATTTACTATAAATAATTAATAATCTATCACATTTACTATCAAAACTATTCAATTTTCATTGCTTGAAGATAAACGAAAAAAAACCTTGAGATGGGAACCACTTGTCTACACTCACACTAGTAAAGTGGTCAAATTAAATGATAAGAGTATTATGAACCATCATAATATGGTTCATATTATGAAAATATTAATTCCCAACATATTATGAACCATGAAATATGGTTCATCATTAGGACATGTGTTTGACGGGAAACTTTTTAGAATACAAATCCTATTTTTGGTTGCACAATTGGATAGAATATTCCAATATTCAAAGAAAATTTCTATAACAAACCCATCATAATGTCCAAAAAATGTCCTCTCTACTTCAATGTTGGAGGGCACCAAGGCCTTCACTTTGGACCCCAACTCATCAAGTATCTAGCGAATGTATATACCTCAATGCCATATTCATTAATTATATCCACATCTTTAGTGGTTGTAACTCTACCCTATTTTTCCAAAATAATTTTAAGGCACAAAATTCCATCAACTTAAAAGGTATGATAAAGCTTCTTCCTTGTAATTTCATCCAATAATGGTAGGGAAATCCATGGCATGGTCTAGTGGTACTTCTTAAATGGCTTGTTATTACAATTAGCATAAATGCATATTTCTTAAAGCACCTGTATCTAATGATTTCAAATATATTTCATACAAAAAAGGTGAATTTCCAACATTGAGGGGACTAATCGGCATGGAATTATAGACCCACTTATTTCTGTGTTATTTCCCATCATTTTCTACTTCTATTATCTTCAAAGCATGAGTTGGAATCATGTTTCTTATTTTATTTTCTAAGAAGGTATAAATCTCATATTGTGCTCATATTCAAAATGGGCCAAAAACCTTCTCGAACTTTACAGCCATGGTGATGGGCAATGAGAGAAAAATAGAGAGCACCATGGTTTTCTCTGTTGTAGAGAAGTCCAATTATGAATTCAATATCTTCATCTGTAGGCATTAAAACTTCTAGTCACTATAACCCGTGAACCACATGTGAGGAGTTTTCATGGGAATACTCAAGGTTGTGTTTCTATTTAAGTAGGAAAGTGAGCCCAACAACCACCATAATGCAGGAAACACTTGACCTTGTTGGATTTTTTTTATGATAATAGTAGTTGAGATTAATGGTGGAATTAAGAGATGGCTTTCTAAGAAAGTACCCCCCCTGAAATCCTCCTCTCCACCATCATTGCCATGTATTCCCTCAGAGAATGTTTAGCACTCCACATGTTCTTGCCCTCACACAACATTGAATGCTTCCTAGAATGTGTTAATGGTGTACTATCGGTTTATTTTGATTTCAATGCCTAGTTTTAGGTCTCCAATGAGGGAACCTACATCGAAAAGTGTTCTTATGAAATCCAACACTATATTTGGTTAATAGGAGGAATAAGGATCTATAAATAGAACTTGAAGTTGAATAAAATCTACCACTTCCAAATAAGAGCATACCAATTATGACTATGATGCTAAAGATCATGTTCTAGGAAGTACATACCATCAGTAGATTGTTCATCATTAGTATAAAAAAAATCATGAATGGTGACAGGTCTAATCCGTCCAAATTGGTACTCCTCCAAGCTAAAGCATTCACCTCCCACAAGTCGGAGCAACTCATTAACTCCATGATATTTCTATTAAGTTGTAAGTTCTAGGTAGAGACCACTACCTCATCCATTAAACATAAAGGGCATAAATTTTTTTGTTGCTATGAAATGAAAATGCATGTTACATAATGATTGAGGAATAACTGGAAGTTCCTTCCATGGGATATTGTCCAAGTTTGGATTTTCCTTCTTGAAATACAATGGGCGAATGTCCCACTAAATCCAAGACTTAAAGAAGAACACCCTCTAAATCCAATGAAAACACTATAGGATAATGTTTCTCATTAATTCCTGGGTTTCAGTCTCATCATATATTACATAATGAATTTACGTCTTTTTTGGATAACGCTTAAGAAAGTGACAAAGGAAAATCCCTACCTTTGGAGCTATGATTTGAAAAGGGGAAGAAAAATTTCCCATGGAAACTAACCTCGATGCAGAACTAGCAGTAGAAAATGATACCTTGGCTCCTACTAGGACATGCAAAGGTGGAAAGATTGATACTTGTGTGATAGTTTCAATTAATGGAGGAAAAAATTCAGTGATTAAAAGGGCTTCAAAAATAGAAGCCTCAATGTCAATCAATTATATAAATCAATTCATGTGAGATAATAAGACTGCAATCTTCCAAAAATTCTCACATGGTTAAATATAAAAAACCATGATACTCCATGTGGCCAACTCTCCGAGGGTGTAGGCTCCACTCCTCAAATGTATCCCATGTCAAAAAACCAAACAACAACAAAAACGTATAGTAATAGGAAGCATTTACTATCAATCATTAATAATCTACCACATTTACTATCAAAACTATTCAATTGTCATTTCTTGAAGATAAAAGAAGAAAAACCCTGAGATGGGAATCACTTGTCTACACTCACACTAGTAAAGTGGTCAAATTCAATGATAAGAGTACATTTTAAGCTATTGACATCTCTCACTTCTTAATCCATCACATAAAAATATTAATTTCCAACATATTATGAACCATCAAATATGGTTCACCATTCAGACATGTGTTTGACTGAAAACGTTTTAGGATACATATCCTATTTTTGGTTGCACAATTGGATAGAATATTCCAATATTCGAAGCAAATTTCTATAATAGACCCATCGTAATGTCCACAAAATGTCCTCTCTACTTCAATGTTGGAGGGCACCAAGGCCTTCACTTTGGACCCCAACTCATCAAGTATCTAGTGAATGGATATACCTCAATACCATATTCATTAATTATATCCACGCCTTTAGTGGTGGTAACTCTACCCTATTTTTCCAAAAGAATTGTAAGGCACAAAATTCCATCAACTCAAAAGGAATGATCAATCTTCTTCCCTGTATTTTCATCCAATAATGGTTGGGAGATCCATGGCATGGTCTAGTGGTACCTCTTAAATGACTTCTTATTACAATTACCATAAATGAAAATACCTTAAACCACCTTTATCTAATGATTTCAAATATATTTCATACAAAACAAAGGTGAATTTCCAACATCAAGTGGACTAATCGGCATAGAATTATAGACCCAATTATTTAGAGTTATTTCCCATCATTTTCTACTTCTATTTTCTTCAAAGCATGAGCTGGAATCATGTTTCTTATTTGATTTCCTAAGATGGTATAAATATCATATTATGCTCATCTTAAAAATGATCCAAAAACCTTTTCCAAATTTACAACCATGGTGATGGGCGATGAGAGAAAAATAGAGAGCACCATTGTTTTCTCTATTGGAGAGAAGTCCAATTGTCAATTCAATATCTTCATCTATGGGCATTAAAATCTATAGCCACTATAACCTGTGAACCATGTGTGAGGATATTTCGTGGGAATACTCAATATTGCATTTCTATTTAAGCAGGAAAGTGATTCCAGCAACAACCACAATGCAAGAAACACTTGACCTTGTTGGATTTATGTTATGTAATAGTATTTGAGATTAATGGTGTAACTAAGAGATGGTTTTCTAAGAAACTACCCCCCCCCCCCTCCACGACATCCTCCTCTTCACCATCATTTCCATGTCTTCCCTTAGAGAATGTCTGGAACTCCACATGTTATGTCCCTAACACAACATTGAATGCTTCCCAGAATTTGTTAATGGTGTACTACTAGTTTATTTTTATTTCAATGCCTAGTTTTAGGTCTCCAAGGAGGGAACCTACATCGACAAGTGTTCTTATGAAATCCACCACTATATTTGGTTAATAAGAGGAATAAGGATCCATCAATAGAACTTGAAGTTGAATAAAATCTACCACTTCCCAATAAGAGCATACCAATTGTGACTATGATGCTAAAGATCATGTTCTAGGAAGTACACACCATCACTAGATTAGTCATCATTAGAATAAAAAAAAAATCATGAATGGAGATAGGTCTAACGTGTCTAAATTTGAACTCCTCGAAGCTAAAGCATTGACCTCCCACGAGTTGGAGAAACTCATTAACTCCATGATATTTCTATTAAGTTGTAATTTCTAGGTAGATACCACCACCTCCTCCATTAAACCTAAAGGGCACAAAATTTTTGATTGCGATGCAATGAAAATCCATGTTACATAATGATTGAGGAATCATTGGAAGTTCCTTCCATGGATATTGTCCAATTTTGGATCGTCCCTCTTGAAATTCAATAGGTGAATGTCCCACTACTTAAGAATCATCCTTGGTTATTACAAAACAATTTTTCATTATACATGTACTCCCCGTTCCTGATCCTGGAGACCCTTAACAATGACCCATGTGCCTATTTTCCATCATGAAAATATTACTTCATATCCTCTTCAGCACAACGAACAAAATCTTTGTTGGCCATTCTTGGAACAACTCCTTGTAAACCTATTTATCTGGAGCGTCGCACCCTCTCCGTGTCTTGCTCACATCGATGGCCTGTTTTTAGTCTAGGGTTGCACTGATCGGCACTGGAATGAAGCTCATACTCACATTGATCTCCTTCTCAGAAGTTTTTTAAAAATTGAAATGAAGCTTCGATATCTGGAAGCTTCATGGTGGAGACCTGGTTGTTTGTTCCTAAGGATAGAGCCAAGTTTCTCCTTTTGGCCTCTTTGTTCCTTAAAAAGTGGAACCACCCAAAGGGATAACCCATTTCCCCACCTAAAGTGGATCCATGCTCCCTCCTCCTTTGATATATAATGGGCAATCTCACATAGCTCTGCTAGTTAGAACAGAGATAGAAGAATAGTCGAGAGACCCTTTTGTCACTATAGACACTGAGTGAGAGTTGAGACAACTTGCCCTCACATCAAGTTGAAAATCACTTTGGAGACATGTCTGGATCAAAACCCATCGGAGGAGAGCTGCGACATCAAGGTGCAGGTTGTAACCGCCCCTCTCTATTTTAATATAATATGCTTGGTTCATGCTTTCCATTCTTGTCTCAATGTGTGATTGGGTTCTTCGTTTTCCTTGATTAGCTAAGTAGGTTGTATATGCATTATATATGTTATGCTTTCAAAAAAAAAATTTCTTTTTTGTCCTTTGTACAGGTAACCAAGCACTGGTAGCAGTGAATATCTGACCACGGAATGCAAAGGACCAAAGGATTCAAACGAGAATTAGCACTAGATTGAGGTAGGTGATCTATTCACAATCTGCGCACATTTTCAATATAGGAAAGTAGGTTTCTAATTGTTCCCTGTTGTTACTAGACCCTTTCTAGGGCTATAAGAATCATTTATATCTGTAGAGATGATTTTCCTGCATAACAAATTGGTGACTCCACTCAGGAGTGCTAGCCTTTCAGTCTCTTATTTCCAATTTTTTTATTTTTTGTCTTTTCTTCAATTTTCATTGAAGGTCTACCTCCTTGTCTCTGTAGCCCCTTTAATTTCTTACAGACCTTTATCTCTCTACTATAGTGATAATATTGGTGTCAGTTTGGAAAACCTTTTGTTTTTTAATCTTTTCCTTAATCGACGTTGTTTTGACTCTGACAGTCATGCCAATCAGCGTGTTCTTCATTTTACACACTCGCACTTTTGCCTTTCTAGCATAGGTTGCTACCTAGACAGTCGCGTCGATTCCTGTGTATGAATTTTTAGGTTTTTCCTTATTTTAATCATCTAGTGATTCTTATCCTTCTGAATTCTTTTGCTTGTTTGATTATCTTTGTTCCCTCTATGTTTGGTGACATTCCTAGTTCGAATTTTATGCTTTTGGTTGTCTCTCTTGCAAAGTTGATTGCATCCTTGTCTTCCTAGGGTTTCTAGGTGTCCTTGAGCCATCCAAGTGGTTTCTTTCTTTGCTGACCTCCAGACTCTCCATTGAATCAAGTCTTGTGTTTCCTTTCAGGCTTAGTGTTTGATTGGTTTTCATCTCTCGGTCGGTTCCCTCGGGTAGTATTGTTTCAAGTGCCAATTATGAATCCATTTTAGTTTCTATTCACCATCAAGCATAGATTACAGTTGCTTGTGTTCCGGCTGAAGTTTTTTTTCTTTGAATGATTGATCAATGTGTGAATGAAGCGTGCTTTGTTTTGAAGAAAATGATTCACATCTCTCTTTGATTTTTGTAATTTTTTTCCTCTTGTACACATGTTTCAGAGATCTCGTTAGTACTCAAAGAATTGTTAATCAATCCACATTCTACATTTTGTGTTGTGCTTATAAGGAAAATACAAAAATATTTTTTCTTTCATTCACTTTAGAAAATGAAAATTTTGTTTCAATTCGCTTCTTAGTGCATGTAGTGAAAGGAAGAAAATTGTAAAATTCTTGTTTTGCTTTAAAATTTTGCACCTGAAGAGAAAAATAAGTGTCGTTTCATGCATTTTTTTTGTTTCTACATTGATTGTGTGAGTTTCTCTCGACCTCATTAGTGTAGGATTCAACAAAATGAATGTTTCTTTTCTCATTTAGCTGCAATTTAGGGGATTCAGATGACACCGATAGCGCTCTGAAACCGAGACATAATGGTTCAATGTAAGGAAGCATTGAAACTTAATGCTCACATTTAGTATGTTCTAGGCTAGTGACATGTTCCAACGTCATAAAACCTAGAAGTTGTCGTTTGTGATGATCTTACATCACGCATCGCTAGCACGTACTTGTGCTCACCGTAATGTGGCGTATATAAATGGAGATCCCATTTATACCCATTTATATTTTTTCATTAACTTTGAGCTATATTTTTTATACCTGCCAATATAAAAACCCTTTATCCCCTATATATCCCCCAATATATTATGCCATTTTCTTCATTATATATCCCCCAATATGAACCCACATGTTATGGTATTGCTCCTGTAGTGAAGCCCCCATGTTATTTCTCATCATTCTCTACTTCTATTCTCTTCAAAAAATGAGTTGGAATCATGTTTATTCTTTAATTTCCTAAGAAGGTATAAATCTCATATTATGCTCATATTGAAAAATGAGCCAAAAACTTTCTCGTACTTTACAGCCATGGTGATGGGTGATGCGAGAAAAATAGAGAGCACCATGGTTTTCTCTATTGGAGATGTTGGAACTCACGATTGTCGTTAGACCAAAAACCGCAGGCATTAGTCTTCGCTACAATCGCCAGAGTTAGGATCCACGAGAGGCGGTTATTCCATGTCACGAAACACATGGGGAGCATTGAACACAATGTCCAACAATATCACCCTCAACTTGAGCCAAGTGAGTTTCGAACTCGAGACCTTTCACTCTGATACCACTTGTTAGAACTCACGATTGTCGTTAGACCAAAACTCGCAGGCGTTAGTCTCCGCTACAATCACCAAAATTAGGATCCATGAGAGGAGGTTATTCCATGTCACAAAACACACAGGGAGCATTGAACACAATGTCCAATATGAGAGAAGTCCAATTGTGAATTCAATATCTTCAACTGTGGGCATTAAAACCTCTAGTCACTATAACCTGAAAACCACATGTGACGATTTTTCGTGGGAATACTCAAGGTTGCATTTCTATTTAAGAAGTAAAGTGAGCCCAACAACCACCACAATATAGGAGAAATTTGAATTTGTTGGATTTTTTTTATGCTAATAGTAGTTGATATGAATGATGGAACTAAGAGATTTTTTTCTAAGAAACCACCCCCCCATGACATCCTCCTATCCACCATCATTTCTATGTCTTCCCTCAAAGAATTTATGGCACTCCACATGTTCTAGCCCTCACACAACATTGAATGATTCCCATAATTTGTTAATGGTGTAATACCGGTTTAATTTTATTTCAATGCCTAGTTTTAGGTCTCCAATGAGGGAACCTACATCGACAAGTGTTCTTCTGAAATCTGCCACTATATTTGGTTAATAGGAGGAATAAGCATCCATCTCTAGAACTTGAAGTCGAAGAAAATCCACCACTTACCAATAAGATCATAAAAATTGTGACTATGATGCTAAAGGTAATGTTCCAGGAAGTACACACCATCACTAGATTGGTCATCATTAGCATAAAAAAAAACCATGAATGGTGACATGTCTAAAGCATCCAAATTTGAACTCCTCTAAGCTAAATCATTGAACTCCCACAAGCCAGAGCATGTTAGGTCCCTATATTACTAGTGTAGTCCCTTATTGTTGTTAGTGTAACCCCCTTATTGTTATTGTTGTACCCCTATAACCCCAATATTGTTATTATTGTGCCCTTACATTATTATTATTAGGTCAGCTAGGATTAAATTGTGACCCCATGGAATCCTATATATAGAAGGAGGTTTTGTCATTTGTATCATCTAAGAATGTTTCATTTATGTAATGTAAAGGAGGTTTCCCCCTTGAAGTGGCTTATTTCTAAGGCTTTGATCTCTCTTTTCTTCTATTTTTGGAGCTGGTTTCATAACATTTGGTATCAGAGCTTTGGATTCTAGGGTTTCGCTACTCCAAATAGGTCATCGTGGAATTTTCGTTATAAATTTTTTTCTAGGAAAGTTCAAAAGCTAATTTTTTTATCACGTGAAGCCAAAATCCTAAGGAACAACGTGTAAAATTTTTAGATATTAGTTCGCAACAGTTTCGGAGATATCACCTGTGGAAGTTAGGGTTTTTGGAGGCTCCTGAATTTCATCTAAAAGAGGTGACCTTGGTAAAATTGTCATAACTCTCTCTCTGAGCATCAGATTGGAATTCTATAAAAAGTGGCCGAAAGTACACAAATTTTAGTTTCCTTTGTATCAATTTCAAAGCCAAAGGATGAAAAAACAACACGTGGCATGCCATACAATTTCGCTCTACTGAAATAGTCCATAATTAGGTCATTGTGGGAGATTGGGCATAACTTTGTCTTGAAGCATCCGAGTCAAGTCAGACCTATGGAATTCAAAAGAAGCTTCAGAGGGATACTACAGGACCAAATTTCAGATATTGAAGATCTGAAATTATAGAGATACATCAGTTTCAATATTGATATTTTCAAAAGAAAGAAAAAAGTGTGTATGTTTTTTTCAAATTGCATGAGTCTTGTTTGAAAAATCAGTTTGAAGTCATTCCAAAGGAATATTGAAACATAGATATCAGTATTAGGTTCTAAAATTCCACCTAAAAATAATTCAACACCCATTAAGCCTTCAGAAGGCTCTACTATGACTCATGAAGAGGAAGCAATGAAACATGGCATATCAGAATTACAAGAGCAAGTGCACCAAATTTCTCTCTCGCAAAGCACGACAAAAAATGAAATGGAAGTTTTGAAGAAAGGCTTGGAAGCTAAGATGGATGGTTTGAAGAATGGCATGGAAGCTAAGATGGATGGCATGGAAGTTGGCATGGAAGCTAAGATGGATGACATGGAAGCTAAGATTGATGAAAAAATGAAAGACAACATAGAAGACATGCAAAATGATATAAAAGCAGACATGGAACATTTGAAGGAAGGTTTGACAAGGTTGATACAAGAAATTATTCCTAATGGTGGAAAGATAGTAGAAGAAACTCATTATGAGAATAAAATAAATGTTAATCGTGATTTCATAAACTCTGATGTTGGATTGAAGACCCACCATATTCCAAAGATTGATATGAGAAAGTTTGATGGCAAGGATCCCATAACATGGATACTACATATGGAGTAATATTTTGATCTCAATAATGTGCAAAACATACAAAAGGTACACATTTCAACTTTATATTTAGAACAAAATACAATTGTATGGTATTGATGACTTTCTCCCGTAAAAAAATTGTCACTTGGTCATTTTTTACCGAGGAAATGATAGCACGTTACGAGGATACAAAGAGAAACGCCTTCTTTAGCCAATTGGTAAATCTCAAACAAAGGGTTCAGTGGTGGAGCACATTGAGGACTTCCAAAAACTGAATATAAGGGTACCTAATATTCTAGAGGATAACAGGATTGATGTCTTCATAGGGACTTTAAAGGATAACATCCAACATGAGATTCGAGTTTGGGAACCTGATTAATTGGACAAGGCATTCAATTTTGCAAGAAAAATTGAATGTAAAATTATGGTGACAAGGAAGCCTACCACTTAAATCTATAAATATGGAAGTGTTGCTACTCCTAGACTTCCACAACCTACAAGGTTGACACCAAAAAAATTGGAAGAAAAAAGAGAAAAAGGGATTTGCTGCAATTGTGATATCAAATACACTAAAGGTCATAAGTGTGCTGAGAAGAAATTATTTTACATAGATTGTGAATAGGAGGAAGAAAATGAATAAGAAACTTCAAAAGAAGAGGATATACACCAAGAACCAACCCTAGAGAAAGAAGAAATGAGTCTGACCATGTCGTGTAATGCATTGGCAGGAATTACCACTCCTCAAACTCTCAATATAGAAGGACATATCAAGAAGAAAATGGTAACAGTGTTGATTGATTCGGGTATTTTCATAATCTTATTCATTGTAAGTTAGCCAAGGAATTGAATTTCTTCCTATACCCAGCAACAAAATGTCAAGTGATGGTTTCAAATGGAGGAACTATAAATTTCTCTCGAAAATTCCATAATATCAAGCTAGCCATGGGGGGATATGTATTGAATAGTCCAATTCTTTCCATTCCAATGGGAGGTGTTGATGTTGTACTAGGATTACACTGGTTACAATCTTTGGGGATTGTAGCTTTTAATTTTCAAGAAATTTTCTTGAATTTTTTTTCGGAAGGAAAGGAAGTCAAATTATGGGGTATTGCAGGGAAGCTGGGAAAGATAATAAGCTCTAATGTCACGAAAAAATTTCTGAAGAAAGAACAACGGGGTGTAATTTCACAATTATGCTCACTACAGGTTCAAACATCGAAATCATTTATTTCACTAGATCTCCAAAAAGTATTGGAAAATCATTCTAAGGCGTTTGAGACTCCCAAATTCCTCCCACCTATTTGTAATCATGATCATGCTATTCATTTGATTCCATTAATTATTCCTCCAAACATCATGCCTTATAGATATCCCTATGCCCAAAAGAGCGAAGTTGAACATATGATTGCAGAAATGCTAGAGGTTGGTATAATTCGACCTAGTCTTCTTTCTCTACTCTAGTAGTATTGGTGCACAGAACGATGGATCATGGTGCATGTGTCTAGATTATAGGGAGCTCAACAAGCTCACTATTAAAGATAAATTTCTCATTCCTGTCATTGATGAATTTTGGAAGAAAAAATTCCCAAGGAAACTGCCATCGATGCAAAAATAGCAGTACAAAATGACACCTCGGCTCCTACTAGGACATGTGAAGGTGGAATGGTTGATACTTGTGTGAAAGTTTCAATTAATGGAGGAAATAATTCAGTGATTAATAGGGCTTAAAAAATATAAGCCTCAATGTCAATCAATTATATAAATCAATTATTGTGAGATAATAAGACTCCAATCTTTCAAAAATTATCACATGGTTAAATATAAAAAACCATGATCCTCCATGTGGCGAACTCTCTTAGGGTGTAGGCTCCACTCCTCAAATGTATCCTATGTCAAAAAACCAAACAACAAAAAATATTTGTATTAGTAGGAAGCATTTAGTATTAATAATTAATTATCTATCGCATTCACTATTAAAACTATTTAATTGTCATTGTTTGAAGATAAAAGAAAAAACCCTTAGATGGGAACCACTTGTCTACAATCACACTAGTAAAGTGGTCAAATTAAATGATAAGAGTGTAACATTTTAAGCTATTGATATATCTCACTTCTGAATCCATCACATAAAAATATTAATTGCTGACATATTATGAACCATCAAATATGATTCACCATTAGGGCATGAGTTTGTCTGGAAACAATTTAGGATACAAATCCTATTTTTTGTTTCACAATTGGATATAATATTCAAATATTCGAAGCAAATTCCTCTAATAGACCCATCGTAATGTCCAAAAATTGTCCTCTCTACTTCAGTGTTGGAGGGCACCAACACCTTCAATTTGGAACCCAACTCATCAAGTATGTAGCAAATCGATATACCTCAATACCATATTCATTAATTAAATCCACACCTTTAGTGGTTGTAACTCTACCCTTTATTTCCAAAAGAATTTTATGGCACAAAATTCCATCAACTTAAAAGGTATGATCGAGTTTCTTCCTTGTATTTTTATCCAATAATTGTAGGGAAATCCATGACATGGCCTAGTGGTACTTCCTAAATGACTTCTTATTAAAATTTGAATAAATGAATATCCCTTAAAGCACCCTTATATAATTATTTCAAATATATTTCATACAAAAAAGGCAAATTTCCAACATGGAGGGGACTATTTGGCATAGAATTATAGACCCAATTATTTCCCACTTATTCCCTATTATTTCCAACTTCTATTGTCTTCAAATCATGAGTTGGAATCATGTTTCCTTTTTTATTTCCTAAGAAGGTATAAATATCATATTATGCTCATATTCAAATGAGCCAAAAACCTTCTCAAACTTTATAGCCATGCTAATGGGCGATGAGAGAAAAATAGAGAGAACCATGGTTTTCTCTGTTGTAGAGAAGTCCAATTGCGAATTCAATATCTTCATTTGTAGGAATTAAAACCTCTAGTCACTACAACCTGTGAACCACATGTGAGGATTTTTCATGGGAATACTCAAGGTTGCATTTCTATTTAATTAGGAAAGTGAGCCCAACAACCACCACAATGCAAAAAACATTTGACCTTGTTGGATTTTTGTTATGCTAATAGTAGTTGATATGAATGGTGGAATTAAGAGATGGTTTTATAAGAAAATACCCCCCCCCCCCCCCCACGACATCCTCCTCTCCACCATCATTGCCATGTTTTCAGTCAGAGAATGTATGGCACTCCACATGTTTTGGCCCTCATACAACATTGAATGCTTCCCAAAATTTGTTAATAGTGTACTACCAGTTTATTTTGATTTCAATGCATAGTTTTAACTCTCCTATGAGGGAACCTACATCGACAAGTGTTCTTATGAAATACACCACTATATTTGGTTAATAGGAGGAATAAGGATCCATCAATAGAACTTTGTGGCGAAGAAAATCCACCACTTCACAACAAAAGCATACCAATTGTGACTATGATGCTAAAGATCATGTTCCAGGAATTACACACCATCACTAGATTGGCCATCATTAGCATACAAAAAAATCATGAATGATGGCAAGTCTAAAGCATCCAAATTTTAACTCCACCAAGCTAAATAATTTACCTCCCACAAACCAGAGAAACTCATTGAGTCCACGATATATCTACTAAGTTGTAAGTTCTACGTAGAGATCACCACCTCCTCCATTAAACATAAAGGGCACAAAATTTTGTAGGCTACAACCTGATGGAGTAAAGTACCCCAAGAAATGAAAGTTACCACTTGTAGTAGGTCACAAACTAATTGAGATACCAACCTCAAAATAATGCAAGTAGTTTCTTACTATAGGATACAACTTTATTAAAGATCCAAACTCAATGACGAGTGGGATCCAATATGATTTAGGATCCAAATTTATTGAGGCTAGTGGTACTTCTTAAATGAATTCTTATTACAATTTTCATAAATTAATATGCCTTAAATCACCTTTATCTAATGATTTCAAATATATTTCATACAAAACAAAGGTGAATTTCCAACATTGAGGGGACTAATCAGCATAGAATTCTAGACCCAATTATTTCCCACTTATTTCCAATTATTTTCTAATTCTACTGTATTTAAAGCATGAGTTGGAATCATGTTTCTTCTTTGATTTCCTAAGAAGGTATAAATATCATATTATGCTCATATTCAAAATGAGTCAAAAACCTTCTCAAAATTTACAGCCATGCCCATGGGTGATGAGAAAAAAATAACGAGCAACATGGATTTATCTGTTGTAGAGAAGTCCAATTGTGAATTCAATAAACTCATCTGTAGTAATTAAAACCTCTAGTCACTATAACGTGTGAGCCACATGTGAGGATTTTTCATGGGAATACTGAAGGTTGCGTTTCTATTTAAGTAGGGAAGTGACCCCAACAACCACCACAATGCAGGAAACACTTGACCTTGTTGGATTTTTGTTATGCTAATAGTATTTGAGATGAATGGTGGAATTAAGAGATGGTTTTCTATGAAACTACGGACCCCCCCCCCACGACATCCTCCTCTCCACCATCATTTCCATGCCTTCCCTTGGAGAGTACCTGGCACTCTACATATTCTTGCCCTCACACAACATTGAATTCTTCCCATAATATGTTAATGGTGTATTAGAAGTTTATTTTTATTTCAATGCCTAATTTTAGGTCTCCAAAAAGGGATCCTACATCGAAAAGTGTTCTTATGAAATCCACCACTATATTTGGTTAATATGAGGAATAAGGATCCATCACTAGAACTTAAAAATTAATCCAAATATATAATGATCCATCCACAATATTTGGTTAAAAATTAATCCAAATAAAATCTCTATTATTTTTTATTATATTGATCATTATATGTTTAAATATTGAATCTTAAATTTTTTAAATAAAGGAAAACTAACATCTCAAAAAACAATCAAAATATTCTCTCTTCTTGTATAATATTCCAATCTACCATGATAAATTAGTGGACCATCCTAAAAGTATTTATTGAAAATAGGAAAAGATAAATTGAAACTCTCTAATTCATGAAGACAAGATTCACATTGTGATTGGTTAATGTAAAGAGTTTAAAAACATGGAAATGTGAAATTTAATGGACTTTGACTTTAATATAATTATTTATCCATATATGCTAAAAAGGTTTTAGTTAAATTATATTCTCACTCGCATTCCCTAATGGGGGTGGATGATTTGGCATAATGAGGTGTTGGGGGGTGAGCTCGCTACCCCACTGCTTGAAGGCATAATTAAAAAGGGGGGAAGAATGCGCTACCCCTGACATGTAGGTGGATGTCAACCTTTAAGATAT
Organism: Pinus albicaulis; assembly: GCA_034641835.2. Classification (NCBI taxonomy): domain Eukaryota; kingdom Viridiplantae; phylum Streptophyta; class Pinopsida; order Pinales; family Pinaceae; genus Pinus; species Pinus albicaulis. The sequence continues at coordinate 1,274,344,045 of CM076582.1, forward strand.
TAATGGAACAAAATTTGGATATGAAAGGCTAAAGCTTACACTTCATGCGACAAAGAAAGAAGGAAAAAAGACTTAAAGAAGAACGCCCTCTGAATCCAATGACAACACTATAGGAGAATTTTTCTTGTTAACTCCTGGGTTGTTGTCTCATCATAGATTACATAATGAATTTACGTATTTTTTGGATAAACCTTACAAAAGTGAAAAAGGAAAATCCATAGCTTTGGAGCTACACACTTTGAAAGGGGAAGAAAAATTTCGCAAGAATACTGCCCTCAATGCAGAAACAACAGTACAAAATGATACCTTGGCTCCTACTAGGAGATACGAAGGTGGAAATGTTGATACTTATGTGATAGTTTGAATTAATGGAGGCATAAATTCAGTGATTAACAGGGCTTCAAAAATAGAAGCCTCAATGTCAATCAATTATATAAATCAATTCTTGTGAGATAATAAGACTCCAATATTTCAAAAATTCTCACATCATGGTTAAATATAAAAAACCATGATCCTCAATGTGGACAACACTCTGGGGTTGTAGGCTCCACTCCTCAAATGGATCCCATGTAATAAAACCAAACAACAACAAATATTTATAGTATTAGAAATAATTTACTATTAATAATTAATAATTTATCATATTTACTATCAAAACTATTCAATTTTCATTGCTTGAAGATTAAAAAAAAAATCTGATATGGGAACCACTTGTCTACACTCACACTAGTAAAGTGGTCAAATTCAATGATAAGAGTACATTTTAAGCTATGGATATATCTCACTTCTGAATCCATCACATAAAAATATTAATTTCTGACATATTATGAACCATCCAATATGGTTCATCATTAGGACATGTGTTTGACTGGAAACAATCTAGGATACAAATCCTATTTTTTGTTGCACAATTGGATAGAATATTCAAATATTCGAAGCAAATTCCTCTAATAGACCCATCGTAATTTCCAAAATATGTTCTCTCCACTTCAACGTTGGAGGGCACCAATGCCTTCACTTTGGACCCCAACTCATCAAGTATATAGCGAATTGATATACCTAAATACCATATTCATTAATTATATCCACACCTTTAGTGGTTGTAACTATACCCTATTTTTCCAAAATACTTGTAAGGCACAAAATTCCATCAACTCAAAAGGGATGATCAAGCTTCTTCCTTGTATTTTCATTCGCGAATGGTAGGGAAATCCATGACATGGTCTAGTGGTGCTTCTTAAATGTCTTCTTATTACAACTTGCATAAAAAAATATGCCTTAAAGCAAATTTATCTAATGATTTCAAATATATTTCATACAAAACAAAGGTGAATTTCCAACTTTGAGGGAACTAATTGGCATAGAATTATAGACCCAATTATTTCCCATCATTTTCTACTTCTATTTTCTTCAAAGCATGATTTTGAATCGTGTTTCTTCTTTGATTTCCTAACAGGGTATAAATCTCATATTATTCTCATATTCAAAATGAGCCAAAAACCTTCTCAAACTTTACATCCATGTTGATGGGTGATGAGAGAAAAATAGAGAGCACCATGGTTTTCTCTGTTATAGAGAAGTCCAATTGTGAATTCAATATATTCATCTGTAGGCATTACAACCTCTAGTCACTATAACCTGTGAACCACACGTGAGGAGTTTTCGTGGGAATACTCAAGGTTGTGTTTCTATTAAGCAATAAAGTGATCCCAACAACAACCACAATGCAGGAAACACCTTACCTTGTTGGATTTTTGTTATGCTAATAATAGTTGAGATGAATGGTGTAATTAAGAGATGTTTTTGTAAGAAACTATGCCCCCACGACATCCTCCTCTCCACCATCATTTCCATGTCTTGCCTTAGAGAATTTATAGCACTCCACATGTTTTGGCTCTCACACAACATTGAATGCTTCCTAGATTTTGTTAATGGTGTACTACCGATTTATTTTGATTTCAATTCTTAGTTTTAGGTCTCAAATGAGGGAACCTACTTCAAAAATTGTTCTTCTGAAATCCATCACTATATTTGGTTAATAGGAAGAATAAGGATCTGTCAACAAAAATTGAATTCAAAGAAAATCCACCACTTCCCAATAAGAGCATACCAATTGTGACTATGATGCTAAATTTCACGCTCCAAGAAGTACACACCATCACTAGATTGGCCATCATTAGCGTAAAAAAAATCATGAATGATGACAGGTCTAAAGCGTCCAAATTTGAACTCCTCAAAACTAAAGCATTAACTTCCCACAAGTACTTGAATTCAAAGAAAATCCACCACTTCCCAATAAGAGCATACCAATTGTGACTATGATGCTAAAGTTCACGCTCCAAGAAGTACACACCATCACTAGATTGGCCATCCTCAAAACTAAAGCATTAACTTCCCACAAGTACTGAGAGTGAGAGAGAGAGAGAGAGAGAGAATGTGTCCAAATTTGAACTCCTCAAAACTAAAGCATTAAATTCCCACAAGTACAGAGAGAGAGAGAGAGAGAGAGAGAGAGAGAGTTCCCACACGTACTGAGAGTGAGAGAGAGAGAGAGAGAGTGTCCAAATTTGAACTCCTCAAAACTAAAGCATTAACTTCCCACAAGTACAGAGAGAGAGAGAGAGAGAGAGAGAGTATCAAAATTTGAACTCCTCAAAACTAAAGCATTAACTTCCCACAAGTATAGAGAGAGAGAGAGAGAGTCCAAATTTGAACTCCTCAAAACTAAAGCATTAACTTCCCACAAGTATAGAGAGAGAGAGAGAGAGAGAGAGAGAGAGAGAGAGGGAGATCGAGCTTATATTTTCATATGTAGAAGATAAGAGAGAGAGAGCTTATATTTTCATATGTAGAAGATAATTTTTATATATGTATCTAATGCATAATCATAAATGAAAACATTCACTAAGAAAATAACGCAACCAAACCAATACTTTTTAGCAAAAATATGTAAAATAAATTTAATTACTAGTAAAACAATATTTGTATCTAAAATTTAAAAATTAATCCAAAAAAAAACTCTATTATTTTTTTAATGTTTAAATATTGAAGCTTAATTTTTTTAAACAAAGGATAACTGACATCTTAAAAAACAATCAAAATATTCTATCTTCTTGTATAATTTTCCAATCTACCATGATAACTTAGTCGAGCATCCTAAAAGTCTTTATTGAAAATAGGAAAAGATAAATTGAAACTCTCTAATTCATGGAGACAAGAATGACATTATGATTGGTTAATGTAAAGAGTTTAAGAACATGGAAATGTGAAATTTAATGGAATTTGACTTTAATATAATTATTTATTTATATATGTTAAAATGGTCTTAGTTAAATTCTATTCTTACTCATATTCCCTGATGGGGGTGGACGATTTGGCTAAATGAGGTGTTGCGGGGTGAGCCCACTACCCCACTGCCTCAAGGCATAATTATGAGAGGGGGGGAGAATGGTCTACCCCTGAAATGCATGTGGATGTGAACCTTCATGATATTAATGGAACAAACTTTGGATATGAAAGGCTAGAGATTACACTTCTTGCGAAAAAGCAAGAAGGAATCAAGACTTCAAGAAGAACACCCTCTGAATCCAATGAAAACAATATAGGAGAATGTTTCTCGTTAATTCCTAGGTTGTAGTCTCATCATAGATTACATAATGAATTTACATCCTTTTTGGATAACTCTTACGAAAGTGACAAAGGAAAATCCATATCTTTGGATCTACGCATTTGGAAAGGGGAAGAAAATTTTCCCAAGGTAACTGCCCTCGATGCAGAACTAGAAGTAGAAAATGATACCTTGGCTCCTACTAGGACATGCGAAGGTGGAAAGGTTGATACTCGTGTGAAAAGTTCAATTAATGCAGGCAATAATTCAGTGATTAACAGGGCTTCAAAAATAGAAGCCTCAATGTCAATCAATTATATAAATCAATTCTTTTGAGATAATAAGACTCCAATCTTTCAAAAATTATCACATGGTTAAATACAAAAAACCATGATCCTCCATGTGGCCAACTCTCTGAGGGTGTAGGCTCCACTCCTCAAAAGTATCCCATGTCAAAAAAAACCAACAACAAATATGTATAGTAGTAGGAAGAGTTTACTATCAATAATTAATAAACTATCACATTTACTATCAAATCTATTCAATTTTCATTGCTTGAAGATAAAGGGAAAAAACAATGAGATGGGAACCACTTGTCTACACTCACACTAGTAAAGTGGTCAAATTAAATGATAAGAGTATATTTTAAGCTATTGATATATCTCACTTCTGAATCCATCACATAAAAATATTAATTTCCAACATATTATGAACCATCCAATATGATTCATCATCAGGACATGTGTTTGAATGGAAACAATTTTGGATACAAATCCTATTTTTGATTGCAAAATTGGATAGAATATTCCAATATTCAAAGAAAATTCCTCTAATAGACCCATTGTAATGTCCAAAAAAAATCCTCTCTACTTCAATATTGGAGGGCAATAAGGCCTTCACTTTGGACCCCAACTCATCAAGTATCTAGCGAATGGATATACCTCAATACCATAATAACAAATTATACACACACCTTTAGTGGTTGTAACCCTACAGTATTTTTCCAAAATAATTGCAAGGCACAGAATTCAATCAAATTAAAAGGTATGATCAAGCTTCTTCTTTGTATTTTCATCTAGGAATGGTAGGAAAATCTGTGTCATGGTATATTGGTGCTTCTTAAATGACTTCTTATTATAGTTTTCATAAATGAATATGCCTTAAAGCACCTTTATCTAGTGATTTCAAATATATTTCAAACAAAGCAAAGGTGAATTTCCAACATCAAGGGAACTAATTGGCATAGAATTATATACCCAATTATTTCCCATCATTTTCTACTTCTATTTTCCTCAAAGCATGATTTTGAATCATGGTTCTTCTTTGATTTCCTAAGAAGGTATAAATCTCATATAATGCTGATATTCAAAATGAGTCAAAAACCTTCTCGAACTTTACAACCATGATGATGGGCGATGAGAGAAAAATAGAGAGCACCATGGTTTTCTTAGTTGTAGATAAGTCCAATTGTGAATCTTCATATGTAGGCATTAAAACCTCTAGTCACTATAACCCGTGAAACATGTGTGACGAGGTTTCGTGGGAATGCTCAAGGTTGTGTTTCTATTTAAGCAGGAAAGTGAGACCAACAAACACCACAACGCAAGAAACACTTGACCTTGTTGGATTTTTGTGATGCTAATAGTAGTTGAGATGAATGGTCAAATTAGGATATGGTTTTCTAAGAACTACCCCCCCACGACATCCTCCTCTCCACCATCATTGCATTGTCTTCCCTGAGAGAATGTCTACCACTCAACATGTTCTGGCCCTCACACAACATTGAATGCTTCCTAGAATTTTTTAATGGTTTACTACCAGTTTATTTTGATTTCACTGTCTAGTTTTAGGTCTCCAATGAGTGAACCTACATCGACAAGTGTTCTTATGAAATACACCACTATATTTGGTTAATAGGAGGAATAAAGATCCATCAACAGAACTTGATGTCAAAGAAAATACAGCACTTCCCAATAATAACATACCAATTGTGACTATGATGCTAAAGATCAAGTTCTAGGAAGTACACACTATCACTAGATTGGTCATCATTAGCATTAAAAAAATCATCAATGGTGACAAGTCTAAAGCGTCCAAATTTGAACTCCTCCAAGCTAAAGCATTGAACTACCACACGCCAGAGAAACTCATTGACTCCAAGATATTTTATTAAGTTGTAAGTTATAGGTAGAGACCACCACCTCCTCCATTAAACATAAAGGGCACAATTTTTTTATTGCGATGCAATGAAAATCCATGTTACCTAATGATTGAGGAATCATTGCAAGCTCCTTACATGGGATATTGTCCAAGTTCAGATTTTCCTTCTTGAAATCCAACAGGTTAATGTCCCACTACTTAAGAATCATCTGTGGCATATGATGTGGCACATCAAATGTCCAGTACATAGCTCCATTGAATGCAACTAAACCCATCGGGGTGGAGACTAGTAGTTTTGAGCCTCATGTGAACAACTAAGGAAAACTTTTATTTTCCTTACCATGGGACCGAAATAAAATGTAAATCTCAAGCTCATTGTAAATAAGAAATAGAAAAAGGCATTCAATTTAGGTTTTGGTTGGAATACTCATTGTACATAAACATAATGGCTTTCAAATATCTTACTCATTTGGATTGAAGGAGGGAATGAGAGACAAAGAAATAGACATAACTTTTGAAAATATTGGAAATGGAGAAGAAAATCATGTTTCATGTTCAGGTGTTGGTGTGGCTTCCGTTTGACATCAAATATTTGTCCGTCAATTACTCAAAGTTTTATTTTTATAATATTGAGGATGGCTTTGTAAACACATTATTTTAGTAAAAATATGTTACAAAGAGATAATGATGATGGAAAATGGCCATCACATCATGGAGAAATGGGATTCTTACGTGGAGGTACCACACAGAGAAACATGTATGCAAGAGATGCAATAGTGCATGAAGATACCATGCAATCCAAAATGTTTGGTAATGAGAATCGTAAATACACACACACACATAAAAACAACCATGAGAAATGTTAGAAATAGGAAAAGAAATGGTCAAAGCTTTCAGAGCTACTCAGAGTGGTAGTTCTGAAAAACTTAGAGAGGTATATTTGGCAGGTGTCTAAGAGAGACTCGCTCTAATACCACTATTGGAATATGAAAATCAAAATGAAAGATAATCTTAAAAGTGATTTCTTTAAAAATTATACAAATACAAATAAAATATTCCGTCCATTTGATTAATATTTTGAGAACCCTTAGACTCCTTGTGATGGCTCACATTCCATATCATAACCTTAATGGATTAGGTGTCCAACACCTTTACTAATTTCAAATTCCAAACCCTTGGTTTCTAAGATATGAAATTGGAAAATATTCTTAGTATAAAATGGGATTAATATTAAAATTCTAATACTTTATTTCATGTTTTATAAACAATTACATTTTAAAGTGTTTATTAAGTAGCCAAGAATTTATTTAAATGTTGGTCCAAAGGTCACACTCACAAGGGAGTGTGAATCAGTTTGTGAGAAGTTTTATCATTTCATAATTTTCTCTAATAAATCAATCATGTGGGATTTAATGATAACCATAATCATTAAATCATCATAAAGAGTAATGCATTATAAAACTACCATCACATCAATAACACATCATCACATCACAAGAGACACAATATTTTCATGTGGAACCCCATAAGGGAGAAAACCATGAATCCTTCTTCTTATTTGTCTTCAATTCATTACATATATGTGTAGGCTACAACCTGATGGAGGCAAGTACCCCCATGAAATGAAAGCTACCAGTTGTAGTAGGCTACAACCTAATTGAGGTAACAAACTCGAAAGAATGCAAGTAGTTTCTTACTGTAGGATACGACCTGATTGATGCTCCAAACACAATGATGAATGACATCCAATATGATTTAGGATCCAATTTTATTGAGGCTCCAACCTTTTTTAGGCTTCATTTTGATTGAGGTTTCAACCTTGATGGAGGCACCAACCTCCTTCTTCAATTTCATTGTGGACCTATATTTCATATCATTTTCAAAATAGATCTATTTCCACCATATATCGTTGAATTATAAGTAAAATCTGCAACCTATAGTTTGTGTCAATGCATAGTTCACAATCACTACCACAACCTATAAGTGTTGCTACCACTATATGGCAGCTTCATTCAATGAACCTGTGACACATCACATGTGTTTGTGGCATACTAAAGAATAAAGTTAATTTTACTACATATTGGAAAATACCTTTAAAATTCACATTATTTAACCTCCTACCAATCTGAACCCACGACACCTTCCAAACTTAAAAAACCCCTACTTTCACTAGATATTATAGGTATCCATTTTTTATTAACATTTTATATACCCCTTTATTGTTTTTCATTAACTTTGAGCTCCAATTTTTATACCTTCAAAAATAAAAACCGTTACCCCCTATTATATGCTGAATATATTATGTCATTTTTTCCTCAATATATATCCCCGAATATGAATGCATGCGGTATGATATTTCTCCCACAATAAAACCATCATGCACCACTTTCACTACTTTCACTATCATATCTTGCAATCACTTTTAATCCAACCACTATCATAAATACTACCAAAAACTATCCTAAAAATGGTTGTCACTATTTTTCATGTTGTTTCCCACACTGTGCTTCTACTACTTCATCAACCACGTCACTCAATTCCCTTCTAAAAAAATGGTTTCACTACATATTCAAAAACATTACAACTTGGTAATATCCCCTCAAAACATAAAAAATGCATTATAGTTTTCAAATAAGTGGAAAAATGGCATCACACTCTTTGGTTAGATTCATTTTTAAGCGATAATCACTCAACTTACAGCACTCAATTTTGACAAATATTGGCTTCAAAAACAAAAAATAAGCACATAAAAACTATATATTAAATTAAGTGTGCTATAATTTTCCCCTTTTCGGGCATTCTAGACAGAATCCTCGAGTCCACCACTAGTGCTACTACTTGTACACTTCCCATTTGTTATCCAATTGCAAAAAAAAAGCATCTAAGGATAAAAATATGAACCGACTTGTCAGCTTAAAGGGCTTGAACCTGCAACCTTCTGTATACAATGCTCACATCTTACCAACTCAGCCACCTTGGTGTAGGTTGTAATACTATGCTTAGAGATTCTTGTATTATAATAGTTCAAACTCCAAAATAGTCAAGACCATTACCATGTCACACATTGCCTCTGGGTTTCATTTTGATCCATGTATGTATGAAAATAGCCCTCTACAACTTATATCAATCTTCCCCTATTATATATGTGAGACAGAGCCACCATGAATTTGCTGGCAACATCTCACATGAAAAATCAAATTTGGCTTGTTGTAACTAAGGAAAAGTTTCCCATATATAAAATTGGACATAGCCACCATGTCTTTGCTAAAAATCTCTCACATGAACCGTCCTTCTTAGCTTGTTGTAAGAAAGTCGAAGATGCCAATATCTATATATGTGGGATGAGACCGTTACACCAATTCTAATGTTATTTCTATAGGTTCTACCAGTATAATACATTTAATGAAGTAGCAGATAATACAAGGCCCCTAGGGTAGGAACCAAGCTAAAAAAAACGCTTAGAAAGTAGCAGATATATTCTACATTGTTGTCTCCCTCGAAACTTGAATTGAAATTTCCAATATGGAGTCTTCGGCAGATATGGATTATCTAGATTTATTATAAAATAATATCTTGGCAGATGTTTCCCACTATGTTCCTGACCCCGGTACTACTAAGGGAAAAAGGAAATAGTATATGAATTCCATCCTTGTGCATTTGCAAATAAATACCATACTCGGCATGGTCTTAAAGGAAAAGCAAGAGGATGGATAAAATATCTTTGCATCATTGGAAGAAATCAAACTAACCCTATGAAATTAGGGGTATTATTTGGAAATTCTTAACGCATGACTCAAACATTTGAAAATATATTTCTAGTATGAACTTGATCCTCTTGCATCACCCAAATATAATGCCAAGGATTCAGTGCCTATTACATCTTCTGACTCTTAATTGACTCATATGTCTAGTGTTTGACCTTTTTGTATAGTAACAACTAGATGTATTTTGATGCATATTTTTGGAATTTCTATTCACATAGGTGGTGAAAAACATTTGGCTACCCTTGTGGAAGATTGAAACTGCCTACATAGGGCATTGTTAAACATTGATTGGTTGAACGATGTATTTTGTGTTAAATGTTTTATGAGAAAATATAAAACTAATTCAAAAGAAATAGAAAAATTCACTCATATGAAAATAATTTTAGATGATTTCCATTTTTTTGAAAATATTTAAATTGCAATTATTTAAAAAATGAGATTTAATTTTGAATTTGTTAAATAGATCATGTTCCTTTTTATTGGATTGTGCAAGTTAGAATGAAAGATAATAATGAATGTTATTTCATTAAATAATATACAAATATAAATAAAATATTTTTACCATTGGATTTGTCTTCCAAGGTCCCTTCGACTCCCTATAACGGTTCACATTCTACACCATAACCTTAATGAATTAGACGTCCAACATTCCCCACCTTAATCCAAAGGATTGTATGTGAGTCCAAGAAGAGCGCTAAAGTATAAGGGTGTATGCCAGCCAATGACTGGATGTTATCTCTGAAATGGTGATTTAAGTAAGACCACAAACCGAATGAGGTTGCAGAAGTTGAAGTTTGTTACTAGTGGTGATTTAAGGTTGATCACCAACTCGAAAAGCGTAGTAGATGCTGAAGTATTCCACCAATTGTAGTTTAAGGATGACCACCAAATCTGGAACTTTGCTTGATGCAATTCATAGGGAAAATTTGAATATGGATAGAAGATTAGGTCTTCCACGAAATGGAATTACTCACTGATGATGGTTTAAAGATAATCATAAATGGATAAGATGTTGGTTTGAAATTGACCAAAAACTAGTACAACTTGGCTCTAAGGCTCAATGGTTCCTAGCATTTCCAAATTTGGCTAGAAGATATTGTCTTCTGCTAATTGGAAGTTCTCACAAATGATGACTTTAAGATGAATGCAAATTTATTTCAGTTTGATGATGACTGCAAATGGATCTAAGTTTGAAGATGAATACAAACTGAATCATGCTCATAGATTTGATTCTAATTTAGGCTTCAGGCTCTGGTTTTGGTCGTTCCTTAGGCTGACTTGTAGACTCTTGATTGGCATGGATTCAAAAATAGAATCCTCAATGTAAATCAATTATATAAATTGATTCTTGTCAGATAATAAGAGTGCTATCTTTCAAAAATTGTCACATGGTTAAAGATTAAAAAAAACCATGGTCCTCCATGTGGCCAACTCTATGAGAGTGAAGGCTCCACTCTTCAAAGCTAACCCAAATCAAAAAAGCCAACAACAACAAATATGTGTAGTAGTAGGAAGCATTTACTAAAAATAATTAATAACCTATTAAATGTACTATCAAAATTGTTCAATTGTCGTTTCTTGAAGATAAAAGAAAAAAACCCTCAGATGGAAACCACTTGTCTACACTCACACTAATAAAGTGGTTAAATTCAATGATAAGAGTAAAATTTAAGCTATTGAGATTGCTAACTTATGATTACATCACATAAAAATATGAATTGTTGACATATTTTGAACCATCCAATATGCTTCATCATTAGGAAATGTATTTGACTAGAAACAATTTAGGACACAAATCCTATTTTTGGTCACACAATTGGATAGAATATTCAAATATTTGAAGAAAATTCCTCCAATAGACCCATCATAATGTCCAAAAAATGTCCTCTCTACTTCAATGTTGTAGGGAACCAAGGCCTTCACTTTTGTCCCCAACTCATCAAGTATCTAGTGAATGGATATACCTCACTACCATATTCATTAATTATATCCACACCTTTAGTGGTTGTAACTCTACCCTATTTTTCCAAAATAACTTTAAGGCACAAATTTGCATCAACTTAAAAGGTATGATCAAGCTTCTTCCTTTTATTTTTATCCAAGAATGGTAGGGAAATCCATGGAATGGTCTAATGGTATTTCTTAAATGACTTCTTATTACAATTTGCATAAATGAATATGTCTCAATGCACCTTTATCTAATTATTTCAATTATATTTCATACAAAAAAAGGTGAATTTCCAACATCGAGGGGACTAATTGGCAGAGAAGTATAGACCCAATTATTTCCCATCATTTTCTACCTCTACTGTCTCCAAAGCATTAGTTTAAATCGTGTTTCTTCTTTGATTTCCAAAGAAGGTTTAAATATCATATTATGCTCATATTCAAAATGAGCCAAAAACCTTCTCAAAATTTAGAACCATGGTGATGGGGATTAGAGAAAAATAGAGAGAATGACGATTTTATCCATTGTAGAGAAGTCCAATTTTTAATTCAACATCTTCATTAGTAGGCATTAAGCCCTCTATTCGCTATAACCTACAAACCTCATGTGAGGAGTTTTCGTGGAAATACTCAAGGTTGCATTTATATTTAAGTAGAAAAGGGAGCCCAAAAACCACCAGAATGCAGGAAGCACTTGACCTTGATGTATTTTGTTTTTTCTAATAGCAGTTTAGATGAATGGTGGAACTAAGAGATGGTTTTATAAGAAACTACCCCTTCTCGAGATCCTCCTCTCCACCAGCATTGCCATGTCTTCCCTTGGATAATATATGGCACTTCACATCTTCTTGTCCTCACACAACATTGAATGTTTCCCACAATGTGTTAATGGTGTACTATTGGTTTATTTTGACTTAAATGCATAGTTTAGGTCCCTAGTGATGGAACCTAGATCGACAAGTGTTCTTCTAAAATCCACCACTATATTTGGTTAATAGGAGGAATAAGGATCCAACACTAGAACTTGAAGTCTAAGAAATGACGCCACTTCCCAATAAGATCATATCAATCGTGGCTATGAGACTAAATATCATGTTCGAGGAAGTAAACACCATCACTAGATTTGCCATCATTAGCATAGAAAACAATCATGAATGATTACAAGTATAAAGCATCCAATTTTTAAATCTTCCAAGCTAAATCATTGAGATCCCATGAGTTGGAGCAACCCATTGAATCCATGATATTTCTATAAAGTTTTAAGTGCTAGGTAGATACCACCACCACTTCCATTAAACATAAAAAGCACAAATATTTTGATAGCGATGCAATGCAAATCCATGTTACATAATGATTGAGGCATCATTGAAAGTTCCTTCCATGGGCTATTTTCCAAGTTTGGATTGTCCTTCTGGAAATTCAATAGGTGAATGTCCCACTACTTAAGAATCATTTTTGGCAAATGATGTTGCACATTAAATGTCCACTAGTTAGCTCCAATGAATGCAACTAAACCCATGGAGGTGGAGACTAGCAGTTTTGATCCTCACATGAAAATTTAAGGAAAACGTTTATGTACATTGCCATGGGACCAAAATAAAAATGTAAAGCTGAAGATCCCACCTTACACAATTAAACTCATAATCCCTCGAATCTCTATGGAAATAGAAAAAGGGAAAAAATTTAGCTTTTGTGTGGAATACTCATTGTATAGAAACATAATGGCTTTGAGATATCCTACTCAGTTGGATTCAAGGATGGATTGGGAGAAAAACAAATAGTCATAACCTTTAAAAATATTGGAAATGGAGAAGAAAACGATGTTTCATGTTTAGGTTTTGGTGTGGCATCTGTTTGCAATCAAATAGTTGTCCACCAGTTACTCAAATTTTGATTTTTATAAGATGAAGGAAGGTTCTGTAAATGCATTATTGCAGTAAAAATATGGTACAAAGAGATAAAAATGATTGAAAATGGTAATCTCATCATGGGGTAGTGGGATTCTTGCGTGGAGGAACCACACAGAGAAACATGCATGGAATATATGCAATAGTGCAAGAAGATACCATGAAATCCAAAATATTTGGTAGATAAAAACTTAACTACACACACACACACAAAAACAACCATGTAGAAATGTTAGAAATAGGAGAAGAAATGGACAAGGGTTTTAGGGCTACTTAGAGTGGCAGATATGAAAAACTTAGAGAGGCAGATTTGGAAAGTTTCTAATAGAGAATCACTCTAATACCACTATTGGATATGCGAGTAAAAATGAAATATAAGCGTAAATGTGATTTAATTAAAGATTATAGAAATATAAATACAATATTCCAACCAATTTATTAATCTTTCAAGAATTCTTAGACTCCTTACGATCGCTCACGTTCCATATCATAACGTTAATGGATTAGGTATCCAACACTTTTAGTAATTTCAAATTCCAAACCCTTGGTTTCTAAAATATGAAATTGGAAAACATTCTCAGTATAAAATGGGATTATTATTAAAATTCTAATACTTTATATCATAGTTTATGAAAAATTTAATTTTAAAGTGTTTGTTAAGCATAAAATAATTTAATTAAATGTTGGCCCAAAGGTCAGACTAAAAAAGGAGGGTGAATCAATTTGTGAGAAATTTTATCATTTCATAATTTTTTCTAATAAATCAATCATGTAGGATTGAATAATAACCATAACCATCAAATAATCATAAAGAGTAATTCATTATAAATCTAGCATGACATCAATAACACATCACCACATCACAATAGACACAAGATATTTACATGGAAACCCATAAGGGAGAAAACCATAAATCATTCTTCTTATTTATCTTCAATTTAGTACATATATTTGTAGGCTACGTCATGATGGAGGAAAGTACCCCCAAGAAATGCAAGCTACCACTTGCAATAGGTTACAAAATAATTGAGGTACCAACCTCGAAAGAATGCAAGTAGTTTCTTACTGTAGGATACGACTTGATTAATTCTCCAAACTCAATGACGAGTGCGATCCAATATGATTTAGGATCCAACTTGATTGAGGCTCCAAATTTCTCTAGGATTCATTCTGATTGAGGCTTCAACCTCAATGGAGGCACCAACCTCCTTATTCAATTTCCTTTTGGAACTATATTTCATATGATTTTCAATCTAGATCTATAGCCATCATATAATACTGAATTATAAGTAAAATATGCAACCTATAGTTTGTGTAATTGCATAGTTCACAATCACTGCCACAACCTACAAGTGCTTCCACCACTACATGGGGGATTCATTCAATGAACCTTTGACATATCACATGCATTTTTGGAATACTACACAATATTTTTAATTTGACTACATGTTGGAAAATGCCTCTAAAACTTAAATTATTTAACTCCCTACAAATATGAACCCAAGAGACCTCCCCAATTTAAAAAACCCCTAATTTCACTAGATATTGTAGGTATCCCTTTCTCATTAACATTTTTTAGCTCCATTTTTTATACCTACCAAAATAAAAACCATCACCCCCTATCATATGCTCAATATATTATGTCAATTTGTCCTCAACATATATCCCCTAATATGAATGCACGTGGTATGGTATTTCTCCCACAATGAAACCACCATGCACCACTTTCAGTGCAATCACTTTTAATGTAACCACTATCATAAATGCTACGAAAAAATATCCTAAAAACAATTGTCACTAGTTTTCATGTTGTTTCCCATACTTTGCTTCTACTAGTTCATCAACCACGTCACTCAATTCCCTTCTCATAAATTGGTTTCACTATGCATTAAAAAACATTACAACTTGGTCATAGCCCCTTAAGATATACAAAAGGCATTATATTTGTCTAATAAGTGTCAAAATGGAATCACACTCTCTATTTAGATTAATTTCTAATCCCTAATCACTCGACTTCTTCTAGCAATCAATTTGGACAAATAATGGCTTAAAAAACCAAAAATAACAAAATAAAAACTATATATTAAATTAAGTGTGCTATATTTTTCTCATTTTTAGGCATGCTAGAAATAATCCCCAAGTCAACTCCCAATGCTTCTATTTTTACTCTTCTCATGTGTTATCCATGTGAAAAAATAGCAAACATGTTTTAAAGATAAAAATATGAACTGACATGTCACATTACTGGGGTTAAACCTGAAAAATTGTGTATACAATGCTCACATCCTACCAACTCAGACACCTTCGTGTAGGTTGTAATAATATTCTTAGTGATTCTTGTATTATAATAGTTGAAACTCCAAAATAGGCAAGACCATTACCATGTCAAACCTTGTCTATGGGTTTCATGTTTATCCATGTTTGTATGCATATTTTCATCTGTGGCTTATGTCGATCTTCCCCTATTATATATGTGAGATAGAGTGAACTTGAATTTGTTAGAAACATCTCACATGAAGAATCATATTTTAGTTGTTTTGACTAAGGAAAATTTTCCTATATATATACATGGACAAATCCACCATGACTTTGTTGAAAACCTCTCACATGAGCCATCCTTTGTGGCTTGTTGTAACAAAGTTGAAGATGCCAATCTCAATATATGTGGGAAGATACCATTACACCATGGATAATTTTATTTCTATAGGTCCTACCAGTATAATACATTCAATGAAGTAGCAGATAATACAATGCCCCTAGGGTTTGAACCAATACCAATAAAAATCTCAAGAAGTAGCAGATATATTTCACATTGTTGTCCCACTCAAAACTTAAAATGAAATTTTCCATATGGAGTCTTTGGTTGATGTGGATCATCTAGCTTTATGAGAAACTAATATCTTGGAAGATGTTTCTCACTATGTTCCTCACCTTGGTACTACTAAGAGACAAAGAAAATCGTATATTAATTCCAACCTTGTGAATTTGCAAATAAATACCATACTGGGCAGGGTATTAAAGGAAAAGAAAGAGGATCAATGAAATATCTTTGTGCCATTGGAAGAAATAAAACGAGCCCTGTGATATTAGGGGTGTTAATTGGAAAGGCTTGACGCATGACTGTTAGGTCCCTAAAATACTACTGCATCCCCTTATTTTTATTGTTAGTGTAACCCCCTTGTTGTTATTGTTGTGCCCATGGAGTCCCCATAATGTTATTATTGTGGCCCATAGAAGCCCACTATGGTTATTTTTGTGCCCTTACATTGTTATTGTTATGTAGGCTTTGATTATATTGGGACCCCTTAGACTCCTATATATCGAAAGAAGGTTATTTTCATTTGAAGCATCCAAGAATTGTTCATTTATGTAATGTAAAGGAGGTTTCCCCCTCAAAGAGATTGATTTATAAGTCGTTGATCTATATTTTCTTCTATTTTGTGAGCTAGTTTCATAGCATTTGGTATCATAGCTTGGGATTCTAGGGTTTCGCTTCTTTAAACAGGACATCTTGGAATTTTTGCTATAAATGTTTTTCTACGAGGCTTAAGAAGCTTAAATGTGTACCACGTGCAACTGAACTCTTGATGAACTTCTTGTAAAACTTTCAGACCTTCGTTCCAAATATATTCAGAGATATGATCTGTGTAAGTTATAGCTTTTGCATGCTTTATAATTTCATCTCAAACAGGTGACCCACAGAAAATCATCATAACTTTCATTTTAGGCATCAGATTCCAATTCTATAAGAAGTGGACAGAATTTAACATACTTTAGTTTCTTTTTTATTGGTTTCAAAGCCGAAGGACACAAAAGTAACATATGGCATGTTGTACAAGTTTTCTCTACTAAACTAGTACATAATTAGGTCATTGTGGGATATTGGGCATAACTTTGTATTGATGAATCCAAATTAGGTCTGAATGTGGAATTGGAAAGAAGACTCAGAGAACTACTACAGTAATGAATTTCAAATATTGGGGATCCCAAATAACGAAGATACATTAGGTTCAATATAGAGCTCCTCAAAAGAGAAAGAAAAAGTGTTTTTTTTTCTTCTAAATTGCATAACCTTTGTTTATCAAATCTATTTGAAGTGATTATAAGGGCATATTGAAGCACTGATATTACTATTGGGTTCTACATCACCTCCCAAAAATAATTCAACACCAATGAAGCCCTCGGAAATATCTACTATGATGCATGAAGACGAAGAAGTGCAACATGATATATCAAAATTACGAGACCAAGTGCAACAAATTCTCACAAAAAGTAACAAAAAATGAAATGGAAGCTAAAATGGATGGTTTGAAGAAAGGAACTGACGCTAAGATCAATTGTTTGAAAAATGGAATGGAAGCTAAGATGAATGGTGTGGAAGCTAATATGGATGGCATGGAAGCTAAGATCGATGGTTTAGAATAAAAAATAAAAGCAAGCATGGAAGGTTTGAAGGAAGGTTTGACAAATTTGCTACAAGAAATGATTCCTAATTGCGAAAAGCTAGTAGATGAAACTCATGATGAGAACAACAAAAATTTTAATCATGATTTCGTAGAATCTAATGTTGGATTTAAGTCCCGCCATATTCCAAATATCAATATGAGGAAGTTTGATGGCAAGGATCTGATAACATGGATACAACAGATGGAGCAATATTTTGATCTCGATAATGTGGAAAACACATAAAAGGTAGGCATTGAAACTTTATATTTAGAACCCAATCAATTTTTGTGCTATCGATGGCATTTTTGTCATAAACCACTTGTCACTTGGTCAATTTTTACGGAGGAAATGATAGCATATTATGAGGATACAAAGAGCAACACCTTCTTTAGCCAATTGATAAATCTAAAAAAAATGGGTTCAATGGAAGAGTACATTGAGGACTTCCAAAAATTGAATATCAGGATAGCAGATATTCCATAGAATCATACGATTGATGTCTTCATAGGTACTTTAAAGGATAACTTCCAACATGAGGTTCGCCTTTGGGAACCTAATTCATTGGAGAAGGAATTTAGGGTGGCAAGAAAAGTTGAAAGCAAAATTATGGCAACAAGGAAGTCTACCGATCACAACTATAAATATGGAAATGTTGTTGCTCCTAGCCTTCCAAAAACTACAAGTTTGATACCACACAAATTGGAGGAAAAAGGAGAAAAAGGGCTTTGTTATAGTTTTGATATCAAATACACTAAAGGTCATAAGTGTGCCAAGAAGAAAATTATTTTACATAGATTGTGAAGAGGAGGAAGAAAAGGAACAAGAATTATCAAAAAGGAGGATACATTAGGAACAAACTCCAAACAAGTAATAGATGAATCCAACAATATCTTGTAATGCATTGGCAAGAATTACCACTCCTAAAACACTCAAGATAGAATGATATATCAAGAAAAAAACAGTATTAGTGCTGATTGATTAGGGTAGTACATATAATTTTATTCATTTTAAGACAACCAAGGAATTGAATTTCTTTGACTTGAATAAAACTACTTATCCATATATGTTTTTTTTCCCCAAGGAAAAATCATAATTTTCATTATATATTTGAAAATTACATATTGTGGATGCTTTGTGCTTATGCATCCATATTGTGACCATGGTCACACCAAAATATTAGCTAACATAGGATCCCAGAGGGGGATTCAATATTATCCTTCATAGTATCTGCGAGATATATACATAAAAATAAATAAAAGATAAAACTGTAGCAGTATGAGGTCCAACATGACTGAGATATAAATAAAAAAAGATGACTAATGGTTCCCATCATGAATTTCCATATAAGGCCGGTGATAGTAGTTGTAGTGTCCCTGTTCAGTATGTTCTTCTATGTGCCATTGCCCTCAAGGCTGGTCCACGGCCTCCTTGGATACCGAGTCAGAAAGATGATTGTGTTCCATATAAATATGATGAAAAGTAATGGAAGAAAAATGAGATTTAAGTTTCCATAGGTCCTCCAAAATACTCCTCCAACTGTGTATATGAAAAATCAAATGTTGATTGAACCAATTAATAATTAGTTTGGAGTCTCCAAAAATCTATAAATGTTGACATCCATGTTCTAATGAAAATTGTAAAAGGTGTCTCACAGTAAGAAGCTCAACATAATTATTGGTTCTAGGCCCCAAGCCCATCTTGATTTTGTAAAAACAATGTTGATGGAGATACAAAATGGCTCCTCCACCACAACCATTCATCTTTGCAAAACCATCAAAGTAAGCCCAAGGGTTATCTATGTTGATGAATTCAGGGGTGATGGATCTCGGGGGGCGAGGGGCATCATCATCAGGGAGGTTGTGATATAAGGAAATGATATTAGATGATCCTAGCTTCCATTTGGGGGCCATGTCATTGAATATGGAGTTGTTCCAAAGAATTCATATCCCCCAACATATCAGCAGAAGGAGATTGCAGGCCTTGTGAGGAGAGACTGTGTTCCACCAATGAAGCCAAGAGGTCGAAAGGTTTTACTTATCCATATATGTTAAAAATGTTTCCAGTTAAATTCTCACTTATATTCCCCGATGGGGGTGGATGATTTGGTAAAATGAGGTGTCGGGGCTGCGATTTCCACTCCTTCACTTCAAGGCGTAATTAATATGGGGTGGCATGAGCTGGCCTCCACATGCATGTGCATGAAAATTTTCATGATATTGATGGTGAAATTTTTTGATATGAAAGGATAGGGTATGCACTTCGTGTAGTAGAGAAGGAAGGACATCATGGTTCGCGAAGAACACCATTTGAATCCAACAGGGAGATGGTAGGAGAGTGTTTCTCTAGAATTATTGGGTAATAGTCTCATCCTAACTTATATAACGAAGTTACTTACCTATTTTTTCACTTATTGTAAGGTGAGTGACACCAGAAAATCCATAGCTTTGGAGCTATGCAATTAGAAAAGAGGAAGAAAAATTCCTTAGGAAATTTCCCTTGATGTAGAACTAGCAATAGAAAATTATACCTTGGATCCTATTGGGACGCGTGAAGGTGGATAAGCTAATACATGTGTGAAAATTTTATTTCATGGAGGCAGTGATTTGGTGCTAACCCAGTGGAATATTAGGAGTATGGAGTGGATGCAAATGTTGGGATAGAATATTTAATTGGCTAGAGGTAGGGGCAGGGTCCTTGGTCCGACAGAAGGTGGTCGCAAGTTCCTATTCTTCGATCATTCCCCAAGTTGTCTTAGTGGTCATTTTGATATGGGTAACTCTAATATCCCTTGTATTTTTTGTTTACCCTCACGACATTAAGTTGTATTTTTGTGTAACCAGCTCTAAAAATAGAAGAAAAGAGATATCAACGCCTTAGAAATAAGCCACTTCGAGGGGGCAACCTCCAATACAATACATAAATGAAAATTTCTTGGATGATACAATTTAAAAACCTCCTTTCTATATATAGGAGTCCATGGGGCCATAATGTAATCCTAGTGGGCCACAATGTAATCCTAGCTGACCTAAAAATAATAATTTAAGGGCATAATAATAACAAAATCGGGGTTATAAGGGTACAATAATAACAATAAGGGGGTTTCACTAATAACAATAAGGGACTATACTAGTAATATAGGGACCTAAAATGCCCCTCTCTTTCAAAAAAGTGTTGTCCTCAACGCTTGAGTAGCTCTGGGTGCTTCTATATAAACTTCTCATCCTCCCATGTAGAATATTCAGTGCGTAAGTTCTTCCACTTGATGAGATATTCTGAAATTGATTGATTCCATAGCTATCGATTTCTTGTTTCCGTGACCGCTTCATGTTTCAATATGATTTTTCCTTCCTCATCAGGATTACGGAAATATTGTTTAAGCTAGAATATTTTTACCTATAACCTTTAAGCATGAAACATGGAAAACTGGATGCACTCGCAAAGAAGCAGGAAGCTCCAATTTGTATGCCATAGTACCAATATTTTGCAACACCTTATAAGGACCATAGTACTTTGGAGATAATTTATTATCCTTCTTAGCTTGCTTGAAGGAAATTTGTTTGTATGGTTGTAGCCGTAAAAATACCTAGTCTCCTACATCAAAACTTCTATCGCTGCGATGTTGATCTGCCTGTTGTTTCATTCGATTTTGTGCCAAATTTAGGTTATATTTTAAGAGTTGGATAACTTCTTGTTGATGCTAGATGTGATCTTCCTTTGCTTGAACCTTCGAATTTTCCCTTAAAGATGATTTGATGGATAGAGGATGATATCCCATAAGTTCCATAAATGGGGTCATTTTTGCTGCGGTATGGAAGGAAGTGTTATACCACCATTCAACAAGAGGTAACCACTTGACCCATTGTGTTTGTTTATCAGATACAAAACAACGAAGATATCCTTCCAAACATTTATTTACTATCTCGGTTTGACCATCAAATTGAGGATGATAAGATGAGCTATGAGCTAATTGAGTACCCAAACAAGAAAATAACTCCGTCCAAAAATTTCCAGTAAAAATGGGATCTTTATCGCTCACAATAACCCTTGGGCTTCCATGTAGCTTTTGAATTGTGTCCATAACAAGGAAAATTTTAAGAACCCCCCTAAATTTATATATATAATAAATAGGCGAATCCCCATGATACATTGGAAAAATGGAAGGCGATTTTATTAATAATATAATATGTATATATAATTTTTTGGCGAATCTCTCATGAGATTATATTATCCTATAAAATCATGGCAAATCACCAGTACAAATGGCGAATCAATACTACAAAATGGTGAATCGTTGTCTAGTGGAGTTCGGGGTGTTGGTTCCAATGAAGATATGGTAATTGAACCAAGAGTAGAAGGAAGAGAACCACCGAGACCAAGCATGGCACATGGTGACTCGTGAGGGAAGTAGTTCTCGTGTAGTTTAGAAAACGTGTTCTTCTAGTTCTGCTAAGCGTAGTGTTATTTCTCATGCTACTACTAACACTGATATTGAGGTTGGAGAGGAGTTTGAGGAAGCATGGAAGGTATCAGTGGTGGAGAATTACAAAGAGTACCCCATGATGGGCTCCATTTTTCCCTTTGGTATTTTTGCTTGCAAGACCTTCTGTCCATTGAACCAAAAATTAGTCGTTCAACCAACAATCAACTTGACTGAGTTGATTAGGTACGAGTCAACTTAGACTAATCTTCAAAACTATGCTTTTCACTATCCCATATTTATCACACTAATGCTACACAACATTGTGCATTTGCACCTAACTCTCAATAATTCTTTTCCAAGAAAAATCTATAATACGAAAAATATTTTACTATATTCTAAAAGGTAAAGATGTCGAAATCATGCCACAAAGTGAAAGGAAATAAAATATCTTTCCTCAAACCACCAAATATATAAAGAAAAAAATAATGATTATAATAATAGAACTAGATCTATCGACCTATCGATCTATGCATGATATGAGAACCATAAGCATTCAAGAGACTAATTTCAAACTCAACAAAATCCTCTAAACAAGCAACAAACAAACCACTAAAATTTTCAAAGATATCAAGGCTAGACATTAACACAATTTCATGTACTTGAATAAGCCCATTGTTGCTTAGCGTTAGACTTCTTAAATTAGTTCTTTATCATTTAATACTAGGACACTATCTATGTGAAAAGAAATAGGTCCCAACTTCATCAAATCCGACTTCATTTCCAATCAAAGATCAAAACTAGCTTCATTTCCAATACCAATATAAAATCACACATTTTCCAAATATCAATAACTATTTTCCAAGAAAATATAAAACTCGAAACTCAGCAAAATTCCCCAAACACAAGCAACATATATACCATTAAAATTTTCCAAGATGTCAAAGCTAGACATCAAGGTAGTTTCATGTACTTGAATGAGCCCATTGATGCTTTGCATTATTCTTGTTAAATTAGTTATTTATCATTTAATACTAGTCAAACACTATCTATGTGAAAATAAATAGGTCCCAAAATCATCAAATCCAGCTTCATTTCCTGTCACAAATAAGAAACAAACAATGTAAGGATTAAATATGAAACATCAATCTTAAAATAACACACATGAAAGAAATGTAGCTGCAATGTTACAATGAAAAATACAAAATATAGAACCCATTTTTACCTGAATTTGACATGTAGTAATCTTGCATGATCAACGGAACATGTATACCAAAATAAGAGTCCTAGGGTATTTCAATTTCCCATTTCTTATCTTGGTCATCATTTTCTACATTGTGAACATGATCTTCTCCAGATGTACTGTCATTATGAGCCTCCAAAACATTATGTTCTGTATCAAGTTCATTAGATAAATTTGTTATATTGTTTTCTCCCCTTCTATCACAATCTGATCACCAAAGCGCTAGTGCTCTTTCATATGGAAAATTGTCAACGTCATACTTTGTTACATATAATCTTAAACATGTATCCACATGTTTATCAAGCTTTTTCCTCAACTTTGACTTCAAAAATGATAGTGCGCTAAACATTCTCTCATCCTCCACTGATCCCAAAATCATGGTTTGACACAAATCTTCTAATTTAAAATATTCTGATATGTTTTCTTGCAGGTATTGGCTAGCACTTAAAGTATTCCATAATCTTGTTATAGCACCGTTTTCATTAGGATTCTCCAAAAAAGGATATTTCTTCCACATTGTTTCAGCAAAGCGTCCACCTTGTTGATACAATTTTGATGAATCTAAAATACCTTCAATCTGTTCTCCATGTATCGAGACTTTCTTGCAAAAGTGGTCTACTAAACATTTTAATCTCTTTTGAAAATCGGTTTTTAAATTTCCTGTACATTGACAATTGTTCCAATATTGAGGGTATACCACACACATGGCCTCCAACAATTCATCTCAAGGAAATCGTTCTCTTATCTCTGATGATAGTGATATTGCAATTTCTATCAAATTTTGTCTCACTGAGATCACAATATTATCAAATTGGTCTCTTGACACGGGGCAATCTTTGGTGATTCGTCCCGTCTTACTAATATAATGAAAGGGGACCATATACCCATGCACTGTGATACATAGTATCCCTTTTTCATCAAACGTCAAAAAATTTTCAGTATTTTCTATATTGATGATCTTAGTCCAACTTGTAAACTTTGGACCAGTAAAAGAGTCCCGCATCATATACAAATTATCCAATGCAAGGCATGCTGAATTTCTCGCATTTGTGTATTCGGCAATATACATTGTGCGATTCTGAGACATTTTCACGAGGACATTCATTTCATGTAGCATAGGAAGAATTCCAGCCAATGTCAATAATGTTTCTATATCATTTAGTCGAAAAAGAAGATCTTGAGCTTTGTCTACATTGTAGCGATTTTCATACATCAACCCTACCAAAGATTTGAACTCACTAAATAGTCTTTGAGCTGGTCCATTTAATG
Organism: Pinus albicaulis; assembly: GCA_034641835.2. Lineage (NCBI taxonomy): Eukaryota > Viridiplantae > Streptophyta > Pinopsida > Pinales > Pinaceae > Pinus > Pinus albicaulis. The sequence goes on from CM076582.1 coordinate 1,274,368,805, forward strand.
AGATCCATCTTGTATCAACATCTTTTAGTAGTTTTTTTCCATTCGTAACACCATCTGCAAATTGTTGAAACTCTAAATATCATTTGGGACTACGAGAAAAGTATGCATGAGTCTCACGTACAAGATCTTCAACTTTTGAAACTAAAGGAAACTTGCTTACTATTTTAAATGCAAGATTCATCCTATGAGCCATACAATGAATATTAATCATATATGGCGAAGCTGATAGTTGTAGTCTAACACAAAGACCATTCCTTTGTCCTTGCATTACCGATGCTCCATCTTCTCCAACACATACCAACTTTTTTGCAATCATTAAATGATCCATACCACTTTCCTTCAAAGTATTAAGAACAAGTTCATAAATATTTTCAGCTATAGAAGTCTCTCTCATCTTTTTAATCCCAAGTAGATAGGAATGCCTAATATGGTCATTAACCATATAAATTCTCATGCAGATCCATGAAGTATTATCAATAGCTGTAACCTCATCCAAAGACAATGCCAAAAACCTAGCATTTGCAATCTCCTATTTCAAATCATCAATTTCTACTTGAGCTAGATATCTTGCCCGTTCCCAACCACTAGTTACGGACCAATGAGAAGATGGAAAGTTTGGGACGTGAAGAAAAGATAGAAATTTCATCTGATCTGGATAATCTGTCATAGGACGACTTTTACATAAGATGTGAAATACAGTGCTCAATTGTATTGTCTAGGATAACAAACTTCTTTCCATCGTCTTTTCAAATTGAGATATGATGGTTCCTCCACTTGCCTCAAGTTTCTTCTTATTTATTAAATATTTTTTGTATTCTTCCACACATTGGCTATGTCGATATTCCTCTAAAGATTTCCATCTGACAATAGATTTCTCTTTACCATTTACAATTTTCTTTTCATAAACCTTTCCTGCATGCTTTTGTACTGTATCTATCTTCATCTGAAATTTCACTACCTTTCAACTTTTCCAACTACATGCAAGACATTTAACTTCTCGTAAATCCTCATTTGTAGAAGGTATTTCTTCAATAAATGGAAAAATTGAGAGCCATCCATCTTGGAATTTTCTCCCTATGGTCCACTGGCCTTTTTTCCTTTTCCATGAATGGTTTGTGTCACCTTCCAAGGAAATATCTTTAACATTTTCATCATTAATTTCTGTTGAAACTGCATTTATCTCACCCTGATCACTTGAGGAACCTATTATTTCATCCATCATATGGATATCAGATACATTTTCACAAGAGTTAACATCCCTCTCAGTAACAGATTGTTCAAAGGAGCTTGAAGCATGAAGAGAATGTGTATTCTTGGATTGAGACTTTTTAAAGTATGATAATACATCAATTTGCCTTGATAGTTTCTTCCCAGGATTAGATTTTGACATCTCACTGAATATTCCAGAAGTAAAATTTCAAATCGATCTAGAAACCCGCATCAATAGTTTCCAAGAGTTGAGAATTACTAGATTTGTAAGTACCTTTCAAAGTAAAATAAGTGTAATGTTCACAAAAACCATTATGCAATTTTTTATTAAAATGCTGTGCCAAGGCCCAAGCCCAAAAGCAAAAATAAATAATTATACACAAAACAATAACATCATGAGTCATCATCTATAAAACAAAGAACATCATTCAAATATAAAATATAAAAAAATTTCCACTAAATTAAATCATATCTCCAAATCACCTAATGAACACTTGAAAGCTTTAAACAAAACAACAAACTATTACAATAACTTTAATCATCCTTTCCAAAACACCTCTCCCTTAAGTTGTAAAGAATTGGTTATAAGAAGTTGAAACATATCCTCTATCATTTTCCATGATAAAAGTGAGGAAGGAAACTAGTCAGTTACTAGTGATTCTTTTACTTATCAATGGAAAGAAATCTCTTAAGACATTGTCCTCCTGTTGACCATAGTTTCCTTTCCATAGTGAAACACGTCCAGTATGGCCATGAAATAACCTAAAAAGACTCAAATGTTTTCCATGATTTGTAAACACACGGGTGCCATGTAAAGTTTCAGGCCCAAAAAAGCACATGTGGGATCCTATAAACCAAAATTAGTTATTGTATCAAACATTTAAAACTCCTAATTAGCACTTAGAGTTTGTTATTTAACCAAGTTCCATTGAAATAACAGTCATGGGATGTTACCAAAGAGTTAACCAATAGATAAATGCACACCACAAATCATACATTCATTGGAACTTCCCCTCCCATGAATGACCATCTAAGGGAAAGGGGCAAAAAAGAAGAAAAGAAGTCAACGAATCACCACAGTCAACCAATGATTCTTAGTGTCAAATCATTGGAAACTGCAAATCAAGTGAAAATTTAACCCATGCATCCATGGGTTGACAAAAAGAGTTTATAGTAGCCACAAGCTAATCATTCTACGAGTCTACCCAAATCTGACACAAACTCCTAAAACTTGTTGATTAGAAATTCCCCAAGAATTTTCACTTGGTTCATGAGAGAATGAAAGACGAGTGCAAATAAACTTCCATGAAAGACGAGTGCAAATATCCTTCCATGAATGGATATCACTCTCCAAAATCATTTTGGGCATATTCCAATATGTAGGAGCTAGGGAAACATGGTGCATAACAGCAGTCTATTGTGCCTGAATTTAAACTGCATCAAGGGAACATTTGCACTCTTCACACATTGAACATTGAAGACAATTAATTAATTCCTAACATGACCATAGCAACAAAAGCATCAAGCAGAGGCTATAACAAGATTATGTGAAAGTGAGAAAGAACACCCATCATGAAGCATCAAGTAATATCATCCACAACATCAACATCATTGTTGGGCAGATTTTGATCACCTTTGCCTACTAAATGTAACTTCTGGTGGTAAAGGTGGTTTTAAAGCTAATCTACGCGAACGATGGGGGGTAGGATTATGTTCTTCCATGATTGCTGATTAATTTTAACCAAAAATAAATAAACAAAAAGAGGGTAACGTTAGGCAAAAGGGTTTACCAATAAACTGTGAACTGCAAAATACCTCCTGGGAAGCCAAGAAGTACGGGTAGGCAATCTCCCCGAATGTTGTGTTTGGTGTATCACAATTTAAAGGCGGCCGACTCGGTTCACTATGGATGGATAACACCTAAAAGTTGTCCTCCCAAATATACCCGAAGGTACATGGAGGCCCAATTCCGTATTAGCGTTGTCTGATGCAAAACCGCACAGTGAGAGCACCACCTATATACTTATCGTACTGTAACGCCGCCCCGAGAAACGTGCTACGATATACTTACGTACGTGGGGTGAGATATCACACTCGGAATGTATCACAGACAATTTAATGACAGCTGATATGTTTTACGACGCCGGAACACGTCTCTAGCCTAGACCTTCTAAATGTTATCGTTATGGTTCCAATGCGTTTTTAGATAAATTGAGATTAATTTTATGTTGATCTTGCTTAACAATTTGCCTTTCAATGGTACCGTGATGATGTATGTAGAAATTCCTAAATGCAAACTAAGAATGATAAGCAAAATTTTCACTTTTAGTTTTTCAATGAAAGACCTAGCTACAAAGGGAAGAGAGCAAATAATTTTGTGAGCAAACAAATCAATGAAAAAAAGAAAACATTGAGCACAAAACTAAATGCAGATTTCCTAATGTTCCTTTTTTGCAAAAAAAAACACAATCCTACATGCAAATGCAAGTTTTTCTTTTCAGTTCCTTTAATGTTATGAATGCAGAAAAGAAACTAAGTGCATCAAACAAATGCTTTTTACTTTTCGAGAAATGAAGAATATGAACGACAATTGTATAACTACCATCATTGCCAAAGTATACATGCCATTTACAAAATGTCAAGGAACTAGATTAAGAAGAGATATCTCAAAGATCGAATTAAAAAGGAAAATAAAACAATCATCATGATACAAGAAACAAAAATATCAAGTGAAAGAGTTAAGGAAATAGCATCTTCGTGTTGGAGGAGATGTGAATATGTAGCCTTAGATGTTAGATGAAGTGTTAGATGGAAGTGTTTTGGGTTTGAAGTTATACACATAAAAATCCTGTTACAAAAAACATAAACTCTCATAGACCAATGGTCCCATTGCCTATAGATCTTTGCTATGGAAGAAATGATGCAAATACTAGTATAGATTCTCTGTAACTCTAGATCTATTAAGCAAAAAAAGGGATAAATATCAAATAACTTCTCAGGCTTAAAAAAATATAGGGTCAAGTGGATCTATGCTAGTTTATATATATTTTTAACATTAAACATCGAATATGAAATACTTTCCATGTTATTTTATTAGTGTCCATGTCTATTACAATGATGTCTCTGCCACCCAAGCTTTAATGCACCTCACTTTCTGTCGGTGCAACGAGAGATCTAAAATGTAGTTATTTATATTATTGTTTAATACATTTAGGATAGAATTAAGTGTTTATTCCCTATATGCTTTGCATGACAAATGAATGCCTTTTAATGTTTTTCCAATTTAGTCTTTTTATAGTGAAATCGAGTACCACATAAAATAGCATGAAAGAGGAGGACAGACTTTTGCTAGCTAGCTTAAGTGTTGTATCCGCTGACCCAGATGACATTGAGCACCAGCTACTTGCCAAGGTATCCCTTCTTGTGAAATTAGCTTAATAAGCTTACAGGATGATCTTATATCTTGTAATTGATATGTACTTAGTCTTCTAGAGTGTAACACATGCATTTTATTTTTTTGTTAAATGTAGCTCATTTTCCTGTATTGCTTCCCACTTTTCATTGTACTTATTGGTATGATAGGATGAGAACAGAGCTCATGAAAACATCAGTCAACTTGCACAGGTAAGGGATGGTGAAAAAACTTTTGAAAGAGAAGAAGGTGATCAAGAAAGTTTGCTTACAAAGGTCCAAATTCATGCTCAATTAAGGGTAGTGGAGGCTGAAATAGCTGCAGTTTCAGCTGGCCTTGAAATAGTTCAAAGCATTGCAAGCAAAGATTCAGAGAGTTTAGAAGGTGAAAAGTATGAAAATGATCAAGACTTAAGTGAACACAAGCCTTTTGTAGTGGATGGAGGAGTGCTTCAACGAGCATTGGCTACTGAAAGGCTTAGAAGCCTTAAGAAGAAAGAGGACATCTTAAGGAAAAACTGAAAGCTTTTGAGAGAGATGGAAAGACACAGGAACTTGAGGAGCAAAAGGTGCTTCTGAATTCAGTGAAGAATAAAGAAGAAACAGTGATCAATAGAACTGGACGTCTGTTGGATAAGCCAACAAGAGGGAAAAGGAATAATTTTTCATTGCAGGAGGATGATGAGTTTGATGCGGCAACGTCAGGGCTCATTGAACTATAATTTGCATTTCCCTTTAGTCCTGTATTAGTATCATATGTCTTAAATGCAATACAAATGCTTTTGAAATTTATTTTAAAAGAATAAAATTCAGGGGCAGTAAGCAAAGTTCTATGTTTTCTGTGTTATATCATGAATCTTGAAGATAGTTTTGTACTATAGATAACATAATTTTGAATCTTTGAATGAGACACCTAGCGATTATTTGCTTTGGCAGGAACATGATAAGCTTATCCGTTAAGGAGTGTTGACACCTTTTCACCAAGTCAAAGGTTTTGAACGCCGTGTTCAAAGGTCTCGCCCAACAGAGGATGATGGGGACAAGTTTTCTTTAAATTCTGTCTCAAAAGCTTCTAGATCATTGTATGCACTCTCAATAGCTTGACATTCAACAAAGTTTCTTGATGCAGCATATTTACCTAAATTGAATCCTCCCACGCATGAATTTTGAAGGCTTAGAAGGCCCATCAATATTCAGAATCCAATGAGGTTTAGAAACTTCCAAAGGATCAAACAAACCATTTAAGAAAGAAAAGAAGATGACCTGTACCTGATCAATACTGGAGGAAAGCTGCATCAAGCGATGATGAGCCATGGAATGATTCTAATCACCATGAAAGCTATGGCAAGCAGATCATAAATCTTTTTTTTATTTCAAAGCATGTAGGAAATCATCTAGATGATAATATGGTATTTTGAAACTTGATACTTATATCAAACTGAGTTCATAATCACATTCTTATAATGTTGTAGGTGTGCTTATGTGGCAAACATATAGATCCATGCCTTCTGTCATGTTCACATATTCAAATCTACATTACTGGATCTGGGTACCAGGTCCTTGGATCTGTCCAGATCCTGATACTGATACAACTTGGATATAGTCTGAATCTAGCTGGAATATGCATTCATCTTGGAAATTGGTTGGATACATATGGGCTATATTCTAGATAAATCCTCAATCGAATCTCACATAGTATCCAGTGGAAGAAAAGAAGGAAACAAACCAATAACAATAACTTAACCAAAAAAATGCTATCTTGATTGTTTACATTGATATATTTTAATTAAGTTTTTATATATATATATATATGTGTGTGTGTGTGTGTGTTTGTGTGTGTGTGTGTGTGTGTTTTGTAGATATTTTCAGTTGTATATATTTATAAATACATATTATAAATAGATTACACAAGTATCTTTACGATAAGTATCAATATAAAAATAAATGTATTTAATTGCACATGGTGTGTGTTGTGTGTGTGGATGTCTTGGTATTCTTTTTTCCAAGGAAAAAACTGTAGATTTATATTCAAGAAGAAAGTTACCTTCTGAAGGTGCTCAGAGCACTGATATCAAATAAAAGATGATAAACAATCTAGCAGAGAAAAGTCTTCTGCCTATATTATCTCTTGTACTGGGATAACACTACAAAACAAGAGATAACAGTCCTGTCATCTGGGTTAATGTCCTATATTTGTCTGGAAGATGTGCTTGAAGTGGTTGATCACCATGCTTTGAAAGTTCTTTGTTTCCTCCCTTATTGTGATTGGTGACTCTGGGATATGACATTTCTATGTAGTTATAGGGAATATTGCAATGTAAACTGTGAGTGAAACCTAGAACAAAATTATAAATGTCAATCTTCTCAGGATTACCACTTTATCTTACTAAAGTTGAAAATATTTTGAGACTTTTTTGTCCTTTAGAAATCTATCTTTTCCTAACAGTTAATGGTTTTATTGTTTTGGTAGAAGACATCTTGCAAAAAAAGAATGATAGGAATAAATAGCAGGAAGGTTCAGATTTAGCAGACTATGATTGCAAAGTTGAAGGTTGTGAGGAAGATATGGATGATGTTGGTAGTATTGAGGAAGACACTGTAACTCTTGAAGGAGGATTCAAAATTCCTGCTAAAATCTTTGACAATAACTTTGATAACTTTGATTATTGATTGAATCTCCATATGTTTTGTAGAGTTTGGGCTTAAGTCCAGCTTTTCCCTCTCTGTATTGCCTTCAATTACTGGTTATGATTGTAAATTTTCAATTACCTTTCTTATTGATTGAATCTCCATATGTTTTTGTAGGGTTTGGGTTTTTTTCCGTAGGGAGATCCGCTAACATAAATCCATCCTATTAAGTTAGAGATGGAAATATCTCTGTATTTTATCTCTCCTGTATTTAAGATATTAGTTTTAGGGACGGTGATTTACTAGCATGGCCCATTTGGGGGGATGATCCACTAGCTTGGATCCATCTTACTCTTCTATCTATTAAACCTTGAATTGCAAAATGCCATGTTTGTAATTTTACTGGATACACATTCCCAACTCATGGTATCTATTAAACCCTGAAATGCAAAACTCCATGTTTGTAATTATGGGTTATAATTGTAATTTTTCAATTATCTTTCTTATTGGTTGATTCTCCATATGGTTTTGTAGGGTTTGTGACTGTTTTCTGCTTGGGGTGATCCACTGACATAAATCCTATCTTAAACCTTTACCTATTACATTAGATATAGGAATATAAGATATAAGTTTTTGGGTGGAGGATCCCCATCTTAAATTTTTACCTATTAAATTAGATACATAATCTCCTTGCATTTTATCTTTCCCTTATTTAAAATATCAGTTTTAGGGTGGGGGATCCACTAGCATAGATCCATGTTAATCGTGTATCTATAAAACCCTGAAATGAAAAACTACCAATTCCCTCTCATCTATGTTACTAGTTCATTTACTATTTGTTAACTATGCAGTGGGTTAGCTCATGAACAATTGGTAGAGTGCATAAATCTTTCATGTCCCCTTTAGGTTTTTTCATGTATGAATCTTTTTCTTCATATTAAAGTTGGTATTCTCTCTCCATGTCAAATGAGTATTTATACTCCCTTAATGCAGAGTTAAGCTTTTCATTGATTTGTCAATATAAAAACCTTGTTATTTAAATATGCAATTCGTTTATTGCTATTTTTAATATGTAATTTTTATTGTTTTCTTTTAAATATGTGAAATACATATGATGTTTAACTTTTTACAATTTTAATTAGCTTATTTTTCAGTTTTATACTCATGGACACAGTTTTGAAGATCTACACTCCCAAAGTTGTAGAGTACCTTGTTTCTCTTGGTGCAATCAATTCTTTGTTTGTGCAAGTAACAATGCATTGCATATAAATGATGGATTGTGTGCATTGAATGTAGATACTGTTATAAAACCATGTAAACCTTGCTTTGATATCACCTTGATGTTGTAAAGTTGGAACTTGATATATGAAACCTTCAGCACTGCAAGCTCCATAACAAACCCATGTTTATATGGGTCTGGGTTTGTACAAATTTTTATCATCTCAGTTGAATTGTATGCACTATTAAAGAATTGAAACTTTCTCCCATCCTAGGCTATAGGAGCATCTTGCTTCTCTCAGTGCAATCAACTCTTTTTTGTGTCTATGTAATACTAGTTTGAATCTAGATGGTGAATTGGGTTCATTGAATTCGAACACTTTCAAACCCAGCTAAAATCTTCTCTGATATGCATCTGGAGGTTGAGGTTGTGAAGTTAAAACTTAATATATTCAGCTTCCAGCTTTGTAACCATGAGATTTAACCCAGGTTTATATGGTTCAGGGTTACTTTAAATTTGTCTCTCAGATACTATGCACTGTTAATTAAGATGTTGAGTATCCAGATCACTGAGAGAGCAATGAAGGGGTTTTTGTTACTGTTTTTGGTGAATGGGACGTTCCCCCATGGTGCAGGGTATTCTATTTCTCTTCTTATTTCCTCCTGCACTTGTTCAATTTTTGTTCATTGGGGTAGCTATCCTAACCTTAATATTGTATAGAACCAATTTCAAGAATTGTCCTGCTCGAAGACAGGTTGATGGATTTTGAGGGCAGAGTACCACAGTATTCCTTTTTGAAAAATCTGAAGGGCACAAGGGCTTGACTAGAGGCTTTCATGCCTGGTTTTTACCATAGCATTGAGGAATGGATAAGGCCCATATTCTGGCCAAGGATAAGCATCCAAATTTATTCTAAATCTGTTCTATGTGTGTTATCTTGGGCAAGAACAAAAACCTGAAACTTAAGCTGTTTTCTTTTCAGGTGAAAAAGCTCCTGTCCTGACTACATATCGGATATCCACATATATAACATGTGTATGCACAACTGACTAGTAGCTAGACCAGCATGGATGCTTGCGAGTTGTCCAGCTTGCACAAGATTTGTCAATGAATATCCACCAAGCTTTCTTATCACCAGCACCCTTGGTGCATCTACAGGTCTACTGCAAGGGAGGCCTTAATGACACATAGGCTAAACCCAGGTAGTTTAGGTTGCATAAGACCTTCTGAACCACCATATAAAGGTTTAGGTTCTTTCAATATATGCGTACATCTAAAAGAATTGTAAATTTCTAGGAATTAGAGTTTTGTATTAACACCACTGAGAGAACTATCGTATCATCTGAAATTGTCAGTTTTCTTCTTTTTCACCTGATCTCATTTACCTATCTTTTTGATGTTTCGTTAGATGTTAGCATCTAAGTCACCATGCACAATTTGGAGTTTTCTTGTGATAAGCAAAGATTCCCGAAGAAATTAATGATTGTCAAAAAGTTGAAAAGAATTGTCATAATACTACGCAAGCATGTACAATAAAGTCTATCTTCATAGTATCATACCCACATTCGTTAGTAAGAGAGGAAAACAACAAAGTATCATGGAATAGGCTTCCATGATTCTACTGCCAAGTTACCTCAACTGAAAAACAAACATCCTACTACAGTGGATACATTCTCTATGACTTGAGCCTCATAACCTGCTCTGGAGTCTAACCTATGTCATGAGTCCAACATGACCAGTTTTGAGCTTCAACATGATTTGCATGTGGGATTAGAGAATTACAGCAGCTGCCACAGTGACAAATGGAATAATTGGCAGGTCTGAGATGTCTTTCGCATTTAGTGTTAAAGCTAATTATTGTTTTTTCCACTCTGAAAAATGAAAAAAATGGCAAGTGTGAGATGACTTTTATGTTAAGTGTTAATGCTAAATTTTATTTCAAGCATTCATTGTTTAAAATGTTATTACATTGTGATGGTTGCATTTCCAAATGGCTCCACTGTTTAGTGATCATGGTAGAAAAATTGCAAATGTCTTTTCACAGTATTTTTTTCATTTGTTCTCTCTCGAAAGCCCTTACATTGCCTGCTCTGAACTACATCACCAAGATGACCAGCTCTAAGCTACAATTCTATCTGCAAAAGGTCATGGAGCCTTGCTTCAGCTGCAACAGTGAAAAAAAGTGAAAACAATAAGTGTTGATGGCTTCACCATCTAATGTTAGGGAAATTTATTTTCATTAACCCAAGTTTAAATCTTAAATCTCTTGACCCATGTAGTTTGGTGGATTGATCAAAGCTTTACTAGTCTTCTTATTCTATGAAACTCATTATTATTTTCTTTGTTCATGTTTTAACCTGTGAACTTAGCTTGGAATTTACAATGTGCATATGTTGTAATTATTTCACTGGTCTTTTGTTTTATTTCTTACCCTTACTTTATGTTGCACTATGATATAATATATAATTTTTCAAGATTCATTCCTTTACCAAATTGTTTCTGCAGGTGTTCGCTGAAGTGAAGTGTCCTCATGTCTGTCCTCGGGGAGGTGCATTTGGGATGACTCCACTTTGTCCTCCTGGTTGTTTTCAGTATAAAGGAACTCTATATGTTTTTTACAAGATCATTCGACAGGTGTGTTTTTTTTGTTCGTTACCAATTTTGAAATGTTGCTTTTGTTATCACAGACTGATGTTCTGTCTGCCGTGCCAATTCAGAAGGCATATGATTCTACAGAGAATTCTAATTGTGTTGCATTGACATTTGTAGGAAGGCTTCTCTCGCCTATGGAGAGGTACCAATGCAAGTTTAGCATTGGCCATACCTACTGTAAGTGCCCTTCCAGCAAACATATTTTAGTAGTCTCTCAAATATTGACTGGTTTTTGTTTTCATTTTTATGGAAAAACAAAACTTTGGTACTATAGATAACAGTGGAATTTAGGTTTAGGTTCTTACTCTCAATTGCATATTAAACTTGTTTATTTTCTTTAGATCCAGTAGCATACCTACTTCCATGATGTATGGCATGTGTTATGGGTTCTCTTTGATCTTAATTGTATCCCTTAGCAATTTTATCAGTGTGGTGATCCCTCTCTTCCTAAGCCAAAACCCATTGGACTGGATCACAAAAAGATCACCTAATTCTTCTCATATATGCGTAACAGTGTTCTCATTACCTGGAGGCTCTATTTACTCAACCTGTTATATATACATGGCAGAGCACCTTTTATTTGTAAATCCTAACCTTATCTATTTGGCCTTGACAGTGGTGAGGATAATTTGGTTGAAATCTTTGGTTTCTAGCATCATTGCAAGAGAGTGTGCCCACAGAGGTCTCGTCTAATGCATCAAAGCATACTATCAACAGTGTAAATGTTACTATTTGAACCCAGCAGATTTTAACATCTAGTTTTGAACCCATCAATCTAATATATGAAGATCCAGTATTAGCGATGCAACCATTCTGTCATACTCTCTTTGCATTTAAGGATCACGTCTCTTGTGAGCAACATATATAATATTTTTGTACTTAAATATGAACTCAGAAATTTAATACACCAAGGCATACTATCAGCAATACGAACATTACTACCATGCTGTCAATTTCCATTCAAGCATCATGTCTTTCATGAGCAGTCATATATAATGTTATTGGACCTAACTTGGAACTCAGAAATTTAATACACCAAGGATAGCATGTACAATAAAGTATATCTTCATAGTATCATACCCACATTCATTAGTAAGAGAGGAAAACAGCAAAGTATCATGGAATAGGCTTCCATGATTCTATTGCCAAGTTACCTCAACTGAAAAACAAACATCCTACTACAGTGGATACATTCTCTATGACTTGAGCTCCATAACCTGCTTTGGAGTCTAACCTGTGTCATGAGTCCAACATGACCAGTTTTGAGCTTCAACATGATTTGCATGTGGGATTAGAGAATTACAGCAGCTTCCACAGTGACAAATGGAATAATTGGCAGGTCTGAGATGTCTTTCTCATTTAGTGTTAAAGCTAAATATTGTTTTTTCCACTCTGAAAAATGAAAAAAATGGGAAGTGTGAGATGAATTTTATGTTAAGTGTTAATGCTAAATTTTATTTCAAGCATTCATTGTTTAAAATGTTATTACATTGTGATGGTTGCATTTTCAAATGGCTCCACTATTTAGTGATCATGGTAGAAAATTTGCAAATGTCTTTTCACAGTCTTTTGTTCATTTGTTCTCTCTCGAAAGCCTTGCACTGCCTGCTCTGAACTACATCACCGAGATGACTAGCTCTAAGCTGCAATTATATCTGCAAAAGGTCATGGAGCCTTGCTTCAGCTGCAACAGTGAAAAAAAGTGAAAACAATAAATGCTGATGGCTTCACCATCTAATGTTAGGGAAATTTATTTTCATTAACCCAAGTTTAAATCTTAAATCTCTTGACCCATGTAGTTTGGTGGATTGATCAAAGCTTTATTAATCTTCTTATTCTACGAAACTCATTATTATTTTCTTTGTTCATGTTTTAACCTGTGAACTTAGCTTGGAATTTACAATGTGCATATGTTGTAATTATTTCACTGGTCTTTTGTTTTATTTCTTACCCTTACTTTATGTTGCACTATGATAGAATGTATAATTTTTCAAGATTCATTCCTTTACCAAATTGTTTCTGCAGGTGTTCGCTAAAGTGAAGTGTCCTCCTGTCTGTCCTCGGGAAGGTGCATTTGGGATGACTCCACTTTGTCCTCCTGGTTGTTTTCACTATAAAGGAACTCTAGATGTTTTTTACAAGATCATTCGACAGGTGTGTTTTTTTTGTTCGTTACAAATTTTGAAATGTTGCTTTTGTTATCACAGACTGATGTTCTGTCTGTCGTGCCACTTCAGAAGGCATATGCTTCTACAGAGAATTCTAATTGTGTTGCATTGACATTTTTAGGAAGGCTTCTCTCGCCTATGGAGAGGTACCAATGCAGGTTTAGTATTGGCCATACCTACTGTAAGTGCCCTTCCAGCAAACATATTTTAGTAGTCTCTCAAATATTGACTGGTTTTTGTTTTCATTTTTATGGAAAAACAAAACTTTGGTACTGTAGATAACAGTGGAATTCAGGTTTAGGTTCTTACTCTCAATTGCATATTAAACTTGTTTATTTTCTTTAGATCCAGTAGCATACCTACTTCCATGATGTATTGCATGTGTTATGGGTTCTCTTTGATCTTCATTGTATCCCTTAGCAATTTTATCAGTGTGGGGATCCCTCTCTTCTGAAGCCAAAACCCATTGGACTGGATCACAGAAAGATCACCTAATTCTTCTCATATATGCGTAACAGTGTTCTCCTTACCTGGAGGCTCTATTTACTCAACCTGTTATATATACATGGCATAGCACCTTTTATTTGTAGATCCTAACCTTATCTGTTTGGCCTTGACAGTGGTGAGGATAATTTGGTTGAAATCTTTGGTTTCTAGCATCATTGCAAGAGAGTGTGCCCACAGAGGTCTCATCTAACGCATCAAAGCATACTATCAACAATGTAAATGTTACTGTTTCAACCCAGCATATGTTATCATCTTGTTTTGAACCCATCAATCTAATATATGAAGATCCAGTATTAGCGATGCAACCATTCTGTCATACTCTCTTTACTTAAGGATCACGTTCATGCAGAGTAACATATAATATTTTTATACTTAAATATGAACTTGTATAATACACCAAGGCGTACTATCAACAATACGACCATTACTACCATGTTGTCAATTTCCATTCAAGCATCATGTCTTTCATGAGCAGTCATATATAATGTTATTGGACCTAACTTGGAACTCAAAATTTTAATACACCAAGGAATACTATTAGCAATGCGACCATCCAATATTTTCTTTCAGATAAGTTCTGTCATCTTCATCGAAACTGCCTTATCAAATTCTTAAGTTTCAGAAGTACTTACCAACACATCAAAATTTTGAAATATCTTTTGCTGAAAATTTCAGAAATACTTACCAACGTCATCTTGAAACAGAGATCTTGAAATTGAAAAAGGGAAGGAAGGTGCATACCATTGAACAAATTGGCGAAAAGCGCGATGCCTCTGTGTTATTAGTCGGTGTTGGAGTCTGAAAGCGATCTTGTACATGCGCTTGAGGCCGAGCATGTAGGTTGTGGAGAGTGTTATCTCCCACAACACCATCTCTTCGAAGTGTATCTCGATTCTCTGCTATATACAAACTATGGGAGGCCCTAACGAGTCCGGACCAGAGAGATTCGGCCAGGCCCTAACGGACCATGATGGGATTCCTATGACTATTTTTTCCGACTCGGCCTTGCTCAGCCAGCAAGAACTTAGAAGATCGATGTGCACAAAGCCCAGCCACCTCTCTGAACCACTGAAAAAATGGGGCAAATGCCATGGAAATCTGGAAAATCAAGGGCGAATTTGATGTTTCCAATTTTGCGCGCCCTTTTTTTGGTGGGCTAATATTAAACAATTAATTATTTTTAAAATGTTTTTTGGGCTAACTTTATTAAACTATAAAAAATGGGTTTTATATAAAAAATTCACCCTAATAAAATTTAAAATCCCTTAAAATTCTCCTTTGGGCTCAAATTCGCCCCTAAAATTTTCCCTGTTCCATAAATGTAGTAGCAACTGTACTTGCTTTCACTGGATGAGATAATGCACAAAAGTGTGCATACTAGGTAAGTCTATCAACTACCACCATGATGAAACTCTTTCCTTTGAACCTAGGTAAACCTGTGATAAAATCCATTGAAATTTCCTCCCAACGTTGACTTGGAATGGATCCGGGGTCTTAATTGTCTCAACTTTATTCTGCTGGAAAACCAAACATTCCGCCACAAACTTTTGAATATCATATTTAAGGCCATCCCAAAAAATTTCTTTCCTCGCCCTATGGTAAGTTTTTAAAAATCCTGAGTTTCCTCCTAAAGGAGAAGTGTGCAATTCCAAAATAATCTTTTGTTTTAGTTGGGAATTCTTACAAAGATATAAGCGATCTTTGTACCATAAGGAATCATTTTTCCAACTAAATGTATTAGATGTACTAGGATCTTTCTGCAACTTTTGAATGAGTGTCCATACATATTTGTCCTTATTCCATTCATCTCTTGCTTCGGTTATCCAATGTGGTTGGATAATAGAAATAGCACAAAGAACTACTTCCACCTCTTCATTCTTTCTTGAGAGTGCATCTGCAAAAACATTAAGCTTTCCTTTTTTGTAGATTATTTCAAAGTCATAACCCAACATCTTTGTGACCCATTTTTGCTGCTCTTCTGAAGATAGTCTTTGTTCCAAAAAGTGTTTAAGACTATCATGATCAGTTTTTTACCTTGAAGTGTCTTCCCATTAGGTAAGTTCGCCATTTCTTTAGTGCATGCAGTATTGCTAACATTTCCTTCTCATAAATAGGTTTCTGCAAATACTTTCCTTTGATTGGACGACTTTCAAAAGCAATGGGTCTTCCTTCCTGCATTAAAACTGCACCAATTCCATTTCCTGAGTCATCACATTCCACAATAAAGGTTTTTGTGAAGTCTGGTGTAGCTAAGACCGGTGCTAGGCACATTGCCTCTTTAAGACGTTCAAAGGCCTTAGTTGCTTCAGAAGTCCATGAAAATGCATCTTTCTTCAATAATGTTGTTAGAGGTGCTTCTATTCTCCCATAATTCTTAACAAACTTGCGATAATACCCTGTTAACCCGAGAAATCCTCGCAACTGCTTTATGGTTGTGGGGACTTTCCATTCCTTAATGGCTTTAAATTTGTTAGGGTCTACCTTAACACCCTCGTGAGATACAATATGACCCAGATATTCCACCTCTTGTACTCCAAAGAAACATTTGGATGTTTTTGCATATAATTGTTTCTCCTGCAATAGTTTGAGCACCCTGTCAACATGTTCAGCATGATCCTTCCAAGACCTGTTGTAGATTAGTATATCATCAAAAAATACTAGCACAAATTTTCTAAGGAAGGGTTTGAAAATGGAATTCATCAACCCTTGAAATGTAGAAGGTGCATTGGTAAGGCCAAAAGGCATGACCAAAAATTCATAATGACCCTCGTGAGTTCGAAATGTTGTTTTTGGAATATCTTCAGTCTTCATTCTAATTTGATGATATCCTGAACGAAGATCCAACTTGGTAAAATAAATTGCTCAATGTAATTCATCCAATAATTCATCAATCACAGGAATGGGAAATTTGTCTTTAATGGTGAGCTTATTGAGCTCCCTATAATCTGGACACATTCGCCATGATCCATCCTTCTTGTGTGCCAATACTACAGGAGCAGAGAAAGAACTTTGACTAGGTTGAATTATACCCGCCTCTAACATTTCTGCAATCATACGTTCAATTTCGCTCTTTTGGAAGTAAGGATATCTATAAGGCCTGATGTTTGGAGGAACACTTCCTGGAATCAAATGAATAGCACGATCATGATCACGAATAGGTGGGAGTCCTTTGGGAGTTTCAAACACCTTGGAATGATTGTCCAAGACTTGTTGGAGATCTGCAGAAATAGATAATTTTGATGTTGGAACTTCTAGTGAGCATAATTGTGCAATTACGCCTCGTTGTTCTTTCTTTAGAAGCTTTGTCATGACATTAGAGCTTATTATCCTTCCTGTCTTCCCCGCAATACCCCGTAATTCGACTTCCTTTCCTTCTGAAAAAAATTTCAAGAAAAGTTCTTGAAAATTAAAAGCTACCGTCCCCAAAGATTGTAACCATTGTACTCCTAGTACAACATCAGCACCTCCCATAGGAATGGAAAGCATTGGACTAGTCAACACATATTCCCCCATGGTTAGCTTGATATTATGGCAATTTCCAGAGCAATTTATAGTTCCTCCATTTGCAACCATCACTTGACATTCTGGTGCTGGGTATAGGAAACAATTTAATTCCTTGGCTACCTTACAATGAATAAAATTATGGGTGCTACCTGAATCAATCAACACTATTACCTTTTTCTTCTTGATTTTTCCTTCTATCTTGAGATTTTGAGTGGTAATTCCTACCAATGCATTACACGATATGGTCGGATTCATTTCTTCATCTTCTAGGGTTGGTTCCTGGTGTATATCCTCTTCTTGTTCATTTTCTTCTTCCTCTTCACAATCTATGTAAAATAATTTCTTCTCAGCACACTTATGACCTTTAGTGTATTTGCTATCACAACTGTAGCAAAGCCCTTTTGCTATTTTTTCTTCCAATTGTTGTGGTGTCAGCCTTGTAGGTTGTGGAAATCTAGGCGTAGCAACACTTCCTTCTTTATAGAATTGAGTGGTAGGCTTCCTTGTCGCCATAATTTTACATTCAACTTTTCTTGCCAACCTGAATGCCTTCTCTAATGAATCAGGTTCCAAAATGCAAACTTCATGTTGGATGTTATCCTTTAAAGTGCCTATGAAGAGATCAATCCTGTGTTCCTCTGGAATATCAGTTACCCTTATATTCAATTTTTGGAAGTCCTCAATGTGCTGGCCCACTAAACCCTTTTGTTTGAGATTTATCAATTGGCTAAAGAAGGTGTTGCTCTTTGTATCCTCATAATGTGCTATCATTTCCTCCGTAAAAATTGACCAAGTGACAATTTTTTTACAGGAGCAAAGCCATCAATATCATACAAATGTATTTTTTTCTAAATGTAAAGTTGCAATGCGTACCTTTTGTGTGTTTTTCATGTTATGGAGATCAAAATATTTCTCCATATGTAGTAGCCATGTTACAGGATCCTTTCCATCAAACTTCCTCATATCCATTTTTGGAATATGGTGGTTTTTCCTGCCAACATTAGAGTTTATGAAATCACTATTAACATTTATTTTGTTCTCATCATGAGTTTCTTGTACTATCTTTTCACCATTAGGAAACATTTCTTATATCAACTTTGTCAAACCTTCCATATCTGCTTTTAGATCATTCTTCATGTTTTCCATGTTGTCTTTCATGTCATCCATCTTAGCTTCCATGCCATCCATCTTAGCTTCCACGCCTTTCTTCAAATCTTCCATCTTCGCTTCCACGCATTTCTTCAAAACTTCCATTTCATTTTTTGTTTCTCTTTGCGAGAGCAAAATTTGGTGCACTTGCTCTTGTAATTTTGGTAGATCATGTTGCAATTCTTCATCTTCATGAGTCATGGTAGAGCCTTCTGAAGGCTTAATGGGTGTTGAATTATTTTTAAGGGGCATCTTTTAGAACCCAATACTGATATCTATTCTACAATATGCCCTTGGAATCAATTCAAATTGATTCTTCAAACAAGACTTATGCAATTCGGAAAAAAAAAAATACACACCTTTTTCTTACTTTTGAGGAGCTCGATATGGAAATTGGATTATCTCTGTGATTGCAGCTCTTCAATATTTTAAATTCAGCACTAACGTAGCCCTCTTAATTCTCTTTCAAATTCCATAGGTCTGACTTGATTTGGATTCTCCAAGACAAAGTTGTGTCCAATTTCCCACAATGACCTAATTATGGACTCGTTCAGTAGAGAGAATTTGTACGAATTTCCACGTGTCACTGTTTCATCCTTCGGCTTTGAAATTGATACCCAAGAAACTATAGTCTGTGTACTTGTGACCACTTTTTACGGCACTCCAATTCGATGCTCAGAGAGAGAGTTATGAATATTTTCCCACGATAACCTCTTTGAGATGAAATTTGGGAGCCTGAAAAATCACTACCTTCCATAGATCCTATCTCCGAAAATATTGCGAACCAAGCTCTGAAATGTTTTGACGAGTTTCCTCAGGATTTCGGCTTCGCACCCTAAAATTTCAGATTCTGAACCTTTGTAGAAGAAAATTTATAGTGAAAATGCCACAATGACCTGTTTAGAGCAGCAAAACCCTAGAATCCAAAGCTCTAATACCAAATGGTGTGTAACCAACTCCAAAAATAGAAGAAAAGAGATATCAACGCCTTAGAAATAAGCCACTTCGAGGGGGAAACCTCCAATACATTACATAAATGAACAATTCTTGGATGATACAATTTACAAAACCTCCTTTCTATATATAGGAGTCCATGGGGCCATAATGTGATCCTAGTGTGGCCACAATGTAATCCTAGCCGACCTAACAATAATAATTTAAGGGCACAACAATAACAATATGGGGGTTACAAGGGTACAATAATAACAATAAGGGGGTTACACTAACAACAATAAGGGACTATACTAGTAATTTAGGGACCTAACATGTATATCCTTGGTTGTGGTAGTATTTGTGTTCTAGTTTGGGATAATTACAAGTGCTCGATTCCATGCTTTGTTTTTCTATTAGATCTCCCTGCTAATGTTAAATATTCCCTAATAACGACATTTCCTCAGTCTTAACTTTTGTGTTATATTAATTCCAATGATAGGAAATCATCTAATTGTGGTGTTTTAAAAATTATGAGTATAGGATGGTTCTAGCACCTTGTGGGTTGGTCAACATTTAGAACTTTGTCTCTATTAGGGGTGGACTTTTGATTTTCCATTTATGTTATTAAAATCTTATATAGGCATTTCTTAGGTTGTGTCTTTTAATATTATTTTGCAAGTGTATGCTCCTATAAGGCACTTGGATAAGAGACTCCTTAGTGCGATATGTTGAGATAGTGTCTGCGTAGCCGAGGGGGAGCGGGTGGAAGGGGTTCCCAATGTCAGGACCTTCAGTCAGCATCACCACCCTCAGGAAAGTTGGGCGCCCAACCGGGTACACATGAAACTTAGGCAAGTCGCGGGTACGGGCGCGCCAGTGCGATGCGACGGGTGTGTGGATGCAGTGGTGGGTGCACCGGGTGCCCACTCGAATCATGTGCAGTTAGTGGCATGCAAATGGAGAGTGCACCTGATTTGTGCGACAATGTGGAGTGAAACATGTTGGAAATGGAAACTTGAATTGGAAACTGCGTTGGGGCAGAACGTGCGACAAGGGTGCACATCCAGGCAACGAGGCCACCCCTCAGCACGGACGCACCAAGCATGGGCAACACAGGTTCAAGGATCGAACATGGAAACACGAGTTAGGTGAATGACAAGGAAGCGAGGCGACACATATGTTGGATGAGTGGAGGGGTGTGTTAACCTGGTGGGAAGGTTGGCCAGATGGGTCGATGCCCCAAGCAACATGACCCATGGATATTATCATTCAATGCAGGATTATACATATACATGACTATGGATGGAGAAAATGCATTGGACAATTGTAGAAAACTCTGAGTTCATAGTGCGAAAGGAAGTGGTACATGGTTCATAGCTAAACGAATAGACACAACGAAGTGTGGGAAATGTGTCTACACTGCGGGTAGCGTATGACATATAGAAGGTTTGGGAATTCAAGTAGCAGCAATAGGGTAACGATATGTTCAAGTTTCACTCGGGTCACAACGTGCAGGCCAACATGTAGCGTGGTGCATGACTGTGTGGTCACGGCAGGAAGGAAGTAACACAATCATGCAGGAGGTTGCACTATCATGCAGATTGTGTTGAAAAACATGCAGTTTTAGTTAACAATGAACCAGTCGTGCAAGAAAAACTGAGTAGATGTTGAACTCATGTAGAGTCGGCGTCCTCTTGGACACTGGTGTAAAATAGCTGAATTTTATAATGAAAATATAAAATTAGATAATTCTCGTGTTGGTTTCGTGATTATTGAATTTGTAATTTTTTGTTATGTATTTCCATACATAACTAATAATGGAAGAAAACATGAATAATAATGGAAGGCATAGTCCAAAAGACAAGAAAAAGGTTAAGTATAGAAGTATAACAGGTGCCGACTCAGGGGCGTGACATATGGTATTAGATTGAGTAGAATAGGATGCAACAGAGACCAAAGATGTATGTTGAATGAATTTCCTGGAGAAAGAAACGGTTGGTTGCATATTTTGGGGTTTCTTAACTTGGAGATTCATGGAAGAACCATCCAAGCTTTAGTGGACACAAGTGCCACTCATATCTTTATGACGACTAGGTTAGCAAGGGAAGTTGGACTGCAGATTGCTCCAAAGGATGTGGAGGTCAAGGCAGTGAACTCAAGGGCTAAGGTGTAGGGATTGGAGGGTGATATGTCGATTCAAATTTCATATTGGAGATGGAGATGAACGAATTTGACATGATATTGGGGAATAATTTTCTAAAGGGAAACAAGGAAATTTCTGACCTGTTTTGGGATGAGATTATGTTGATTGGAGAAACATAGACATGGGCATTCCCTAATCACCAAAAGCATAGGGAAATGAAGTTGAAACATGTGTCTGCATCAAGTATGAGTAGGGCCACGCAGGATTTTGATGTTGAGACATATGCGATAGTCATCAAGGAGGTTGAGCATGATTATGGCACGGGGATTCCTATTCCAG
This sequence comes from Pinus albicaulis, assembly GCA_034641835.2. Lineage (NCBI taxonomy): Eukaryota > Viridiplantae > Streptophyta > Pinopsida > Pinales > Pinaceae > Pinus > Pinus albicaulis. Next base: position 1,274,390,667 of record CM076582.1, read on the forward strand.
TTGAGATTTCTGTCGTAATGGGAAAATATCCAGATCTTATGCCCGATGAGTTGCCGAAAGTACTACCACCAAGATGTGGAATGGACCGTAACATTGAGCTAGAGCAGGGGAAGAAACCAACAACAAAATATCCTTATCATTTGTCAGGGCCGAATTAGGAGGGATTGAAATGACAGTTGAAGGAATTGGATGATGCAAGTTTCATATGACCTTCAAGGTCCCCATATGGTGCTCCAATATTGTTTTAGAAGAATAAGGACATGAATGAGTTACATATGTGCTATTATTATCGTGCACTAAATAAGTAGATGATAGAGAACATGTATCCTTTGCCACTTGCTACATATTGTTTCAATAAGCTTGCGAAAGCCTAAGTGTTTTCGAAGCTTTATTTGAGGCATGGTTATTATCAGGTGCAGATAACAGAGGGGGATGAGAAGAATACCGAGATAGTGACGAGATACGAGATTTTTGAGTTTCTTGTCAGGCCATTTGGGTTGTGCAATTCCTCTGATACATTTTTCACATTGATGAACGATGTTCTACATCCATTCCTAGATATATTTGTTGTTGTATAATTGGATGACATTGTGGTGTTTAGTGATAACAGGGAGGATCATAAGAAGCACTTGGATTTGGGGTTTGAGGCACTAAGGAAGAATCAGTTGTTCTTGAAGAATTCAAAGTGTATTTTCACTCAGACTGAGATTTTGTTCCTTCGACACATAGTGGGTCAAGATCACATACAAATGGATCCGAGCAGGGTGCAGGAGATTGAAGATTGGGCTGAACTAAAGAATATGAGAGTTTTCTTATGGATGAACAACTTCTAGTGGAAGTTTTTAGAATGGTATTCGAAGGTGACAACGCCACTGAAAGACCTTTTGAAGAAGGATAAGTGATGGAATTGGATAGAGAAGTGTTAAGCAACATTTGAAGAATTGAAGAGAAGGAAGGTGACATCTCTGATACTAAAGCTACCTAACTTTGAGAGATTGTTTGAGGTGCAAAAAAATGCTTATGATTTTTCAATTGGGGGAGTACTCATGCAAGATGGGCATCCAGGTGACATATGAGATTCAAAAGTTGTAGGATATAGAGTAACGGTATCTGGTCCATTGGAAGGAGATGACTGCCATCATTCATTGTTTACAGATATGGAGGAATTAATTGATTTGAAGCCTTTTTCTGTCAAGACTGAAAACATTGAAACAAGTTATTTTTCATCCCAACCGAAGTTTTTAGCGAAGTAGACTCGTTCACAGGACTACTTGGCGTAGTTTGACATGACTATTGAATATAGGTCGGGTAGAATCAGTACAATTAGAGATGCCCTCGGCAGGAAGGGACAATTAACTACACTTGGGGAGGAAGAAGGTCATGTGGAACACGGTAGAAGTCAGGTTAACATGACCGATGAGATGCAGAGTAGACTTCGTGCTACTGTGGAGACAAATATTCAGGCGAAGAGCATTCTGAAGCACGTGAAGGAGGGGAAGACACATAATTTTTTCCTATGATATGGACTCTTCTTCTTTGAGAACCGACTATACATTCCGAAGTCATCTGGACTTAGGAGGAACCTCTTAAAGGAGTGCCACGATTCTCCATGGGTTGGCCACCCAGGGCAACGTCATTCTCTGTCATTATTGGAGAGAGTATACTTTTGGGAAAGTGAGGATTATAGCAAGATTTTCCGATTCTAGAGAGACCTTGGATGAGTGTTTCCATGGAATTCATCGCTCATTTACCACAGGTGTAGGGGTATAATGGGGTTATGGTTGTTGTATAATTTCTTTCCAAGTATGTCATCTTTATTTTGATGAATATATGATGGGGGCCAAGAAGACTACTAAGTTATTTTTCAAAAATGTTGTGAAATTTTTAGGAGTACCATTGATTATTGTGCCAGATCGAGATCCGCATTTTAGAGGAAGCTTTTAGAAAATTTTGTTCAGGTTGGTTGGGACAGAGCTGCTCCAAATTTTGAGTTACCATCCATAGAAATATGGGGAAACTAAACGGATTAACACATTGCTGGAGGACTACTTGCGACATTATGTGAGGGTTGATTGGAAAAATTGGCCTGAACTCTTAAATGTGGCTCACTTTAGCTACAATTTGCAGAAGAGTTTCGCAACTGGGTATATTCCATTTGAGTTGTTTAATAGACATATGCCAGTTGCTCCACACACTGTGCTATCGAGGGTATTTTTGAGGAGTCCACATGCGAAGTGATTCTTGACACCATGGGAGGAGTCATTGGAGTTAGCACGAGTGCACCTGCATGATGCTTCAAGGAGAATGAAGAAATGGATAGATAAGTACAGGTGGGACACACACTTCAATGTTGGGGACATGGTTTTTATGAGGGTCACTAGATATCAATGTCAACCACCAAAAGGGATTGTCAGATCTTCGACAAGGAAGTATGAAGGGCCATTTCGAGTGAAGAAGCGAGTTAGGGAAGTTTCTTATGAGTTGGAACTTCCGAACCACATGCGTTTGAAACATCTTGTGTTCCATATTGGTCAACTCAATAGACGTAGACTTGATGAACATCATCTTAAGAAGAAATCACCACCAAGGGGACCAACCATGATTGTGGACATACAGAAAGTAGTTCTGGATAAAATCTTGGATTTGCAAACTACATGTGTTGGGGGTGTTGCAAGACGGGAGTTCTTCGTTTTGTGGAAAGTTGCACCAAAAGAGAGTGGTTGGGAAACAAAGGATTCGTTGTGGAGAAGGAAAGAGATTGCAGAGTATAAAGAGCAATTAGAATGGCTGATAAAATTGCTGAGGACGACAATGAATCGTGGTGGGGGAGGATGTCAAGACCTCGAGTCTGCATCACCTCCCTCAGGCGAGTTGGGTGCCCAACTGGGTGTACATGAAAATTAGGCAAGTCGCAAGTACGGGCACACCCATGTTGTATGAAGGGCATGAAAATGTAGTGGCGGGCGCACTGGGCACCTGCTTGACTCATGTGTGGTTAGTCACGTGCGAATGGAGAGTGCCTGAATTGTGCAATGGTGTGGAGTGACATGAGTCGGCAGTGGAGACTTGACTTGGAATACAGGTTGGGGCATAACGTGCGCTGTTGGTGCACACTTGGGCAGCGTGCTCACCCTCAGGTGTAGTCGAACCAAGCATGGGCAACATGGGTTGGACCGAACAAGGAAACATGACTCGATTGAATGACGCAAAATGCGACTTAGGTGAACGATAAGGCAACGAGCCGACACATATGTTGGATGAGTGGATGGGCGTGTCGACTTGGTGGGAAGGTAGGATTGATGGGACTACGCCCCAAGCGACGTGACCCGCAGATATTATCATTCGACGGAGAGGCATAGATACACAGGTTCGTGGATGGATTAAAGGCATCGGAATGGATTAGTCTAACCAAGCGGAGGAATTTCCCGGAACCTTTGCCGGTCGGAAAATTTTTTGACTCTGGCCACCGGCATTTTTTTCGTCAAGCCTCGAAGTCAGTAGTTACGTGCAGGGATGTCTGGCCATCTGATGGGAGTCTGATGTGACTGTCCAGACTGGTTGAGTTAAGGCAAAGGTGGTGAGCTAAGGCAAGCAATAACAGCCTTTAATGCCCTAGCGACCATTCACCATACATGCATGCTATGAGGCATCCGTGGCGCTGACGGGCCAGCAAACATGGTTATGCTCATACAACCATACATACATCATGGTGAGGTGGATTTTACATGGTAACGCATTCAATGTTACTTCTGTCCCATGGCCCCTAAAATTTCAAATTTCAAATTTTCCCGCTTAATTCCTTCAACAGGTTTTTGAATAGGGACGGGATGGATTTTTATTTTAATTTCATTTTCTTTCTGGGATTATTGATGAACTCGGCCTTTGGCACTGAGCACAGACACCCGAACCTCTTTCTCGTAAGCTCCTCTCCAATGTATTCACAGCTATCGTACTGGTGTCGACACCCTGAGCACCAGAGGCTTGTTCTCTTGAGCTCCTCTCCAATTTATTGGCAACTATCACAGTAAATATTTGCAGTCCAGTGTATTCGCAGCTATCGCACCGGTGTCGACACCCTGAGCACCATAGGCTTGTTCTCCTGAGCTCCTCTCTAATTTATTGGTATCTATCACAGTAAACATTTACAGCAAGCAAGCTCGTGGGCCATCTGTGCAGGTTTTTATGGGGAAGTTATTTAGAGAAAATTTGGTTTTTGAGCTGATTGAATACTTTTTCTTATGTACAATAACTCCATTGAGTTTCAGATTTGTAATGGAGGTTGTTAAGATGACATCATCGGACAAATCACAACCTGTATGTTATATACAGAGACGAATTATATTTATATTCTCTTCTCTTTTAGTTTATTTTGAAACTTTTTCTCTTCTTCCAAATGTTGCGTTGGGTTGGATTTTAAGTATATAGATATGCCATGGCTGATATGGATTCTTCTGTACACCAAATGAAATTAAATATAATGGTAGATTAGAGCTTGAAATAGTAAATTATTTGTTATTTTTTATTGGGTTCTCGACATTACCATTCCGACCTTCATTCCAATATGTAGATTAACGGCGATGCAACTTGAAATTATAACCCTTTTCGGGTGGATTTTGGTATTTTTTTTGTTATTGTTTCTTATTGTGTTTTTCATCATTCATTTATATTTTGAGAGGCATTGTCTCCAATAGAAAATTTAAAAATTATTTATTAATGGATATTACCTTCAGACACACTTCTTGCAATTCAATAATCAAGATCCCAGATTCCCTCCTGTTTTCATCATTCAACATCAGCTTACAGGAGTTAAGAGGAAACCACATAGAACCTCTAATGCAACTGAAAATGTTCAAACCATGTTTGCAATGCAGGATTGCTATGCAAATGCAATGAGAAATATGCATATGGTTGAGATATGTATACACAATATGTAAATGAAGTGAGAAATATGCATATGGTTGAGATATGTATACATAATATGTATTTACATGTTCATTCAAACTATTTCTCAATTCTTCTTGGAAATATTATTGATTTCCATTTACTATTTCTCTTCTGAATTGACTTGGATGTAAACGTTGAATTACAAGATGGATCTCAATGCAGTTGAATGGTCCATGTCATTCTTCACCAACTTGCATGCAATTCCAGTACATCTAGATGAACTTTAAAACATGAAAAACTTGTAAATACGTACACATACAAATATTATGCCAGAAATTCTACTGGGTTTTCAATTGCAGTAATATATATGAGACGATCATGATTTACTTGAAATAATAGAATGGGTTTTATTTACGGGAATGTTTTTAGCAATAAAATCAAAGATTAAAAATTTATGAAAAATTATTTTTATTGATAAATTACATCAAAAGTAGATAGATAAATTATACACAAATATTTCTTTATCACATATGGAAAGAACCTTAGAATATTTCTAAATATGAAATGAAATCTTTGAAGCACTTGGAAATAGGTTTTTTTATTATTAAAAATGATTTTTTTTTTCCCTTTAATATATATGAGAGGATCATGACTTACTTGAAATAACAGGATGGGTTTTATTTACGGGAATGTTTTCAGCAACAAAATAAAAGATTAAAAATTTATTAAAAATTATTTTCATTGACAAATATTTTTATAAAATTTAGCTTGAAGTATCATTGAGGGTTATATTGTGTGAGGTAAAATATTTTAGGTTAAATTGTATTGCTTTGTGTTTTTATAATAATATAACGTATATTATTTTCTCAAAAATAAGATTAGGAATAAGACTTGAAATTTTTAGGAGTAAGTCATTATTTGTTATTGTTTTTTTGACATTATTATTCGAGTAATCTGTAAATTAATAGCAATGCCACTTGAAATTATAACCTTTTTTCAGGTTACTGCTTGTATAAGATAGATTGTTCTCAAGTTGTAGTGATAAATTACATCAAAAGTAGATAGATAAATTACAAACAAAAAATTCCTTACCACATATGGAAAGAAGGTTAGAATATTTTTGAATATGAAATGAAATATTTGAAGCACTTGGGAATAGGTTTTCTCATTATTAAAAATGAAAGTTTTTTTTTTCTTGGATTGGATTATATTTTGGCTTATTTTCCATCTAAATTTCGACAAATTTTGTTTTGATTGACTATAAAAATATTTCTTTACTTTTAAATGATATATGTTTTCTTTGGATTAATTACGCCGTAAGGTGTATTTATTTGAAATCAACTTTTCTACCTGCCTATGTGTACAATTCGTGATCGTCAGATGTGTTGTTAGACGATTGAAGAAAGATGAGTCGTAGATACAAAACAGTTAAAAAAACAAACATAACCCAAAACCTTAATATGGAATTTTCAACATTAATCAGTCAGTCATTCGCTACAGAGCCGCATTTGCTGCAGAGAAGGGGCAGCTGGAAGAATGAGGAGGGAGAGCTGCAGCCGCAGTTGGAAGAACCAGCAACAGTGGTAGTTATTAGTTTGTTCTGGTAGTTTTGAGATTGTCTTTTAAATCTCTTTAGTTTATTCATTGTTATCTATCTGATTTCCTGTTGTCCGTTACAGTGAAGAACTGAAGTGAAGAAACTTGCTGCTGAGCGACTGCTGCTGCGTTGCCTGTGAGTGCTGCTGACTGCTGCGTTGCCTGTGACTGTGAGTGCTGCTGACTGCTGCAGTTTGCTTCTACTGGTGGTCACCGCTGTTAGGTATGGCGTTCATATCATCTGTTCTTTGTTGCAGTTTATGAATACCTCTTACATATGTTATATAGGAACAGAGCCTGTTCATTGCAGAATAGCAGAACTATACGTACATTTCATTTGAGAACATATTATAGAATTTAGTAATTTGTGAAGAGAAGCAGAGGACACCATTAACAGCAGCAGTAGCAGAGGAGGTTTCGGCTGGGGCAACCTGGGAACCCGTTCCAGGTTAATCTAAACTCTTGGTTTCTCCATGAGTTGTGTGAATGTGTTGCGAGGTCACCCCAGTCGAGCCTGCTCTGCTTCATTTATTCATGTGATCATGTGAGCCCAATATGCAGGGGAAACCCTTTCTGAAACTGAGAGTCAATGAATGCCTGTAATTTATAATTTATTGAAATGGGATTGATAGAGAAGGAGAAAGGGGCCGAAATCTGGTAGTACAAGCAGTACGAGTGAAGTGCAGAGATGGCCCTAATATTTATGTTGAGTTAGAGCGAAAATTTTCTCATACATTTGATACTTTATTTGATGTTGAATTAGTGTATAGTCTGGTTAAATGTTTTTTGGCTGAACATGAAAGCACAATTTATACAACCCTTATTGCTCGAAGATCCATGGGAGCTCCCAAGTTGCCCACATCAATGGTAAGAGTGGCCAAATTGATGGATAGATACCTTGCTGAAATAACTTACGATGACAACCTCATCGTAAGTTTCAAGCTTTGAAGCATTGGTTGACTGTCTTCCATGTGATGCCCGAACCTGTGACTATGGCCTATACATGGCCATAAACACCTATCTCAAGATTCAAATCCTTTAGAGAAAAAACACTGATCTCCCAAGTAATAAACATAATGCGTTACAACATCAATAAAGGACACCATTAACATCAGCAGTAGCAGAGGAGGTTTCAGGTGGGGCAACCTGGGAACCCGTTCCAGGTTAATCTAAACTCTTGGTTTCTCCATGAGTCGTGTGAATGTGTTGCGAGGTCACCCCAGTCGAGCCTGCTCTGTTTCATTTATTCATGTGATCATGTGAGCCCAATATGCAGGGGAAACCCTTTCTGAAACTGAGAGTCAATGAATGCCTATAATTTATAATTTATTGAAATGGGATTGATAGAGAAGGAGAAAGGGGCCAAAATATGGTAGTACAAGCAGTACGAGTGAAGTGCAGAGATGGCCCTGAGATTTATGTTGAGTTAGATCAAAAATTTTCTCATACATTTGATACTTTATTTAATGTTGAATTAGTGTATAGTCTAGTTAAATAGTTTTTGGCTGAACATGAAAGCACAATTTATACAACCCTTATTGCTCGAAGATCCATGGGAGCTCCCAAGTTGCCCACATCAATGGTAAGAGTGGCCAAATTGATGGATAGATACCTTGCTGAAATAACTTATGATGACAACCTCAACTAAACAATTAAAAACAGACCTCAGAAGTATTATATAGAAACCATCATTCATATCCTCTGCTTTCCATATTGCTAGGCATACTATCTGGAGTGCCAATGCCTGTAGCTGTTGCCCTGCCTTAAATTTCTCCTTTTTGGGGAAAATCTGCATTGAAAGACAGACTATTTACTTTGGCTATAAATCACTCCCTCTTACTCTGTTGTTGACTAACGGAAGAAAGGCCACTCATGTGACTAATTTTATCATCATAATCATCATCTGAGCACCCATCTCTCTAGGAGTTTCTGTATAATTCAATTTTAACCAACTGGTTCAATACTCTATCCAGCTCTTCTAAAAATTCCACCACAACCGAATTAGAAATAGTGGTGTGAAATTCCACAACTTTCTTTTGTATTAAAACAAGCTTTCCAATGTGGAGCTATAGATCTGGCTCGCTCAATTCAAGAGTGTTACCCTTCTAGTCGTGTGTGAATCTGCAATTAGTGAAATATTTGTTTCACTTCTTAGTGTTAACCCCCCTACAATATTGTATAATAATGAATGAGCAAGTACTTTAACAAGATTTACTATATTGCTAACACTGACACAAAATATTGAACTAGCAGGACCATCTACAAATTTAGTGCCAGAGTTCACATCCATCAGATGTTTTGCAGCACCCCACTTGTTTATCTACAGATGAAGCTCAATTTCCTGTCTTAAAGACCTTTTTCCATCATATTTTTTATTTAAGAACAAGAATCAATACTTTCGTCTTTAGTGAAATAATATGCCATGTTCCTTAAGTTGGATAAATCAGTCGTCTTGAGATCCTCATGCAATGAGGCCTTGTTCTTATTAAAGTGAGTTAATTATGCGATCAGTGAAAATTCCCATGATTGTGCACAACTTATGTCATATGCATCATTGGAGGCACCTTGATCAGGTAATTTTTGGGCAGATAAATCGGTATCAGATATAATCTCATCAGAACTTGTAGATCTCAGCATTTCAAGCTAAGAATCTAGAATTGCTGATAAATGTGCATCTTGTTTGGTAGATTGCTCCTCATCAACTCCAATCAATTTCCCTTATTCTTTGTATAAAATATTATTTGGAGATCTTTCATAGATATTTGCATTGCCTAATTCGTGACCTTTGGTTCTTCTAGCCAAGGTCTCCTTCATTAGTGTGGCATCTCCATCAATAGATTTGAGCTTATCTGGGATTTTAGTTTCTTGCAAAGGACTTTTCAAAGAAGTGATGGAAGATGGTCCTTCTATACGAAGGCATTGACCTGAAGTATCAGCCATAGCCATATTTGTTGAATTTGGTGCTTTCTTAGGAAGTAATTCCCTTAACCATTGGCACTTTGGTTCAAGTTTCGATACCTTGTTTGATTTTTCCAGATTTTTTTTATGGAAGATTTCTGCAGCCTTTTTTTTTGTACTCCCTTTTATCAGTCTAAATCTCCCGCTCTTTATTCAAGAAAAAAACTTCACATTTCAATCTAGAATTCTCTTTCAGCACAACTCTCATCTTAATGTGTAGTGACCAGACTTTTGCATGAGCCTTGGTATTTTCTTTGGTCATTTCTGCAACTTTTGCATCTCGCTCTTGCAGATATTTCAACATAGTAGCTTCGGCTGTCAGTAATTGTTGATCAACTTCAGTTAGCTTGGATTCCAAATGCGTTCCAAGTAAATCAATTCCTTGGAATTACTGAGGACTACATCCTCAATATTTTTTATTTTTGTCTTGTTCTTCTCTAAGGATACTAATATTTTTAATGTACTTGTGCACTGGATCCTCTGTATCAGTATTCTGTTGAAGGGCTTCCTCCAATTGTCTTTTGTAGTAAGAATCTTTTGCCTCTACATTTTTTCACCCTACAATCAACATTATGAGCAGAAATATGCGAAGAAAATACCATGGATTATCTATCCAACAAAGAAAAATTGGAATAAAACATTCTTATCATATAAAATACAACACGCACTGAATATAGAAGTAAATAAAAACAACTTAAGTGATAGTGTCCCAGGCATATACACCATGTGCCTCAAAACTGTTTAGAAAACAGAGTTTCTGGTTTTTGACAAGTAGCCTTTAGTATGCAGGGGAAAGCCTTTCTGAAACTGAGAGTCAATGAATGCCTGTAATTTATAATTTATTGAAATGGGATCGATAGAGAAGGAGAAAGGGGCCGAAATCTGGTAGTACAAGAAGTATGAGTGAAGTGCAGAGATGGCCCTGAGATTTATGTTGAGTTAGATCGAAAATTTTCTCATACATTTGATACTTTATTTGATGTTGAATTAGTGTATAGTCTGGTTAAATGTTTTTTGGCTGAACATGAAAGCACAATTTATACAACCCTTATTGCTCGAAGATCCATGGGAGCTCCCAAGTTGCCCACATCAATGGTAAGAGTGGCCAAATTGATGGATAAATACCTTGCTGAAATAATTTACGATGACAACCTCAACTAAACAATTAAAAACAGACCTCAGAAGTATTATATAGAAACTAACATTCATATCCTCTGCTTTCCATATTTCTAGGCATACTATCTGGAGTGCCAATGCTTGTAGTTGTTGACCTGCCTTAAGTTTCTCCTTTTTGGGGAAAATCTGCATTGAAAGATAGACTATTTACTTTGGCTATGAAGTGCAAAGATGGCCCTGAGATTTATGATGAGTTAGATCGAAAATTTCCTCATACATTTGATACTTTATTTGATGTTGAATTAGTGTATAGTCTAGTTAAATGTTTTTTGGCTGAACATGAAAGCACAATTTATAAAACCATTATTGCTCGAAGATCCATGGGAGCTCCCAAGTTGCCCACATCAATGGTAAGAGTGGCCAAATTGATGGATAGATACCTTGCTGAAATAACTTACGATGACAACCTCAACTAAACAATTAAAAACAGACCTCAGAAGTATTATATAGAAACCATCATTTATATCCTCTGCTTTCCATATTGCTAGGCATACTATCTAGAGTGCCAATGCCTGTAGTTGTTGCCCTGCCTTAAGTTTCTCCTTTTTGGGGAAAATCTGCATTGAAAGACAGACTATTTACTTTGGCTATAAATCTCTCCCTCTTACTCTGTTGTTGACTAACGGAAGCAAGGCCACTCATGTGACTAATGTTATCATAATAATCATCATCTGAGCATAATATTTTTAATGTACTTGTGCACTGGATCCTCTGTATCAGTATTCTGTTGAAGGGCTTCCTCCAATTGTCTTTTGTAGTAAGAATCTTTTGCCTCTGCATTTTTCCACCCTACAATCAGCATTATGAGTAGAAATATGCAAAGAAAATACTCTGGATTATCTATCCAACAGAGAAAAATTAGAAGAAAACATTCTTATCATATAAAATACAACACACACTGAATATAGAAGTAAATAAAAACAACTTAAGTGATAGCGTCCCAGGCATATACACCATGTGCCTCAAAACTGTTTAGAAAACTGAGTTTCTGGTTTTTGACAAGTAGCCTTTAGCATGCAGGGGAAACCCTTTCTGAAACTGAGAGTCAATGAATGCCTGTAATTTATAATTTATTGAAATGGGATCGATAAAGAAGGAGAAAGGGGCTGAAATCTGGTAGTACAAGCAGTACGAGTGAAGTGCAGAGATGGCCCTGAGATTTATGTTGAGTTAGATCGAAAATTTTCTCATACATTTGATACTTTATTTAATGTTGAATTAGTGTATAGTCTGGTTAAATGTTTTTTGGCTGAACATGAAAGCACAATTTATACAACCCTTATTGCTCGAAGATCCATGGGAGCTCCCAAGTTGCCCACATCAATGGTAAGAGTGGCCAAATTGATGGATAGATACCTTGCTGAAATAAATTACGATGACAACCTCAACTAAACAATTAAAAAAAGACCTCAGAAGTATTATATAGAAACCATCATTCATATCCTCTGCTTTCCATATTGCTAGGCATACTATCTGGAGTGCCAATGCCTGTAGTTGTTGCCCTGCCTTAAGTTTCTCCTTTTTGGGGAAAATCTGCATTGAAAGACAGACTATTTACTTTGGCTATGAAGTGCAGAGATGGCCCTGAGATTTATGTTGAGTTAGATCGAAAATTTTCTCATACATTTGATACTTTATTTGATGTTGAATTAGTGTATAATTAAATAAATGTTTTTGACATGAACATGAAAAGCAAGTTACTCCATTGTAACACTCGAAGATCATGGGAGCTCCAAGTTGCCCACATCAATGGTAAGAGTGGCCAAATTGATGGATAGATACCTTGCTGAAATAACTTACGATGACAACCTCAACTAAACAATTAAAAACAGACCTCAGAAGTATTATATAGAAACCATCATTCATATCCTCTGCTTTCCATATTGCTAGGCATACTATCTGGAGTGCCAATGCCTGTAGCTGTTGCCCTGCCTTCAGTTTCTCATTTTTGGGGAAAATCTGCATTGAAAGACAGACTATTTACTTTGGCTATAAATCTCTCCCTCTTACTCTGTTTTTTACTAACAGAAGCAAGGCCACTCATGTGACTAATGTTATCATCATAATCATCATCTGAGCACCCATCTCTCTAGGAGTTTCTGTATAATTCAATTTTAACCAACTGGTTCAATACTCTATCCAGCTCTTCTAAAACGTCCACCACAACCAAATTAGAAATAGTGGTGTGAAATTCCACAACTTTCTTTTGTATTAAAACAAGCTTTCCAATGTGGAGCTATAGATCTGGCTCGCTCAATTCAAGAGTGTTATCCTTCTAGTCGTGTGTGAATCTGCAATTAGTGAAATATTTGTTTCACTTCTTAGTGTTAACCCCCCTACAATATTGTATAATAATGAATGAGCAAGTACTTTAACAAGATTTACTATATTGCTAACATTGACACAAAATATTGAACTAGCGGGACCATCTACAAATTTACTGCCAGAGTTCACATCCATCAGATGTTTTGCAGCACCCCACTTGTTTATCTACAGATGAAGCTCAATTTCCTATCTTAAAGACCTTTTTCCATCATATTTTTTATTTAAGAACAAGAATCAATACTTTCGGCTTTAGTGAAATAATATGCCATGTTCCTTAAGTTGGATAAATCAGTTGTCTTAAGATCCTCATGCAATGAGGCCTTGTTCTTATTAAAGTGAGTTAATTATGCGATCAGTGAAAATTCCCATGATTGTGCACAAATTATGTCATATGCATCATTGGAGGCACCTTGATCAGGTAATTTTTGGGCAGATAAATTGGTATCAGATATAATCTCCTTGTTGCACTAGATCTCGGCATTTCAACTTGTTGTCTAGAATTGCTTGATAAATGTGCATCTTGTTTAGTGAGTGCTCCTCATCACTCAGTCATTTCCTTAAGCACATATAAAATATTATTTGGAGATCTTTTATAGATATTTGCATTTCCTAATTCGTGACCTTTGAACACCTTACAGTCGGTCTATTTATTTCATTGTATCTATGATAGATTTGAGCTTATCTAGGATTTTAGTTTCTTTTAAAGGAATTTTCAAAAGTGGTGATGGTCCTTCCTCTGAAGTGGCATTTTGACTTGAAGTATGGACCTGTATATTCCCCGTTGATTGCTTTCTTAGGAAGTAATTCCCTTAACCATTGGCACTTTGGTTCCAAGTTCGATACCTTGTTTGATTTTGAGATTTTTTATGGAAGATTTCGACCTTTTTTGTCTCCTTTTATCGGTCTAAATCTCTCGCTCTTTATTCAGAAACAAACTTCATATTTCAATCTGAATTCTCTTTATTTTAACTCTCATCTTAATGTGTAGTGACGGACTTATGCATGGACATAGTATTTTCTTGGGTCATTTCTGCAACTTTGCATCTGTCTGCAGATATTTACAACATAGTAACAGAACATCAGGTAATTGTTGATCAACTTGAGTTAGCTTAACCTTATGGTTAGCTTGGTTCTTCCAATCACATTCCTTGGAATAAAACTGAGGACTACATCCTCAATATTTTTTATTTTTGTCTTGTTCTTCTCTAAGGATACTAATATTTTTAATGTACTTGTGCACTGGATCCTCTGTATCAGTATTCTGTTGAAGGGCTTCCTCCAATTGTCTTTTGTAGTAAGAATCTTTTGCCTCTGCATTTTTCCACCCTACAATCAGCATTATGAGTAGAAATATGCGAAGAAAATACTCCGGATTATCTATCCAACAGAGAAAAATTGGAAGAAAACATTTTTATCATATAAAATACAACACACACTTAATATAGAAGTAAATAAAAACAACTTAAGTGATAGAGTCCCAGGCATATACACCATGTGCCTCAAAACTGTTTAGAAAACAGAGTTTCTGGTTTTTGACAAGTAGCCTTTAGTATGCAGGGGAAACCCTTTCTAAAACTGAGAGTCAATGAATGCCTGTAATTTATAATTTATCGAAATGGGATCGATAGAGAAGGAGAAAGGGGTCGAAATCTTGTAGTAGAAGCAGTACGAGTGAAGTGCAGAGATGGCCCTGAGATAGACTATTTACTTTGGCTATAAATCTCTCCCTCTTACTCTATTGTTGACTAACAGAAGCAAGGCCACTCATGTGCCTAATGTTATCATCATAATCATCATCTGAGCACCCATCTCTCTAGGAGTTTTTGTATAATTCAATTTTAACCAACTGGTTCAATACTCTATCCAGCTCTTCTAAAAATTCCACCACAACCGAATTAGAAATAGTGGTGTGAAATTCCACAACTTTATTTTGTATTAAAACAAGCTTTCCAATGTGGAGCTATAGATCTGGCTTGCTCAATTCAAGAGTGTTATCCTTCTAGTCGTGTGTGAATCTGAAATTAGTGAAATATTTGTTTCACTTCTTAGTGTTAACCCCCCTACAATATAGTATAATAATGAATGAGCAAGTACTTTAACAAGATTTACTATATTGCTAACACTGACACAAAATATTGAACTAGCGGGACCATCTACAAAATTACTGCCAGAGTTCACATCCATCAGATGTTTTGCAGCACCCCACTTGTTTATCTGCGGATGAAGCTCAATTTCCTATCTTAAATACCTTTTTCCATCATATTTTTTATTTAAGAACAAGAATCAATACTTTCGGCTTTAGTGAAATAATATGCCATGTTCCTTAAGTTGGATAAATCAGTCGTCTTGAGATCCTCATGCAATGAGGCCTTGTTCTTATTAAAGTGAGTTAATTATGTGATAAGTGAAAATTCCCATGATTGTGCACAACTTATGTCATATGCATCATTGGAGGCACCTTGATCAGGTAATTTTTGGGCAGATAAATTGGTATCAGATATAATCTCATCAGAACTTGTAGATCTCAGCATTTCAAGCTAAGATTCTAGAATTGCTAATAAATGTGCATCTTGTTTGGTAGATTGCTCCTCATCAACTCCAATCAATTTCCCTTTTGCTTTGTATAAAATATTATTTGGAGATCTTTCATAGATATTTGCATTGCCTAATTCGTGACCTTTGTTTCTTCTAGTCGAGGTCTCCTTCATTAGTGTAGCATCTCCATCAATAGATTTGAGCTTATCTGGGATTTTAGTTTCTTGCAAAGGACTTTTCAAAGAAGTGATGGAAGATGGTCCTTCTATACGAAGGCATTGACCTGAAGTATCAGCCATAGCCATAGTTACTGAATTTGGTGCTTTCTTAGGAAGTAATTCCCTTAACAATTGGCACTTTGGTTAAAGTTTCGATACCTTGTTTGATTTTTCCACATTTTTTTTATGGAAGATTTTTGCAGCCTTTTTTTTGTACTCCCTTTTATCAGTCTAAATCTCCCGCTCTTTATTCAAGAAACAAACTTCATATTTAAATCTAGAATTATCTTTCAGCACAACTCTCATCTCAATGTGTAGTGACCAGAATTTTGCATGAGCCTTGGTATTTTCTTTGGTCATTTCTGCAACTTTTGCATCTCGCTCTTGCAGATATTTCAACATAGTAGCTTCGGCTGTCAGTAATTGTTGATCAGCTTCAGTTAGCTTGGATTCCAAATGCGTTCCAACTAAATCCCATTCCTTGGAATTACTGAGGACTACATCCTCAATATTTTTTATTTTTGTCTTGTTCTTCTCTAAGGATACTAATATTTTTAATGTACTTGTGCACTGGATCCTCTGTATCAGTATTCTGTTGAAGGGCTTCCTCTAATTGTCTTTTGTAGTAAGAATATTTTGCCTCTACATTTTTCCACCCTACAATCAGCATTATGAGCAGAAATATGCGAAGAAAATACTCTAGATTATCTATCCAACAGAGAAAAATTGGAAGAAAACATTTTTATCATATAAAATACAACACACACTGAATATAGAAGTAAATAAAAACAACTTAAGTGATAGCATCCCAGGCATATACACCATGTGCCTCAAAACTGTTTAGAAAACAGAGTTTCTGGTTTTTGACAAGTAGCCTTTAGTATGCAGGGGAAACCCTTTCTGAAACTGAGAGTCAATGAATGCCTGTAATTTATAATTTATCGAAATGGGATCAATAGAGAAGGAGAAAGGGGTCGAAATCTGGTAGTACAAGCAGTACGAGTGAAGTGCAGAGATGGCCCTGAGATAGACTATTTACTTTGGCTATAAATCTCTCCCTCTTACTCTGCTGTTGACTAACAGAAGCAAGGCCACTCATGTGCCTAATGTTATCATCATAATCATCATCTGAGCACCCATCCCTCTAGGAGTTTTTGTATAATTCAATTTTAACCAACTGGTTCAATACTCTATCCAGCTCTTCTAAAAATTCCACCACAACCGAATTAGAAATAGTGGTGTGAAATTCCACAACTTTATTTTGTATTAAAACAAGCTTTCCAATGTGGAGCTATAGATCTAGCTCGCTCAATTCAAGAGTGTTATCCTTCTAGTCGTGTGTGAATCTGCAATTAGTGAAATATTTGTTTCACTTCTTAGTGTTAACCCCCCTACAATATTGTATAATAATGAATGAGCAAGTACTTTAACAATATTTACTATATTGCTAACACTGACACAAAATATTGAACTAGCGGGACCATCTACAAATTTACTGCCAGAGTTCACATCCATCAGATGTTTTGCAGCACCCCACTTGTTTATCTGTGGATGAAGCTCAATTTCCTGTCTTAAATACCTTTTTCCATCATATTTTTTATTTAAGAACAAGAATCAATACTTTCGGCTTTAGTGAAATAATATGCCATGTTCCTTAAGTTGGATAAATCAGTCGTCTTGAGATCCTCATGCAATGAGGCCTTGTTCTTATTAAAGTGAGTTAATTATGCGATCAGTGAAAATTCCCATGATTGCGGACAACTTTTGTCATATGCATCATTGGAGGCACCTTGATCAGGTAATTTTTGGGCAGATAAATTGGTATCAGATATAATCTCATCAGAACTTGTAGATCTCAGCATTTCAAGCTAAGATTCTAGAATTGCTGATAAATGTGCATCTTGTTTGGTAGATTGCTCCTCATCAACTCCAATCAATTTCCCTTCTGCTTTGTATAAAATATTATTTTGAGATCTTTCATAGATATTTGCATTGCCTAATTCGTGACCTTTGTTTCTTCTAGTCGAGGTCTCCTTCATTAGTGTAGCATCTCCATCAATAGATTTGAGCTTATCTGGAATTTTAGTTTCTTGCAAAGGACTTTTCAAAGAAGTGATGGAAGATGGTCCTTCTATATGAAGGCATTGACCTGAAGTATCAGCCATAGCCATAGTTGCTGAATTTGGTGCTTTCTTAGGAAGTAATTCCCTTAACCATTGGCACTTTGGTTCAAGTTTCGATACCTTGTTTGATTTTTCCAGATTTTTTTATGGAAGATTTCTGCAGCCTTTTTTTTGTACTCCCTTTTATCAGTCTAAATCTCCCGCTCTTTATTCAAGAAACAAACTTCATATTTAAATCTAGAATTCTCTTTCAGCACAACTCTCATCTTAATGTGTAGTGACCAGACTTTTGCATGAGCCTTGGTATTTTCTTTGGTCATTTCTGCAACTTTTGCATCTCGCTCTTGCAGATATTTCAACATAGTAGCTTTGGCTGTCAGTAATTGTTGATCAGCTTCAGTTAGCTTGGATTCCAAATGCGTTCCAACTAAATCCCATTCCTTGGAATTACTGAGGACTACATCCTCAATATTTTTTATTTTTGTCTTGTTCTTCTCTAAGGATACTAATATTTTTAATGTACTTGTGCACTGGATCCTCTGTATCAATATTCTGTTGAAGGGCTTCCTCCAATTGTCTTTTGTAGTAAGAATCTTTTGCCTCTGAATTTTTCCACCCTACAATCAACATTATGAGCAGAAATATGCGAAGAAAATACTCTGGATTATCTATCCAACAGAGAAAAATTGGAAGAAAACATTCTTATCATATAAAATACAACACACACTGAATATAGAAGTAAATAAAAACAACTTAAGTGATAGCGTCCCAGGCATATACACCATGTGCCTCAAAATTGTTTAGAAAACAGAGTTTCTGGTTTTTGACAAGTAGCCTTTAGTATGCAGGGGAAACCCTTTCTGAAACTGAGAGTCAATGAATGCATGTAATTTATAATTTATTGAAATGGGATCGATAGAGAAGGAGAAAGGGGCCGAAATCTGGTAGTACAAGCAGTACGAGTGAAGTGCAGAGATGGCCCTGAGATTTATGTTGAGTTAGATCGAAAATTTTCTCATACATTTGATACTTTATTTGATGTTGAATTAGTGTATAGTCTGGTTAAATGTTTTTTGGCTGAACATGAAAGCACAATTTATACAACCCTTATTGCTCGAAGATCCATGGGAGCTCCCAAGTTGCCCACATCAATGGTAAGAGTGGCCAAATTGATGGATAGATACCTTGCTGAAATAACTTACGATGACAACCTCATCGTAAGTTTCAAGCTTTGAAGCATTGGTTGACTGTATTCCATGTGATGCCCGGACCTGTGACTATGGCCTGTACATGGCCATAAACACCTATCTTAAGATTCAAATCCTTTAGAGAAAAAACATTGATCTCCCAAGTAATAAACATAATGTGTTACAACATCAATAACTTTCTGCATTTAGACAAGTCAAAAGATCAATTGAGAATGGTTTTGGTGTGAAGCATGATGCAATTAAGTTATAGGATATTTTGAAATAGAAATAATTAATCAAATATTTATTTTTATATAATAGTTTAGAATATTTATACTCAAGTTAACTCACAAATAATCCTATCATAATAGCAGTGGAAAGATAAAGAATAGAACTCAAGGTTTACAGTCTCTGATTCAAATTATTTTCCGAGTCTATGATTCAAACTAATAATGAGATACGTTGATTATGAACTCACGTTCTCTTTGTTTTCCATATAATCTCTGTTGAGTTGTTTGATTGTTGCTACTGTACCATCACCTAAAATTCCCTCATACACTGTCCCAAATCCTCCCTGGAGGATTATATTGGCCGAGCTGAATACTATCTGGAGTGCCAATGCCTGTAGCTGTTGCCCTGCCTTAAGTTTCTCCTTTTCTAGCTCAGAGATTGCATGAGCATACCTATGCAAGCAGTAAAATTTCAACTAAACAATTAAAAACAGACCTCAGAAGTATTATATATAAACCATCATTCATATCCTCTGCTTTCCATATTGCTAGGCATACTATCTGGAGTGCCAATGCCTGTAGCTATTGCCCTGCCTTAAGTTTCTCCTTTGCTAGCTTAGAGATTGCATGAGAATACCTATGCAATACATTTCGATCTTCTAAACAAATCTCCAATATATTTTTAATTCCATTGAACATAATATCGAGATAATATGAATATATGAATGATATGTAAAATAAGTTTAATGGAAATGGAAATTTAGACAAAGGCACTGGACTCTGGCTCTCTACAGTTTCAGCTATGGCAAAACTTGCTACTTTCCATGCAAAAATGGATTGTCTTCTATACTCCACACACTGAATATAGAAGTAAATAATAACAACTTAAGTGATAGCGTGCCAGGCATATACACCATGTGCCTCAAAATTGTTTAGAAAACAGATTTCAATCTTATAAACACATTGCCCTGCCTTAAGTTTCTCCTTTGCTAGCACAGAGATTGCATGAGCATAGCTATGCAATTCATTTCGATCTTCTAAACAAATCTCCAATATATTTTTAATTCCATTGAACATAATATCGAGATAATATGAATATAGGAATGATATGTAAAATAAGTTTAATGGAGAAAAATTATGATAGTTTGGTCAAAATTTCAATTTTATATATAGACATGATAGTTGGTATGACATTTCAGTATTACATGAATTGATGACAAAACATCAATTTCATACATTTTTATAATGTCAAAAACCTAAGTTTTGTTTTCATTGTTTCAACATTTTATATGTCAAATTCAGAAAATAAGCTATCAATTTTAAAATATAGCTTTAACATTATCTTTATTACAGCTTAAGATTTGGATTAAGTTTTAGGTTATCCTTAAGGTCCACTGTTAGTTGAATTACTTAATCTAAATTTTATTTTGAGACTTTGAATAATATTTACAGTTTCATATTAATAAACTGAAGAAAAATTCTTTTCCTATGTATTGTACAACATTATTTCTAACATAATCATTATCTTTATTATAGCTTAAGATTTGGATTAAGTTTTAGGTTATCCTTAAGGTCCACTGTTAGTTGAATTACTTAATCTAAATTTTATTTTGACACTTTGAATAATAATTACAGTTTCATATTAATAAACTGAAGAAATACTATTTTCCTATGTATTGTACAACATTCTTTCTAACACCAAACATTTTTATGATTTAGTTTCTATATTCAACATAATCATTAGTTTTAATTTAACTAATATTTATATACAAATTATCCATAATTTTTATATATTAAAATTTAGATTAATTTACAGAAACTAACTTTTCAAGCAATAACTATAGCTTCATCCATGATTTCTAGGAAAAACATTAGTTTTACATATAGGCATATTTTTTTAAATCACAAACATTAATTTTTAACTTACATCTACCTAATAATGGTCCACTTCGGCTCTCTTTAACTTCTCATGTAGTTCTATAGGAATCGTAATTATACATCTAACTAAAAACGACATATAAAGAATTTTAATTATTCTTTTATATTCCTTTTCAGAAAATGGCAACGAATCTTACTGAAAATGCTATTTCCTCCATGCGCTCGGGGAAAACTGATATTCAACCATTTTTACAAATCATTGAACTTGAACGTATTGCATCAATGCAAAGTTCAACAGTACGATACCGCACTTCCATCTCTGATGGCACACATATGAAGCGCCTTATGCTTCCGATAACTTACAATGACCTTGTTGAAAGAAGCTTGCTTCAGAAAGGTTCAATCATACATGTCAAAAATTGGACTACGTCAACTATTGGTCCATCAAAGTAAGTTTGTTACAAAATTTTTACTTAAACTTTACATATTTCCTTCATATTAATTTTCACTCTAACAATTCCTCTTATTACTATCATTTACCATGTAGGTATATAACGCTACTAGACTTTGAAATTTGTACTGCATCTGCACCTTTATTTGGTATTCCAAAAAATCTGAGTATCCCCATCACTTCTGAAGAAGAAGATCCGTCGTCCTCAAAACAACAACCTTCGTCGAAAAGGCACTGCACCATTTCAGACATTCCTACTGCATCCATTACACCAGTCCAAATTCCAATCAAAGCAATAAACCCTTACCATTCAAACTGGTGCATAAAAGGATATGTTCAAAGAAAGACACCTCTTCGACAATTCCAAAATCAATATGGTCCTGGTAAAGTGTTTGGCTTCGACCTCTACGATGTAGAAGGTGGGGAAATACACATTACATGTTTCAACAATGTTGCTGATTCTTTCTTTGATAAGATCCAAGTTGGAAATATGTACATTGTCTCAAAAGGCAATGTGAAAATGGATAATAAACAATACAACCACTTAAACAATGAGTGGGAATTTTTGTTAAATGCTACATCTACAGTTGATCATGTTGCGAATGAAAGAAGATCCAAGCCAACGGTGCATTTCAATATAAAATCAATCAATGATATCAGAACAACAAATGTCAACTCAATTGTTGATGTTCTTGGTATTGTTACTAGCATTTCCAATCCATGCACGATACATAGAAAAGACGGCTCAGAAGTTACGAAATAAACAGTAAATGTTGAAGACATGTCTGGATATAACATGGATGCAATCTTTTGGGGAGATAGTTTTGATGGAGTATCAAAAGAAATTTCCAACTTATGTGCTACAGTAAATAATCCCATCATAGCAATCAAGTCCGCTCGTGTTGCTGAATTCAATGGGAAAAATGTCGGTACTACAACAAGATCAATTATTCTTGTAGATCCTGACATCGAAGAGGCTAATATCCTAAAGTCATGGTTTAGAAAAGAAGGTTCCACTACAATTTCTACACCACTGACAAAAAAATATTCACCCTATTTTGGCCATCAACCGAACAAAATAACGATTGCGAATATTCACAATATCATCCCCTCAGATATACCTGCATTCTACCAAGTCAAGGGGACAATAAAAAAAGTATACATGGACAATTTGTACTACCTATCATGCCCATCTATTTCTGATAAGAAAAAATGCATGAAGAAACTTATTCCAAAGAATGCAAAGACATGGTATTGCCCTAAATGCAACACCGAAGTAACTGACTGTGATTACAGATACTTACTAAAGATAGATGTACAAGATCACACTGGTCAGTTGCTTTCAACAGTTGCTTTTGAAGACGCAACATCTACAATTCTTGGAGTTAATGAAAAGGACTTCTATTTGTTATCCGAGGATCCTGATGTAATAAAGGAAATTGTCTCTAAAGCAATGTGGACAAACCACATCTTCACACTATCAGTGAAGATAGAAACATTTAGAGACATACCATGCTTTAAATGTGTTATCATCAAAGAAGAGAGCTTGCAATTCTCAACAGAATGCAACAACATCATTCAAGCAATCAATAAAATCTCAATATCATAGATAAATATGATTACAAGTACTCTTGCCTTATTTATAATTTGTATTATCTTATTCTAAAAATACGTTTATAAAGAATATTCTTTCATATGCCTTTCCAAACATATCTCTTACTATTTACTCATATATCTTCGAACAAAACATCTAATTGTATATAATTTCATTTAAGGTAATTCACAATACTTTAACTTCTTCCCTATTAACAAATCAACCAACTTTACACATTACATGTTGAATTACATTCATATACATCTTTAAAATACTTAAATATAATCTCAAACATATTTTTATCAACTCGTTACACATCTTATTATCTCCCTCTACAGCTAGAAATTACTAAAACTTCATTTCAAACTTCAATTTCTTTTTTCCCCTTCCATAAAAAATCATGGTTGTTGTTTCCCAACTAACATCATCACTCCATCTCTCTTTCCTGTAGGTGCATTAACTTCTCGGAATGTCTACTACTTCTAATGATGAACGTGCGTGAAGATACTATGCAACAAATAAAGAACAAATAAATGCACGTCGACGTGCAGCTTACCATGCTAAGAAAGCCCTCAAAGATTTTGAAACAAACAAAAGGCAAAAGAAAAGTCAAAATTTATCATCAACAACATACGATGGAAATTCACAATTACCATCAAACCATTCTCACTCCGAAAGCAGTTCTCTTTCCCATTTTACAAATCGACCATCTTCTCAGCAGACCACTCCACCAAATTCATCCAAACCTCATTCGCCACCAGCCTCCATTCCACATGCTTTCAACGACGCTCATGATAATGATGCTCAAACAAATTCATCCATACCTCAATCAACCCCTCCATCCATTACACATGCTTTCAACAACATTCATACTAATGCTGCACAACGTGAATTCCGTGCAAGAATTGATAGGCTTGCACCAAAATCACCATGCTCCATTTGTCTTGAATCCTATCCTGGAATCCATATCCGCATGTCAAACCAAATATATTGTTGCTATAGATGCATGGCTGAAAAAAAATTCACCGTTTCTCATTAGCAAACAACATGGACCCTGGTCCTCAACCACCTGTCCTAGCTGCTCTTTCACAAATAGAAGAAATGCTTATTGCTAGGGTTAACCCTATCCTCCAAGTAACGCATGCACGTGGTGGCTAGTATAAATACACTGGCCACACAATTTGCTTTCCGCAAGAAATTACAGAAATAGCATGCATGTTGCCACGACGCGTTGAAGACTTGGATATTTTAATCGTTACCTGTCAAAGTAATGACCGTCAAGCTTATGACTACATTGTAAGTAGACATCGAGTTCTCGCCGCATTAGAATACAAATTGACAAATGATCATTACTATAGGAATGCTTGCATTGATAACAATGCACTATCATCCTTACCAGAACTCCCAACCGATATCTCCTCATCCCTTCACCATTCCAATACCACAGATCCAACTTCCCAACTGTCAATCGAAACACCAATTTCCCTTACTGAAGATTCCATAGAGAAATACCCACACCATACATCATCATTCATTCCAACTATATCTAATAGAAATACAGAAATCCAAGAAATATGGAATTATTTACAATCATACAAC
This sequence comes from Pinus albicaulis, assembly GCA_034641835.2. Lineage (NCBI taxonomy): Eukaryota > Viridiplantae > Streptophyta > Pinopsida > Pinales > Pinaceae > Pinus > Pinus albicaulis. The sequence continues at coordinate 1,274,415,421 of CM076582.1, forward strand.
CACCATTCTGCTACTACAATCCAATGGCCACCAATAAGCTTATCTCCAATCAATGAATACAACACAGAAGGTCTACTCTCTATGGCTTTCCCAACACTATTCCCCACAGGAATTGCACTACCTAATCAACCAAGAATAAAGACAATGCAATTACATGAATACGCACTTCATCTACTGCATTACCACGATAACAGATTCGGCAAGCACCCTCGCTTCCGCTACTACATATACAATCTGATGATGCGTCATCGCAGTCAAGCAACAACATCCTTCTTTGTAAAAAAAAACATTGGAGATGGATTCCCAACATCAATCCAAGAATTGAACATTCGATTTCAACAATTTCCAGACGACAAATTGGCAGAACAAGTGATGTGGTTCGGTAGCTCTCTACGTGGCACAAGATATTTTGGCACAAAGCTAAAAATGAACTGACAGACATGATATCTCAGCTCAATTTCCCAACGTTCTTCTTCACATTAAGTGCAGCTGATACAAAATGGCCTGATCTTCATGCAATCATGCCTGGGATTCCACCTCCTGATGTTGCAGTACAACATAAATGGAGAAATGATAACATCATCTCTAACCCCCACTTAACATCACTATATATGCACCACAGATTCACAATATTTCGTGAAGTTATATTGGACAAACACTTGCAAACAAAAGACTACTGGTACAGGTATCTACTCTACCACATTACTTCCATAGTTCCCTATACATCAAGCTCCTTCTATTTCAAAATTTTCTAAAAAAAAACATCCTTCGCAGGTATGAATGGCAACATAGAGGATCAGTGCACATCCATGGCTTCCTCTGGATACAAAATGCACCTGATATGGATACTCTTAATTGGGATAACATAGAAGCAGTTGATCGTGCTAAACAATTCTTCGACAAATACATATCAGCTTGGAACCCTCAGCTTTCTACAATTTCCAGCCAATCATTTTCTCAAACAAATGTAGAAGACCCTTGCTTATTTTCTACGTCAGATATTCTTAGAAACAATCCTTTCAATGATTATGTCCAACTTATCAATTGCATTGAAAGGCACACAAAATGCACTGAAAACACATGCCTGAGGAAAAAAGGCTCGTCATCCGAATGTCGATATAAAGCACCTTGGGAATTACATGCACATTCCTCCTTGGTCATTGACTCCAATGGCAAAAAAACATACACTCCCGCTCGCAATGATGATCGACTAAATACCCATAACCCTACCATCCTATCTATCTAGCGTGCGAACATTGATTGCCAACCAGTACTTTCAATCCACGATGTTCAGAAATATATTGCGAAATATGCATCCAAAGCAGAAAAAAAATCCGAAACATTCCATGACATGCTATGTAGAATTGTACTCGCTTCACCCAATCTTGACCCAGCAACATCTGCATTCCGAAAATTCCTTGCAGAAACTCTTGTTGATCGTGACATAGGAGCACAAGAAACCTATCATATGATACAGAAATTACCACTAACATTGTGCAGTCGCTCCTTCTTCCCTTTAAATGTAAGCCAAAAAATCTATATGCAACTTCCAGAGAATAACACCACCGCTCCTCCATCACCACACTTCATAGATACATACATCCATCGACCATCTCCCTTAGAATCCACATCACTTATAGAAACAACAAGATCATGGTCATATGATCCCCGTCGTAAGACAAACAAATGGAAACAAAGACCCCAACAAGCAATTCTTCGTATCATACCACACTATTCCTCAATTCCATCAACGACCAACTCTTCTTATGCTGACTTCTGTAGAGTTGAACTTATGCTTTACAAACCATTTCGCCATATCGCGAGTGACATAGGAAATTCTGTTGAAGAATTTATCAAAAATTGGGAAGCATTTCGTCCATTTTACAAACCGTGGCATCAACACCGAACACTATCTGATATCGATCCTCCTGCAAATCATAACACAACTACTAAAGAATTCCATCCTCTAGAAACCATGGACCTAAACGAATGGGAATTACTCTCTCAGTTGTACCCTACAGATGAACTGCTCATAAATGACATTCAAATGCTTGGTCTTTGTGGTTTGGATGACAGCCATAACTGGAATGATACAATTATTCCATTGCATCTTCAAGAAATAGGCGCACATTTCATTGAGAATAATCGCTCTGTCCATCTCATTATTCAAAAAAATACAGATACTCTAATATGCCTTAGCTCATTATCTTCAATGAAAAAAAAGCTCTGGATATTATTCGTGCTCACTCCATTAAGAAGGATATCTTACCTGCTCTGCGAATGATAATACAAGGCACTGCTGGAACTGGGAAATCCCTTCTTATAAATTGCATCAAAGAAATGCTCATAGCACTTGCTGGTTCAGAACCTTCACCAATCATGCTCCTAGCCCCTACAGGTGTTGCAACATTCAACATACAAGCATCGACAATCCATTTTGCTCTCCACCTTCCAATAAAAGATCTTACACCATTAGAAGGCAGTGCTCTTGCAAAATTTCAAGAAGAGCTTAAGCATATTAGGTACATATTAATCGATGAAATGAGCTTCATCGGACCTAAGCTTCTTCACCAGGTTGATCAACGGCTTCGTGAGGCATTTCCATTAAAAAGAAACTTACCGTTCGGCGGTTGCTCAATTATATTAGTTGGTGATCTCGGCCAGTTACCACCCGTCCAAGACATACCACTATATGCAGGGACAAGTCATGGAACCGCATTGTGGAACACATTCACAACAGTCATCACATTGGAAAAAATATTTCGTCAACAAGGTCAAAGTAGAGCTCAAGTTATTTTCAGAAACGTCCTCCAAAACATTAGAAATGCAAATCCAAAAATTGAGGACTACAACATCCTTATGACGCGAACAGACTCTTTCTTGTCTGCAGCTGAAATACAGTCCTTCCATGATTCTATACATCTATTTCCAACAAACGCTCAAACATTGGACCATAACAAGCAAATGATCAAATCTTTAAACACTCCAGTTGGAAGATCAATCGCAGAGGACGACAACACATACTCTACATTCTCTTCAGACGAAGAGCAATTACAGTGAATTGTATACCTTTGCAAAGGGAAAAAAGTAATGTTGACTTCCAACCTTTGGGTTTCAGCAGGGCTTGTTAATGGTTCCCTCGGGGAAATCATATCCATCTTCTACAAAGAAGCAACTTCACCTCCACAGCTTCCAACATTTATAGTCGTTGAATTTCCAAAATACATCGGCCCTGCTTGGGATGAAACAAACCCCACTCACTTGCCGATTCCTGCAATAAAAAGAAATGGTCGCACACAAATTCCACTCAAAATGGCTTGGGCTTTAACTATACATAAATCTCAAGGTATGACTCTGCCACAAGCAACGATAGACATTGGAAAAACTGAATGACAAGGCCTCACATTTACAGCAATTTCAAGAGTCCCTTCACTACAGAATCTCTGAATTTTCCCTGCATTCAGTTTCGACCGTTTCATGAAACTAAAAGACAACAAAAATATTGCTCGCAGAAAACAAGCAGAAGAACGTCTCCGTTCAATGTCTCCTACAGACGACCAACTCCATTCCATATGTTAACATCTCCAAAAGGTTTCCATATCATCAGCTCCATATTTCTTTCATAGCGTATCATTTCTACCTATTACCAAAACTTGATTCAGTCATTATCAATAAATATTTTACATTATTACATCTGTTTTATATTTCTTAACTATTTTCTTCTAACATTTTCTATCTTTTGACACAGAACATATCGACTCAAAGATATCACAGCTACAAAACCACTGCATTCCATATATAGCATCTCTTAAAGGTTTCCAAATTTTATCAACTCCATCAAATTTTAAGCACACAACATTTCTACCTACTAACATTAACCTGATTTACTGAGTATTAATAAATGGTTCAAAATATACATTCTTGATATAATGCTTACCTATTTGCATCTAACAGTTTCTTTGTTTTGAAACAGAACAGATGGACTCCCTGATATCGCAACTACATAACTACAACACAGAGATAGATGCAACAATTCATTCATTGCAAGAGATACAGAAAAGATTCCCGCCAGTCTGAAATCCAAATGTGCCACTATACAGACTGCGACCAACAATAGATTTATTACTCAAAATAAAATCCACTATCAAACGTATAATACACATACACGAACGAGATAAATTGAGAAAAGCAAGAGCATAATGGCAATCCAGAAACAGGCATCTACAATTCCGAATAAATCTCCAATGGTGTTCAGTCTGCCATCGATCGACCTGCATCTACGACTAAACGTTTCCAATCACATATTACAGGTAACTTAAATTCCAATCAATATAACTTCTTTACAATAGAATTCACACAACACCTCATTGAAGTCAACTTGAACAAATTCTTCTACATTTTCAAATAAATATATATTCCTCTACTTTCTCTAAAAAAAAAAAATTTCCTCTGCAGGTTCCTTACTACATCAGCATATCTCCTGCCTCTTCACCAACATCAGCATCAATCCTCCTCCTCTTCATTATATACTTGTAATCTTTTACAAAAAAATACAATTTCTTCGCAAAATACTAACATGCAATGTACACTTCTCCAATTGCACACTCTTCAAAATTACATTTCAAACATTGTACATTCTTAAAATTTCACGTATTATAAATAAATTGCCATATTTCTTTTCAACTATGAAAATGCAATCTCCCTTTCAAACATTATACATTCTATATACATATCTCCAATGACATTATAATATAACTTTCTTTTCAACTATGAAAATGCAATGTCTATATCAAACATTTTACATTCTGTATACATATCTCCAACGACATATAATATATCAAAACAATTACAGCCACTCTCATTCTACCATCTTCCTTACGGCGTTTCCTTTGCAACATTAGGTGCAATTGCTAGTTATAAAACTACTAAAACATTATTCAATCTCAAAAACTTTGTTTCTCATTTAATAAAACAAATAATTATTTGTGTTACTAAAAAAATATGAATAAATTGATTATTTAAGGGATAAATTTTACAATTTCCATTTTTAAAGTAATAAAATTTACAATTTCCAATTTTTTTATTATAAAATTATATAAATGTTTAATCAATTATTTACTTCACTTGAATATCTCAAATAAACAAGTTAAAATTTTTATGTAACTAGGTTTAATAATTTATTATCTATTACTGTGCTTTAGATAAACACACTAAAATGATACATGGCACTTTCTTTTTGCTTTAGCGAATTAAATTTGGAGATTAAAACTTTGTTTCTCATTTAATAAAACAAATAATTATTAGTGTTACTAAAAAAATATGAATAAATTGATTATTTAAGGGATAAATTTTACAATTTCCATTTTTATAGTAATAAAATTTACAATTTCAAAATTTTTTATTATAAAATTCTATAAATGTTTAATCAATTATTTACTTTAACAATTTCAAGCGATATTAAAGTGAGAGAAATTTTTTGATAAATAGGTTTATTGGTGATCACTTGAATATCTCAAATAAACAAGTAGTAGTATATAGATTTATTGAGAATTACTTACTAAACCAATAATAATAAATATATTTATTGAGAAATATTTAATTGTTTTTGTGCATTATAGTACTGATAATAGGAAAACTTAAAAATAGATTGATTTGTTAATTTTTTCAAAATTTAATGATAAATAAACTATTTTTAACATGTTTTTTTAATGATAAAAAATAATTAAAAAATTTTGAACTCAAATACCTAAAATCTTTTCCCTCTCCATAAAATAAAGTTAGCCATCAAAAAAATAATTGAATATATGTATTGATGTTTTTAAAATAAATAGATATCTAAATGATCACTTTAGTATATCGCATAAATAAGTCATAATAAATAGATTTATTGTGAATTATTTTAAGGGTTTTAGTCTATTATATATACATATAAGTATTTATAATGGGATAAATTCTATCATAAAACAAGCTTAGGCTTAAAAATTATCCAATAAGTTTAATAAATATATTTATTGATGGTCACTTTATTATAAAAGAAATAAGTAATAATAAATAGATTTTTTGAATTTTTCTTTTATATAATAATTATTTTTTTTCCCAAGGAAAAATCATAATTTTCATTAATTTTGAAAATTACATGTTGTAGATGCATTGCATATGCATATTGTGACTGTTGTCATTTAAATTTAGTTCTCAAAAATCCCCATTGGGGTGTACATCAAAGTCCATAAGGTAGCATAAATACAATAATTACAAAAATAGTTCTGGATGTGTCTAGTTCATCGATCAAAACTGTTAAATATCAGAAAAACTATGTATATTAGATTTGCTTATCTGCATTATCAAGCTGTTCTATGAATGGTCGGTTATAATAGTTGAAATTTTGAGTGTCTATCCGCTCCTCTATATGCCAGAGCCCCTTGTGTTGGATCGCTGCCACCTTGGAAATCTCGTCAGATATGCTGTTGCGTTCCCTATATATATGAGAGCAAGAGATAGATGAGAATTTCTCTCCTGATCTCCAAATGTCTTCCAAAATAGCAAGAAGTGTGTGAACATGACATGATGCAAATTTGTTGAACCAATTTATGATAATTTTAGAATCACCAAACACTTGGATGTGTTGAATGTTATGTTCTAATGCAAACTGAAGTAGATGACGGAGAGTTATAAGCTTAGCATAATTGTTGGTGCCGAGTCCCAATCCCATCTTGATCCTGTAGGAGTGCTGATGAGAGAGATACAGAAGTGCACCACCTCCACATCCCTGCAATTGTGTCGTTCCATTGAAAAAAGCCGAGGGTATATTGAAGTTAATGATACCAGGGATGATAATACAAGGAGGTCTGGGAGGGTCATCTTCAGGTATACAAAAGAAGTTGGATATAATTTTGGAATTTATCAGGTGCCAGAGAGGGAGACGATCATTGAAAATAGAGGCATTCCTTGTCAGCCATATATCCCAACAAATAAGGAGAGGGAGGCATTTAGCTTTGAAAGTAGGAGCAGCTATCCACCAGTTATGCCATGCCAAATATGATTGAATCCTAGCTCATTTATAATTGATGACCAGAGTGCAACAATGGACCTGCAATGAAGGAGGAGATGATCGATGGATTCAGAATCGTTCATGTAGAGGGTGCACCAGGAAGGTCCATGAATGGAGCGTTTTAAAAGGTTACCCATGGTAGGAGCTATATTGTTCGGTGAACACCACATAAATAGTCTAGTGCGAGGAGGGGCCGGGAGTTTCCAAATTTGGTGCCACCACCATTCAAGTCTATGAGGGAGATGATCCAAGTATATCTGAATGTATCCTTCCTTTGGTGTGTATAGCCTGGATTTTGCAGGGGCTCGAATAATTTCATCGTCCCCCATACCAATGCAAATATGACATTCTGCTAGTGCATATGTGTAGCTCTGCCAAGCCTGTTGTAGATGCCTCGGAAGACCAAGTTGGTTGGTAGATTTCCAACCTTGTGAGAAGAGATTCATAGTTTGTGGTTCAGCAATCTGGGCAATGTAATTGTAACCATGTGCATTCAAATGGTTGATGATATCTAGATGGAGTATGTTCTTGTTTCCGTAGCTCGACCAAGGATCGATACCAATACGTGCTTTATTCCCTGCTCTGATTCTCCAAGAAAGACCATTTCTGATGTGGGGCAAGGACGTGATGACCGCTTTCCATATGGATGATATGTTACGATTGTTCCAAGTTGGCAATCGGATCCAGTCAAATATGTTCATTGGCCTAATGTACTTCATATAAACCACATGTGTCCAGAGATTCTTTGTTGTCATGATTGCCCATCCCATTTTTGCAGCAAGGGATTTTGCGAATGTATCCATGTTTTTGATGCCCCATCCTCCCCATTTTTTGGGGAGGGCTATATTATCCCAGTTGACCCATGCATATGTTCAGCCTTCTCTGTTTCCATTCCAGAGAAATCTTCTACAGAGTTGTTGAATGCGAGAGATGATGGCCCACAGTAACCATGCCAATGACATCCAATACACAGGGGTGGCTTCCAAAACAGATTTTAGAAGAGTTAGCCGACCAGCCCGCGATAACCACCTGTTGTGCCAAATGCCAATGCACTTTTCTAATTTAGCAATGAGCCAGCTCCAATCTGAAATACAGTAATTTGAGGGTTTTAATTTGAACCCGAGGTATCAGAGTCCTTCATGAAGGTTTAAGGAGGGGAAGGGAAATCTGTTGAGGGCAAGAAGTCTTTCCTGGGGGGAGCATCCGTTGATGGTGATGGTGGATTTTAAGGCATTGCACTTCATGCATGTGGCAGTGCTGAAATCTGCAAGTATTGCTGCAAAAGATAGAATATCACCAATGGAACCATTGAGTAGAATGAGGACATCATCTACAAAAATCAGATGAGTGAGAGTGCATCCTTCATCAATTCTGATTCCCTGTAGTCGTCCCAGTTGTTTCTCATTCATGATCAGTCGACTAAGTGCTTCCATTATGAGTAGAAAGAGGAGGGGTGAGATGGGGCAACCTTGACGAAAGCCTATTTCAGAGTGAAAAAAAAGGGATGCTGATCCATTGATAAGGATATTGGAGGATACATTGGTTATACAACACATTATCCATTTGATGAAGTTGAAGGGGAATCCCGGGTGCGTGAGAATCATTCTGATGTAGAGCCCATTTGCTTGATCGAAGGCCTTGGAAAGATCAAGTTTGAGGATGATACTTTTGATATTTTTATGTTTGATCGAGTGCAACACCTCCTGAGCGATGCCAATTGCTTCATGAATTTGGAAATGGTGAAGGAAGGAAAATTTTTCAAGTGAAATGTGCTCAGATAGAATTGGCTTGATGCGATTCGCAATGATTTTGGCAATGATCTTGTAGATGCAGTTGCATAGGGAGATGGGGCAGAAATCGAAGAAGTGTTGTGGGTCATCATATTTTGGGATAAGGGAAATAAAAGTAGCATTGAAGGCGTCATATAATCTTCCAGTGGTTCTGCGCTCTTCGACCAAGCTGAGGATGTCTTGTCCCATGATATCGAAGAAAGCCAAATAAAATTCAATTGGCCATCAATCCGGTCCCGGACTTTTGTCCTTCCTGAATTGAGACCAATCTCATTAATTGTTCTTCAGCTTCCTGATCGACAAATCTTGGAAAAATCCTAGCCACTCTAATAATCTCAGCCAGATTTGTATTGGCATGATCTTTATAGAGATCACAAAAGTGATAAATTCCCATATGGGCCAGTTGATGGAAATTTTGGGCCTAGTTGTCATGGTGATCCTTCAGCGACCAAATAGTGTTAATCACTTTTCGTCCATTGGCGAATTGATGGAAAAATTTGGAGTTCTCATCCCCAGATTTTAGCCAGATGGCTCTGCTTCGTAGGCGCCAGCTCTCCTCTTGCTCCCTGAGAATCCGAGTTTGATCTGATATTAATTATGTGAGTTGGGTTCTGTCTTGTTCAAAACATATCCCTGATCTTATTGACAGCTCAATCTCAACAATAACCATTTCTGCTTTGTTCAGGGCGTCCTCATCCTTTTTTCTTTTTTCTCTAGCCCATGTTTTAGTTAATTTCTTAATGGCATTCATCTTTGCAGCAAAGGTGACCGAGGAGGAGGATAAAGGTGCAGAAGGATGAGTGGTCCAATAATTGGTTACCAGATCAATGTACTCCAGGTTGGCTAACCAGGTAGCTCTGAACTTGAACGGACTGCAGGGCTTCTTTTGGCAAGGAGAAAGCTCTAAATAGATAGGGGAGTGATCAGAGATCCCACCAGTGCCCACCCATTTTTGATAGGATATGCCCGAGGAAGGTGGGATCAAAGGGAGGTCAGTAAACGAAAAAGGCAGAGATTCAGATGTCAAAAATGGATCGAAGAGTGAATGAGATGGAGGTGGTGGGAAAACAGGGCCAGCAAATGCTGCCTTAGGGATGTTGAGTGCCAGCGGGGCATGAGATGGCACAGGATAAGTGGGAGAGCCCCAGATGTCGAACCCTTCTAACGGGTCCAACGAGTAGTCGGCCTCCTCCTCTTCCATAGTTGCCCAACTAAGTCCATATTCATGTGCTGATGGTTCCTATCGCCGCAGATGCCGACCAGTAGCAATGGAGGGGCGGTAGTCGCGACGGTGAGCAACGAATGTTTCAGATGTTCACCTGCAGAAACCCTAACAACAGTGTTAACCCTAACGGACAAAGCATGCCCTTATGTGCATGCGCATTTCACCCACGGAGGTTTTCGCTCCCTCATCACGCCAACCCTCTTCTATAATTATTATTAATGATAAGACAAACAAATAATGCATCAATACTATTTATAATATATTATTATTATTTTTAAATTTCGTAATTAATTATTTTTAATTTTAATTTTTGTAATTATTAAAATCTTAACTCTTTTAAAAAACTTTAAATTATTGCAATTAAAAAAAAATACTAAAACTTCCACTCCACAAAATAAACTCACCATTAAAAAAACAATTTAAATAATCTATTGATAATTAAAGTTATACATGAGTTTAATTAAATTTAAAACTCTTAATAAATTAACTAACTTTACCTTTTCAATCAGTCTATTAATAGTCAAAATAAATCCTTCATATGAGATTATAGCTGGGGATTTATATAAGTAGAAAGATTTTAGCCATATGACAAACTTCCAAGTTCTAATAATGTTTGTTTTTTTTTTAAATGTAATTATAATTTTAATTTAAAAATTTAATTAATCATAAAAAATTATAATTATATGTTGTAAAATATTTAAATATTTAAAAAAAATTATAATATAAAAGTTAAAATAATAAATTATTATAATTTAAAACAATATCACTAAATTTCAATAAGAAAAGTTTGATAAAGATGAACGAAAGAATGGCACAATTATCATTCAATTATTTTATGATGGTGTATCATATTAATATATGTGGTTATTTTATGATGGTATATCATAATTAATATGTGGTTATAATTAAGGAGTTTTTGATAAAAACAAGTTTGTTATACATATTGTTGTATTCCATTTTTTTTATTTGTTATTAGTTTTACATGTTAAAAGTTTTAACAATGTGATAAGATTCGTTTTTTTTTAAATAAATATGCTACGCATATTTGTGCAAAACAAAGCACATGGTTGGAGATCTCAGAATTTCTTTTATCAAATTGTTATTAATTTTAAATGTTAAATGTTAGATTGGTTTCAAGAATGCAATAAGATTATTTTTCCTTATAAGAATTTTATCTTCATAATATTTGTATGAATTTCCATTTTATTGGGGTTTTTCTTTGTTATTTTCAATCTCATATTTGAAATTAAAATTTATTTTTGTTTTTATATAATATATAAAGTGTGTTTGATTTTACTTTATCAGATGTTATATTATATTGTAATTGTTGGATTGCCTTTTTTTCTTTTTGCGGTGTTTTCTTAGCATGTGGGCAACTATTTTGCAAATGATCTATTTGAAAACATTTATGACATTAGACTGTCATGTTTTCATAGACTAAGACCTATGATTATTGGAAGTTATTGTGCTTCAAGGTTATATGGTTTAGAAGTCTTTTGCTCACATCTATTTCCACACATATTCTAGCAAAGATGAAAAAACTTTTTTATGTTCTTTCCATATCACATTTTTTGAATTTACCCAATGCATTTCCTATGTCTTAACGAACTTCATGGTGCCAAAAAGGAAGGGGAAGGTTTGGGAGCCTTACCTAAATTGGCATTGAAGTGACCACTATTGTTGAGGCACAAAAATGTGGAAACCATGGGGTGATGAATAATCCTGCATTTCCATAAAACCATGGCCCATCCTATAAAAAAAAATCCAAGTCCTTTGGAGTGTCAAATTGTACAATGAAGAATCCTTTGGAGGACATGTATATGTCACAATCTCGTGTCCAAAACAAGAAGATCCATTACGTAAGAGCTTTTTGTTTTTTCCAAAAGCTATTAATTCTACAAATGGTTGCTCTTTTCGAAAGGGCAGAAAAAAAGAGCAGAGACCTCTACATTGATGGCCTCCATAGCTGGGACATGATCCATTTGGTAAAAAATATAAGGACCAATGAAAATTTGGGGTTGGTTTGCAGATCCATATGCCCTTCCTTGAATTGTTTATTTCAAAGATATAAATGTTCAATTTGATGTCTTCGTACCAGGATCACCTCCACATAGTCTATATTTCAATATTCTTGTTACATTTCTAGATATATTGGTTACTTTGAGCATGGAGAAGTCATGGAGCACCTTCTCCTCATATTGCAAACATCGGAATTTTGTGGGTATGCCCCATTTCTCTCCAATGTTCATTTTAAGAGATAAAACCAAATCTATTGTTTTTGTCCATACTATAAAATATTTAACTCCCGATGAAGATATGAAATTTCATTCCCCTTTCATATTGAGTCTAGAGAGAGGTGGAAACATTTGAAAGGGGTAAAGTATAATGGATTCCCTGCTCTAGAAAATGTCGAGATTGCATATACTCCTAGGGAGGAAGAAATGAAAATGTAGGCATTGTATAGGGATTTGTTGACCCCAACGATGGTACAAGCCTCATAGCGCCAAGCGATGAGAACATAGTACTTTCCAAATTATACATTTTGCATATCAAAATAAAAATAGAGGAACAAGGGAGCATAACCAAGGAACTTGACCTTTGTTTGACCCATACCCAAAATGAAAACTACAAATATACTTCCACGCTTCTGGTGAGGAACATAGCATCATATTTTAAGAAAAAAGTTACCCACAACAAAGACCCCTCGCAATAAGGAAACTCAAACTGAAACCTTTGTTTTCATCATGCCTTTGCCTTTTAGCTTCTTCCACAAACAAATGACCAGAGTCGTGCATAGAAGCACAATATTTAAAGGAAATGCCTTGTATTATAACATCTCATTCGAAATAGGTTTTCACCCCATGGCACATTATCAGGATGAAAATACAGACCCTAAATCGCAGCAGTGACACTGGATGGAAGACCAGAATATGAAGGAACCCTAGGAACCATCTTCTCTCTCCAAATTATTTCATACATTTAAGAATAAAATAAATAAATAAATAATTTTAGATCTAAAGGAAATTAACCTTCATAATAAGGAATATAGTATTTTATTAGATTTTTTGTAACAAAATATTTAAAAAATATATCCACGACAATTTCCAAATAAAAAATTGAGGAACCATATACTCTCTAAATGACCTCCCATTAAACATATTATAGAAACCACTAGATCTGAGGAAAATGATAATCAAATAATCTCTTTTGCATCATTCACTAAATTATTTAGTGTTGTGATAATGACTTACTTTTAATAAGATAATTTTAGAAATTAATTGTTATGGATAAGGTAATCATGAGATAATTTTAGAAAGTACTAAATGAAACCATAAGCTAGTTTAGAGATGAGAAAAATAGAACCTCCGCTGGTCAGACAATTTTTTGACTTTGGCCATCGACATTTTTTTCGTCAAGCCTCGAAGTCAGTAGTTCCATGTAGGGATGTCTGGCCATCCGATGGGAGGTGATCGGGCCTTTAATGCTCTAGCGTCCATTCACCATACATGCATGCTATGAGGCATCCGTGGCGCTGACAAGCTAGCAAACAACCCCTGCATTCAATGTTATGTCCATACAACCCCTACATTCAATGCTATGCAAATGGGAAATGCGCCCGCAATGACTAAGTGTGGGAAATTCGACAACACGTTCAGATGTTTGGGCAGCAATGACAGGTTGAAGTTTCGCTCGAGCAGACTAGCATGCAGCACAGTTCCCGACTATGTGGTCACATCAGGCAGGAGGTCGTACACTTGTGCAGATTCTATTGACAGACGTGCAATTTGTGTTGATAGCGAACGAGTGGTGCATAGTCGACTTCTTCTTGTTGAGATGTAAAGTAGCTTAATTTTATAATGAAAATATAAAATTGGATAATTCTCATGTTGGTCTCATTATTGTTGCATTTATACCGTTTTGTTATGTATTTCCGCACATCACTAATAATGAAAGAACACATGAATAATAATGGTAGGCTTTCTACGGCTATGATTTTCAATAATCTAAAATATTATAATATTATAATGAAAGAACACATGAAATCGAAAATATTTGTAATTAAATTTTTACATCTACGGCTATGATTTTCAATAATCTTTTGTTTTATAATTTTTTTTTTAATTATTATATTAATTCTAATTTTAAATAAAAATAAAAATATTTTTGTATTTTTTTAAATTATTATTTTTATTAGATAAGTAAAAGGAAGAAATAATTTTTATAAAGTTTTAATTGAAATTATCCGTATAAATATTTAATTTAAAATCATATTTAAAATTTATACCTATCTTCACTATTAGTACATTGAAAAACTCACCTTGATAGTGTCCACTGCCTCCATATAATTTAACTTAGTTCTTCCCAATATATATTTTCTAGATTCTATAAAATCATGACCTTATGAAGTCATAAACTTTTAAACATTGCCTTTATACTTTCTCGGGTTCTTCATATAAACATTACCTTTATTTCAAGTCAAGCCTATGCGAAGGTTTGCAGGAAATATAACCTACTATATTTTTATTTATTTATGATTATGATTAATTTATTATTTATTTATTATTATTGTTAATTTTTTAATATTTATATAAATAGTGGTAGTTTAATTTTTCGACAATGGTTTCTAATATTATTATGTTAAAAGTAAAAAAATAAAATAAAAAATTGTAGTCTAACTCGCCGTCAATGTGCCAGTAAAAGTAAGACTAATGGCGATTAGTATGTTGCATAATTTTACCATGCAACTTAACTATCAAGAAAGAGGAAATTTAGTCCATAAATTCCATAATCTAGCTTAACTATTAATAAAGACCGAAATCAGTCATAATTTCACAATACAGTTTAACTAACACTAAAGAGATAACTGAACAACGATACTTCATGACATTAAATGCAACCCAAAACCTGGTATAATATGTTGAGAATGTATCATTCCAGTTCACAGTTCCAGGCTACACAGATGAAATAGTGAGACAACAATGGAAAAAAATTATTTAAAGAGACCAATAAAACCATACTTTCCCTCTGATAATAGAGTTGTTAATTAAAACAAACCCTACTTAATAAATATGACCATGAGTTGAAGGAGCTCGGCGAGTTGGTTTACGGGAAAGGAAGCCTTCACATTGACTTATACCCTGGTCTGAAATCAACTACAAACTTTAATAAATTTAGTAATTCATAACTCTACAAAAATCCTACGAAGAATGTTGAGCACCACGACCATAATATGACAGATATCGTTTGTAACCTAGAGAAACAAGTTTAAATACCTAGTTACCAATGATGCTTTGGGAAAACCCATAGCCGGAGAGAAGGAACAAAACACGGGGACAAAGGACCATATGCCCCAATCCAAAGGTGTTGCAGAACAGTTGTAAGGTCTATTATGGGATCGCCTACTCTTCTAGCCAAGACACAACAGGTTATGTCTTCACGAAAGTTTGATCGTGGGTGGATCCGGTGAAAATCAATGCCTTCCGCAGTTGTACCTACGTACTGTATAACACAAAGTTATGCACCATGAACATAAAAAGTTGTAAGGCTATGTGAATATTTAACACCAAGAATAACGAATACCATTAAAAAAAAATTTGCATAGTCGCACCCTGGAGCATTATGAATGGTGTATTAATATTAATTAATGTATATTTATCATGTCTTTATGAATGGTGGGTTAATATTAATTATTGTATAGTCATGGTGTGTCATAAAGAGTTTTTTCTTGACATTGTAATTAAGAGGTTAAGTATTTAAACAATGAAGCACCAACCTTGTAATAGTGTGTTAATAGTTCGTATAGTTGAGCAGTAATACTAAAATGGTAATATCTTATTTTTTTTAATGTTGGGTCTTATTAATGATGATTTTAGGTTACATATACATAGATTTCTGGAAACCATGTAGGGATCGAGGGGTGATATCAAAAAGAGGCAGTAATTAACATAAAATTCCACAATTGAATCACTATATAATTCCTCCAATAGAAAATGATCATCAACATATCTCATAAAAAAATGCATTTCTCACCAATAGTAGGAAAATCCATGCATAATTCATAACACAAGAGAGCCAAAGTCGATATAAATTATGTTTCAAAGTACTAATGTGATGCCAACCCAAAAAAAGAGTCCTATGCATCAAAACATAGGGTTTTCCACAAAACCAAGAGCAGGAATAATACTCCATAGAAGAGCACCGAAACTATATCACCATAAAAACAATGACGATCATCCACCTCTAAAAGCTAGATACAAAGTACCCATAACAAGAGTCCCTCAAGAGTGCACAAAAAGTGCAATGTATCAATTTCACCACTGAAGAAATCATAAGAAAAGTAGCAAGGGACTAAACAATTTTAAATATTCCATGAAGTAGACAATTAGCATAATTTTAACATATTTCACTTCAAAGCCAAAATGATAAGCAAAATACACTTGAAAAACTATATTTGAAAGATGCATGACCAAATATTTATAGCAAAACTTGATGAATCCCACCATCACTAATATCCATCAAAGGAAATTATAGTAGTAGTTTTCCCATTAACAACTAGAGGATCAATGAGGTCACTAGAGATATCACTCACCAGGAAGCCTTATACATGAGCCCTGCAAGATTCTACATTATCCAAACAATACCTTAGATTGTGAAGCATTCATTTGATCTCCTCCAATGACGAGAATATATTATAGGTCTACACTTGTTTATCTTTGACTATCAAGCATAGTAGGGTGACCATTTGTTGTTGTAATGGCAATGAATTCATAAAATGAAGCCTTTTTTACCTAAATATGCTAGGGTATAGAACCCATTTCATATCCCCCACACTAATTCATAATCTTAGTGATAAGATAGTAAAATATATAAAATATTATGATATGAACCCTAATATGTATGTTTGTGTGTGTGTGTGTGTGTGAGAGAGAGAGAGAGAGAGAGAGAGAGAATGTAAAAACATTTTGCTCAAAATACATGTGGTCCATTTGGCATATAATAATACAATAAATATATATTAATGTGAACTACATAAAAAAAAACATTATTGCAATAGAAATAAGAAATTATATTTAATAGAATAATGAAATAACTTTAAAGAAGAGTGAATTGAGAGACTAAGAAATGAATGGGAATCATCAATGAAAAGATGAATTGAAACTAATGTAAATTGGAAAAAAAACTAAAATCATCAAACAATTTTAATAAAACTAAACTCATCAAATAACTCGTGGTAGAAAGAAATTGAGAAACTAATTGAATTTGGGAACAAGTTGTTTAATTAACTTAGATATGTTATTTTTAAAATCCATTTACTACTAAAATTAATTACCAAATGATTGTAATACACACAGTCCCATTGAAGGCTTTTAAAGGATAGGGGATGTATATACCCAACCTCCTTGCTCTCCTTAAGGACGTGGGTTTATCAAAATTCCTCTTCTTTTAACAATCTAAAATGTAATTTTTGAGGTCACTATTGTATTCTACTCAGCGATATATTTCCAACTATAAAAATTTCATCTAAATATAAGATTTGGATAAAAATATATGGCCCCATGTCAGCATCCATATGATGCATGTTTCATTGTCATAATGGGTCATTTCCTCAAGTTATATACCTTCGCCTATTAGGTCACATCGAGATCTAAAATTCTTATTTCCCCAAACTAGAAACTTTTCCAATTTTACATATTTTTAAATTATGAGATTAGCACTCAGTCAGATCCCTCATACATCTAGATATGTGGATCTAAATATTTCCAAAATTTTTAACTAAATAAATTTCCTAATTTTAAGAATCCTACTATGGTCGATGGGTCAATTCCCAAATATCTAGATCAAAAACATATGCTAGTCCACATCACCTTCATAGTAGTTGTTGTATCTATTTATTGAAGATCATTTTTGGTTGGGAAACCATTCCAATAAATCAAATCAACCTAATTTAGGCTCAAGTGGGCCCTTGAACCAAAGGGAAATCCCTCAAATGTTACGACACTTATTTATTCTTAACCATTATTGAACAGTGACATTTTAAGCGCAATGGCTAGATTTGTATGTGGGAGTTTGTTGAGAGGTGGTTGCTAAGGATTTCAAGATCCTTGCTCAAACTAATGAAGCCCTCCCTTTCAAAAATCCAAATCAAAGTGCTGACATCCAACCATGAAAAAACAACATTAACTTGAAAAATGTGGGTAAAAGACTAAATAAGATATCAAATAACAGTCGCACTCATTATGAACATATAAGACAACCAATAAAATAAGAAAGTGTGAATAAAGACTTTCAATAACTTAAAAATAACATAGATTGCAATTATATAGAAGGCAAAAATCTTGAAATGCAGAAAGACTAACAGAAAAAAATTGTTTATTTATCTTTCTCAGTAAAGAATATAAATCTTCCAAGGGAACTAAGGGAGGATGATATTCAACTTCACCTCTCCTTAGAATCCACACAAATTCAATAGTACAAAGTAAAAGAAAATGAACACACATGAAAGAACTTACACAATAATTTTTTTATGTCAAAAGATGAAATCAGAACCCTTTGATTAAAAAATATCAAATAGCCAAGCTTTTAAAAAAAATACAAGCCTCTATCTTCCCATAATCCAACCTTTAGTACATTTAAAACGCTAGTATATATATAGAAATAAATATACTAGTTGTTACAAGTATTTTGGAATGGAAATCCTTGAAAATAAACTAAAAATATAAAAAACTCTGCCTTGTTGCAAGAAATCTGGAACTACTTGTTAGTTTTCCATTATTATATGTTGTTACAATCATTTTTTTTGAATTATTAACTTCAATTAGCATCAAACCATTCTTCCAATAATGAATAGT
Organism: Pinus albicaulis; assembly: GCA_034641835.2. Classification (NCBI taxonomy): domain Eukaryota; kingdom Viridiplantae; phylum Streptophyta; class Pinopsida; order Pinales; family Pinaceae; genus Pinus; species Pinus albicaulis. The sequence goes on from CM076582.1 coordinate 1,274,434,333, forward strand.
AATTATATATAGAAAATTAAATGAAATGTATAGTAGAATACAATCAAGAGAAATAACAAGAGACACAAGGTCAAAGGCCACGGAAAAAATCAGAATAGGGAAAACCATTTAAAATTATTCTCATTATTAGATTGTCATAAAATGTTCAACAGAGAGTACAATGTTCCAATTCATCAGTCAAGATTCAAATTTAATCCTTTGACTATCAAAAAAAACCAACTAAACAATATCTAATAGATGAGCCCAATATGTTACAGAAGAAATCATTTACCTAGGTTACTTCAGCTAAGATAAGCTAGCTATAAATATTAGAATAAATATTTTTATGTTTGCGACATATTCCATCCTATTTTGAAGGCCAAGAAACATCAAGGGTGGTGTTTCTCTCGAGGGGGGAAGATGTAATACACCTCAGCAAAAAGTAAATATGTAATTTACTTTTACTTACATGATTGGATAAGACTATTGGTTGAATGGAAATCCTAATGATTAAATTTATTTTTTTTAAAGTTAATTTAATTTAATAAATAAGTTGGTTATGACGGTAAAGGAAATTATGGGAAAAATTCACCAAGTGAAAGTCCATTTACCAAACAATTAGAGGATAGTTTCTCTTGTCCCTAGAGATAAATTATCGTAGTTGGGAAAAGATGCCAAGAGGGTATGAGAGGAAACTGAGGAAATTAAGAAGGGATAGAAATAAGATTAATGTCTTAAATAGGAATTTTTTAAGGGAAGGCATGACGTTGCCCATTAAGGTACTCTTGATCTAGGTCGAGCTAGTGGAATCCTTGAGTCGGACTTGTTAAGTCTATTAGCTCCTATGCTAGTCCTGATGCCTTTGAACATACCTGGTTAAGCCATTATAAATAAATTTTGCTGGAAATGAAACGAGCATGGGGAAGCTAGTAAAGATTACCATTCAGGTTGGTCATGAGGAAATTTATTCCCTATGTATTTCATGGTGGTCTAAGTTGAACATATAAGTATCTTTGTTTTATTGGTTTCCAAAACTAAGTGTTTTTTTTGTCACTAGTTATAATATAAATGTCTCTGTATAGATGGATAGTATAATAAAATAATGTAACTTATCTGCAAGAAATTGTGTTTTAACAAATTAATATTGAAAAGATTGATTGATAAATATGTATAATTATTGTGACAAATCAACTAAACTGATAATGAATGGGCTAGTTCAAATATATAGACTAGTATTTGAAAATTGAATAGTCCTCATTTTGCACGTAAATTTTTACCTAAGTATAACAGTAGGGTGGATGGTTGGACCTGAGATGTATGACGTCCTACCTACCCTAGAATACATGTAATAAAATTAGTGAAAGAAATGGGTAAGTGGAACATAAATTGTAAATCCTATACTAGAATGCGTAGAAGAGTGGAAGGTCTACACTAGTAATTTTATAAAATAATACTAATAGCCATATTAAAACAGAGAAAGGTTTTTGTTGAATTAATCAACTCCTGAAACTTAAAACTTGCATCGAACTAGTTTAGTTCCTAGGTCCAAATGGATAGAATGAATAGCCCGAAACAAATTCTGTAACCATTCTTATAACCTCGTCACTACATCAGTTTTATGTAAGTCATTCTAGGATTTAAAGAAAAATAACATAAGAAGAAACCAACAATAGTAATTATACTTTATGATGAATTATGTAACAACACTAAATACCTAAATGTAAATATTCAATACTATATTAAATTAAAAGAAGAACCTTCAGAACTTATTCCATCCTCAGAACTTTACAATTGTGCATTTTTTTCTAATATACAACTAACTATATGTTGATATATTTAGTGTTAAAAATAGATATACCACCATTGATTTAATCCATTTAGTAAAATAGGTAGAACAAACTCAATATAAATGTCGTGAAGGATTCCTACAATCATCTGAAAGAAAATTTGCTCGAAAAGACTATCTCAATTATCACTAATCGACGAAGTGAAAGATAAAAGGAGCCATAATTAATAAAATAAACATGTTATTACAAGTTATAAGAGTAAAAATGAATCAGTTGCAAGAAAATCCAGTATACTACAAGAACATTGTTGAAACTATCTTTAATAAAATTGTAACTATCAGTATTACATCCAAAGGTAAACCCTTTTTGTGAGGGAGTTTAAAATAAATGGTGAATGAACCTTAAGGGTTTGTTTCCAGTAATAATTAATATTTTTTTCATCCTAGCTTAGTAAATTATACATGGTTGGGTCGAAAAAGAAAGAAACCTAGGCATACTTTAATAGGAAACCTAAATTTGTTGATGCCATAAGTACCAATTCAAAGACTAAGCAATGGAGACGACCAAACTGGAGGACCTGAAAAAAGAATCAAAGTGGCAGGTTAAAAACATGATGAGAAGAGAAAAAATCCAATTTGAAAGAAACAGTTACATGTTTCAAAAGGAAGCTCATTGAACCCTAACCTATGATTAAAAAAAAATGAGAAATGTTAAGTTAGCTTACATTTTAGCGTGCACCGCATAAATACAGTAAAAAAATCTACCAGAGAGATATTTACCTTACAGTTTTCGAGAAACTAGTGGATTGTGATAATTGAATTTAGTATTAACTAGTTGTTAACTAGTTAAATTAAATTTTGTTATCTTTAAAAAAGAAAATACTGAGACATTTAATGTTTTCTGGAAAAGTTTATTTTTCTTTATTGTTAATGTGAAAAATAAAATTGGTTATCGAAAGTGGTTCCATAAGAAGTAAAAATGCTGATGGTAAAAGTCTTCGAAGAACTGAAAGGTGGTTGGAAAGTTTGAATAGTTACCTGCTCCTCTGGGGATAAGGGACTTATCCTAGTGAGGAATAGGTTTTTTTTTCATTGTCTAAGGAAGAGAGTGGAGCATTTATTGAGCTGGTAGAGACCAGTGAAAAAATCACTCAGCGTTCCTGAGAGTTTCTGGTAGTGACTGGACAAGGGTCTTGAGGTCACAACAGAAACTACTGTCAACCTATACCTCTTCAGGAGTGGAGCACGAGGGCAAGAAGAGGACGTAATAGCCTCTCTTGAAGGTTGGGTGGAACATCATCAACAATGTTCACATTCAGATAAGTATCTGGCTATTTTTGGTAGTTAAATATACATGAACAATCTTATAGGAAATGTACACAGGTATTAAGTAAAAAATTTTGAAAGTTGTATTGTATTGGTTCCATGTCAGAAATGAAAATGTGATGTGATAATTTATGTATTTATTAAGTTATTAAATTTGCTGTAAAATTATGATAAGAATTTTACATTAAGAATCTTTGCTGAGATAAGGTGGTAAAACAGAGATGTTTAATGAAAAGCAAAACTGTGTAGAGCCATACATGAGTGAATACAGTAAAAAAAAGTTACTGGTTATAAAAGAAAGATTCTGTTTAGAACATTATACAGTAAATAATCATTCTAATAAGAGACAAGAAAAGACAATAAAAGATAGAAGTGAAAGAAAAGTTATTCAATCCATGTAAACTTCGAAAAAACTCAAGCAGGACTATCTTAGCTGTCGGAGAGAACTGTCGATTCTGGGTTAGAGAAGAAACTCGGATTGCATCATTCCTCCTACTCTAGCTATACAAGGACAATTAATTGGGTTGTATGGACACCAAACCCTAGAAGAAGAAAACCCTTCTTGTTCAGAGTTATAGAGCTGGTCTACAAGTATTAATTGTTCAAGTAAATCTATTAAACCAGTATTCATGTAAATACAAACTAAGGAGAAGTAAATAAACAATCTTGCCAAAGTATCAGTTATCACAGAATACATAAGAAATAACATCCGTGCGAATATATATATTAACTGCAATTGAGCATATCGACAACTATAGCAAGTAAACAATGAAAATATTTATATATAAATGCAACCGGAAATCCTTTGGAACACATTTTTCATAACCTAGTGCTCAATACCAAAGATGAGCCAAATAGAATCTAATCCAACCATGAATATTTATAATGTTTCCAGAATACCAGTCTCTTTAGAATTTCTTAATTCTTAAAGGAAAGTTCAGAGAAAAACAACCGAGACCTGAAGATTGGGTCTGGTATAAAAACTTCAAGAACTCAAAACTTAACTTTGAGAAACCAAAAACATAACCATTTTCCTTTAAATACAGTAAAATTTCTTAGTATAAAGATTTGGCTTGGCTCTTGTAAGCCAGTATGAAATTCCCATATAAAAAGACCAATTTGGAAAAACCTAAAGACTAATATCTTATCAGCGAAGAACATAACCCACCAACGAGAAGGAAGAGTACATACAGTCAAGCGAATCAATGTGGAAATACCTATAGGGAAGCATGAAGCTTTCATTCGAGTATATGTTAAAATATCTTTCTTTAGTAAGCCAGATTTGGTTATTCGGTAAGGATGATGCCTGAAAAATCACATGGAACCAATATTTTAGAGATAGTAAAGAAGATAGACCGAATCAAAAACAAAACAAGTAAAGGCAAGGGGTTACTGTATCAATAGATACCTTGAATTCATAAGCCCTTTGAAGGTTGCAGTACTCTGACCTGTAGAGGGTAAAACACAATATCTGTATGAGTGAGTTAAACTTATACAAAACTAACATAAACCTGAAACCAGAGAGTTGGCTTTAATGGCAGTAATTTTACAGAAAATAACTATTTAGCCAAGCGAATGAGGTTTACCTGCTTGTAGAATCAGGAGTTGGATGGAGGAACCTCCATAACGAACAGAGGATGGAATCAGAAGTCCCTGTCGGGATAGCCTTCGAGGTTTTTCCAGTTCCAGACTGCGGTCCGAGGGCAACTTGAACCTGGGCAAGCTCCATTCCTCTGTTTATAGTTGTTTCATCGGAGTTTGAAACTAGTCAGCAAAACATAGGCTTTTGCAATGAAAACCATAAGTAGTAGCAGAGTATACAAGTGTTGGAGCAATACAAATGAGGGTAAGCGAGCTAACAGGTAGGTTTTTCCAAACTCTATTTCCTGTCGAGTTTTTACCACCATTGATTGCAAGAGATCGGACAACGTATGGAGGGGCAGGTGGCCATAAAAATTCGAACCCACTCCCAAACTTAACACACAACCAGCGCCACATAGATATGTCAGTACCATAACAGCTACAGCTGAGTACAAACAAAAATCAAGACATTTAATGGAATTGAATAGTGTGCAACCAAATCGAAATGATAATTGGGGTTTAGTTGCAAGCGAACCACATAAATATTTAAGTGTCGGTTTAATCTTCAAAAAAACAATAATATTAAACCTTGGTTAATGTAACATGCTATGGGGTGATACTTTTAATAATTTAAATGTCAAGGCAAGGTAATAGTTAAGATGTGGAGTAATTTATTTATTTCTACGTTTGTTACAAGTGGTATCAGAGCAATGTTCGCACGCTGGGACCCTAGGGGTCATCTAACGATTTAAGCTTTGTGTACACTGATGCACAGAAAATAAGTAGTACCACAAGGACAACATGAGAAGGGGATCAACACAAAAACCACCCCAGAATGTCGAGGAACCCCAACCATGACCAAAAATGAATCCCAAGATGTGGATTTAGCTGAGTGTGGATCAACACCAACAAACAAGTAGATTATTGGAGGAACAACAACATCAAACTAGCATGTTTTTAAACACAGTACATAAGCTATAGGAAGAAATGGTGTAGGTTCAGAGTGATAATGAGTGCTTGATGCAAGAGAAAGAAAATATACTCAAGAGCCTTTCAGATATGGAGAATCAAGGAATGGAACAACCCAATCCTGATAGTGACATGCAGGAAGGTAACGAGCAACAAGAAAGAGACCACACCATTGACAGAGTGGAAATATTCTCTTCACAACAAAGGAACAAAAATAGAAACTATAATGAAGCAAAGTCTGGCATTGTGTTAGATCAACAACAAGTTAAGAAGCAAAAAGTGGAGCTTCAAGGTGAGTTTCAAAAAATAAAACCACCTACATTTGATGGAGAAGCTGAGGAAGTGGCAACGGCTTGGTTGATAAATATGAATAAATATTTTCAAGTGTATGATTACAACAACAACTTAAATACTAGATTGGCCATATACCAATTGAAAGAAAAAGCCACCTTGTGGTGGGAGGAAGTAAAGAATGTTTGTAGCATTGAAGATCAAGATGTTACATGGGAATCATTCCAACAATATTTTAAAGATAAGCATCTGACAGAATGTTTTTATGACGAGAAATCTAAATAATTTCATGACTTGAAGCTGGGGCAGATGACCATGGACGAGTATATTACCAAGTTCACCTCCTTGTTAAGATATGTTCCATACCTCAGAGATGAAAAGGCTAAGGTTCAAATATTTATGAGCATTATTCCAATGCATATGAAGGAGCGAATTGAGTTCGTAAATCCTAGGACCATGGACGAAGCAATTTGTAAAGAACAAATGTGATATCAACAATCCAAGGAAAAAGGGGAAGTGGGTAAAATTTGGCAGCCAAGAAAAGGATAGAAAAACAACTCAAACTTCAAAGTCGCCAGAAGTAGTAGTTTTAAAAATACTACCTGAAGTTCTGTAAGCAAGCAGTTTCGAAGAAATCATCAAAGAACTCGATGGCCAGCTGAAGAGAGGCCTACAAAGGCTTCTAGCAAACCTGAACAAGGACAAGTGTCCAAGCCACCTCTGCAGTATTGGGGGTGTGGTGAGGAACATTATTATAAAAATTTCCCACAACGAGGGAGAAGTGAAATAGTTGCAAACTTACAGGAGGCTTCTACTGTAGGTGATGTGGCTCGAAACATCCCTCAAATCAATGCAACATTGAAGGATCGACATGCAGATTATCATCCAACAATGATAGAGTTCGAAGGTAAGTTACTGTCTCAATCTGTTTCTATTTTGGTTGACCCAGGTTCAAGTCTAAGTTATGTTAATCCAAAAATAGTGTATGTAAATTAAAGGGTCAGAAATTCAAAAATCCTTGGCTGGTACAGCTACCCATAGTAGCAAAGAGGAAAGTAACTGCCAAAATTCCAAACTGCACTTTGGAAATTGTAGACCAATAGTTAAACATGAACCTAAACATTTTTCCATTAGGGTATTATGATGTTTTGTTGGGTATGGATTGGCTAGAAAAACATTGGACCTTGGTGGACTGTAAAGAAATTATTATTTATTACAAAATGAAAGATGGAACATCCAAGGAGATTCAGGGAATCAAGAAATTGCTACAGCTACGTCCTATTACAAAATCCCAAATGAATAAGTGTATGAGGAAGGGATGTCAAATTTATGCTATCCATGTGGGATATGCCAATTCCAAGGAGAAGTCTCCTATGATGGAAAACATACAGTGATACAAGATTTGATGGATTTATTTCCAGAAGATATAGTCGAATTACCACCAAGAAGAGATATTGATTTTACCATTGAATTAATTCTAGGAGCATCACCTATGTCAAGGGCTCCTTACAGAATGATTGTTCCAGAATTAACTGAATTAAAAATGCAGCTACAAAAAATGTTGGACAAAGGGTACATTCATCCGAGTGTGTCCCCTTGGGGAGCACCAGTGCTGTTTGTAAAGAATAAGGATGGAACCATGTGAATGTGCATGGACTATAGACAAATCAATAAATTAACAGTAAAAAATAAATATCATTTTCCACAGATTGACAATTTGTTTGACCAGGTGAAGGGGGCCACAATATTCTCAAAAATAGATTTAAGGTCTAGACACCGCTAGATCTGAATCAAGGGATCTGAATCAAGGATGAAGATATTTATAAGACTCCTTTCCATACCCGGTACGGGCATTATTAGTTTGTGGTGTTACCCTTTGGGTTAACAAATGCACCATTGACATTTATGAGGTTAATGCATGGTATATTTCATCCTTTCCTGGATAACTTTGTACTCATATTTATTGATGATATTTTAATCTATTCTAAGAACTAGGAAGAACATAGAGAACATCTAAGGATTATGCTGGAAATGTTAAGAAAAAACTAGTTGTACACTAAGTTCAACAAATGTGATTTCTTCAAAATAGAAATCCAATACTTAGGCCATGTTATTTCAGCAGAAGGGATTGTTATTGATTCAGAGAAAATCAAGACAATCATGGAATGGAAAGTTCCCCAAAATGTGGTGGATATCTGACCCTTTATGGGATTGGCTGAGTACTATCGAAGATTCATTGAAAGATTCTCCAAAATTTATTTTCCAATCACCTCTTTGCAGAGACAAGTAAAAATCTTTAAGTGGACTAGTGAGTGCTAGGATAGTTTCGAGAGGTTGAAGCAACTACTAACCACTGCACCAGTGTTGAGGGTAGCTAACCCCAACAAAGAATTTGAAGCTTGTACAGATGCTTGTAAAGAGGGTGTTGGGGCAGTTTAATCTCAAGAAGGGAAGGTAGTGGCCTATGAGTCAAGAAAGTCAAAAGAGCATGAGCAAAGATATTCAACCTATGTTCTAGAGTTAACATCAGTAGTACATGCAATCCGGGTATGGAGACACTACCTGCTGGGAAAGAAGTTTTTACTAAAGACTAATCATAGTAGCATAACCAGTTACTTCAAACAAGATGATTTAAACTCCCGACAAGCAAGATGGAATGCTTTCCTAAGTGAGTTTGATATGGACATTTAGCACGTCAAGGGTAAGATAAATAGGGTGGCGGATGAATTAAGTAGAAAGTTGCATTGTGTGTATGAGCTTTATTATAATTAGCTTGAATGCAAATTCTTGGATCAAGTGAAAGAGGAAGCACAAAAGGATCCTGAATATCAATTCATATAGCAGAAAATGAAAGAGACCAGAAAGCAAGGAAATACTTCGTAATATGGAGTTAGTAAAGAACAAATGCTAACCTTTAGAGGAAAGATATATGTACTAAACCATGTGGATTTAAAGGATCTAATCATGAATGAATATTATCGAATTAATTATGCAGGACATCTATCATACCAGAAAATTTTAACTTCTATTAGAAAAATATATTTCTGGCCTAGTATGCATAGAAATATTGTTGAATATTTAAACAAATGTTTGGAGTGTCAACAGGTCAAGGTGGAGAATCGACATCCTGCAGGATTGTTGCAGCCCATACCAATACTTGAATGGAAGTGGGTGGTCATATCCCTAGACTTCATTACGGGTTTACCACAGTCAAAGAGGTACAATGACTCCATCATGGTGGTGATCGATAGGTTGAGTAAGTCTGCACATTTTATACCTGTAAAATCTACTTACAAAACTGTACAGATAGCATATATTTTTATGAGAGACATATTCAGACTGCACAACATTCCAAAGACTGTTATTTCAGACAGAGACGTGAAGTTTACTTCATCATTCTGGAAAAAATTGTTTACAGGTCTGGGGACCCAAATAAACTTTAACACCGCTTATCATACCTAGATGGATGGTCAAACATAACGAGTAAGCCAAGTTTTTGAAGACATGTTGCACATGTACGTGATGTAGCAGCCAACTAAATGGGAAGAGTATTTACACCTTGTTGAATTTTCTTACAACAATGGTTATCAAGAGTCCCTTAATATGATTCCTTTCGAAGCTCTATATGGGACGCAATGTTGCACTCCCATAAATTGGAGTAGCGCCGAAGCGAAACTAATGCTTGGTATAGAAATGCTAGCTGAGATGGAAACGAAGGTAAAGAAGATCAGGAAAAACCTGAAAGCTGCACAAGCTCGATAGAAGATATACACAGATAAGAAAAGGACTTATCAAGAATTTGAGGTGGGTGACCATGTGTATGTGAGGATAAAACCCAAGAAGAGCACCTTGAGGTGGGCCTCTTGTGCCAAGTTAGCCCCCAGATTTTGTGGACCCTTCCAAATTTTGGAGAGGGTAGGACCTGTGGCATATCAGTTGGCTTTACCCAGCCACATCCAGGTGAAAAATGTGTTTCATGTGTCCTTGTTAAAGCAATATATGCATGATCCAAAGCATGTAATCCATTGGTAGAATATTCGGGTAGGATAGAATTAGAAAGTCCTAACTTGAAGTATGAATTTTTTATGAAAAAATTGAAAGTAAACTTTGTTGTTTGCAAGTAGAGCCAGACGACGAGTTTCTGGTCAAGCCTCAATGCATATTGGACAGGAGAGAAATTATGCTCCGGAAGTGAGTTATCACCCAGGTTAAAGTGCAGTGGAATCGCTTCGGCCCGGATGAGGCTACTTGGGAAGATGAGGGATTTGTACATGAGGCTTACCGAGAGCTATTTCTTGAGCTAGAGTGAAACATTGAGGATGGTGTTACTTCCAGGGGGGGGGAGTTGTGACAGCTGCATTTAATATTAACTAGTTGTTAACTAGTTAAATGACATTTTGTTATTTAAAAAAAGAAAAGAAAAGACTGAGACATTTAATGTTTTCTGGAAAAGTTTATTTTTCTTTATTGTTAATGTGAAAAATAAAATTGGTTATGGAAATTGGTTCCATAAAAAGTAAAAAGGATGATGGTAAAAGTCTTCCAAGAACTGAAAGGTTGTTGGACAGTTTGAATAGTTAACTGCTCCTCTGGGGATAAGAGACTTATCCTAGTGGGGAATAAGGGTTCTATTCATGGTCTAAGGAAGAGAGTGGAGCATTTCTTGAGCTAGTAGAGACCAGTGGAAAAATCACTTAGTGTACCAGTTTCAGGTATTGACTGGACAAGGGTCCTAAGGTTATAGCAGAAACTACTGTCAACTTGTACCTCTTCAGGAGTGGAGCACAGGGGCAAGAGGAGGACGTAATAGTCTCTCTTGAAGGTTCGGTGGAACATCATCAATAGTGTTCACATTCAAATAAGTATTTGTTCACACAGGTATTAAGTAAAAAATTTTGAAAGTTGTATTGTATTGGTTCCATGTCAGAGATGAAAATGTGATGTGATTATTTATGGATTTAGTAAGTTATTAAATGTGCTGTAAAATTATGATAAGAATTTTACATTAATAATATATGCTGAGATAAAGTGGTAAAGCATATATTTTTAATGAAACACAAAACTGTGTAGAGCCATACATGAGCGAATATAGTAAAACAAAGTTACTGGTTATAGAAGCAAGATTCTATTTAGAACATTATACAGTAAATAATCATTCTAATAAGAGACAAGAGAAATAATAGTAGAATATAGAAGTGAAAGAAAAGTTATTTAATGCATGTAAACTTCGAAAAAACTCAAGGAGGACTATCTTAACTGTTGAAAAGAACTGTCGATTTTGGGTAAGAGAAGAAACTCGGAATGCATCGTTTTTCCTACTCTAGCTATACATGAACAATTAATTGGGTGGTTCGGACACCAAACCCTAGAAGAAGAAAGCCCTTCTTGTTTAGAGTTATACACCTAGTCTACAAGTATTATCTGTTCAAGTAAATTTATTAAACCAATATTTATGTAAATATAAACTAAGGAGGAGTAAATAAACAATCCTGCCAGAGTATCAGTTACCACGGAATACATAAGAAAGAACATATATGCAAATATATATATATATATATATATATATATATATATATATATATTAATTGCAATTGATCATATCGACAACTATAGCAAGTAAGCAGTGAAAATATTTATATATAAATGCAACCGGAATTCCTTTGGAACATAGTTTTCATAATCCAATGCAAAAATACCAAAGATGAACCAAATATAATCTAATCCAACCATGACTATTTGTAATATTTCCAAAATATTAGTCTATTCAGAGTTTCTTAATTCTTAAAGGAAATTTTGGAAAACAACCAAGACCTGAAGATTGGGTCTGGTGTAAAAAATTCAAGAACTCAAAACTTAACTTTGAGAAACCAAAAACATAACCATTGTCCTTTAAATATAGTAAAATTTATTAGTATAAAGATTCATCTTGGCTCTTGTAAGCCAGTATGAAATTCCCATATAGAAAGACTGATTCGAAAAAACCTAAAGACTAACATCTTATCGACGAAGAACATAACCCGCCAGCGAGAAGGAAGAGTACATGCAGTCAAGCGAATCAATGCGGAAATACCTATAGGGAAGCATGGAGCTTTCAATCGAGTATCTGTTAAACAATATTTCTTTAGTAAGCCAGATTTGGTTATTTGGTAAGGATGATACCTGAAAAATCACATGGAACCAATAGTTTAGAGATAGCAAAGAAGATAGACCAAATAAAAACAAAACAAGGATAAGCAAGGGGTTACTGTATCGACAGATACCTTGAATTCATAAGCCCTTTGAAGGTTTCGTTACACCGACCTGTAGAGGGTAAAACACATTAACTGTATGAGTGAGTTAAACTTATACGAAACTAACATAAACCCAAAACCGGAGAGCTGGCTTTAATGGCAGTAATTTGACAGAAAAGAACTATTTAGCCAAGCGGATGAGGTTTACTTGCTTGTAGACTGAGGAGTTGGACAGAGGAACCAAAATAATGAACAAAGGGTAGAAGAAGAAGTCCCGATCGGGATAGCCCTCGAGGTTTTTCCAGTTCTAGACTGCGGTCTGAGGGCAACATGAAACTGGGCGAGCTCCATTCCTTTGTATATAGTTGTGTCATTGGAGTTTGCAGCTAGCCAATAGAACATAGGCTTTTGCAATGAAAAACCTAAACAATAGTAGAGTATACAAGTGCTGGAGTAGAACAAATGAGGGCAAGCGAGCTAGCAGGTAGGTTTTGCCAAACTCTATTTCCCGACAAGTTTTTACCACTGTTGATCGCAAGATATCGGATGGCGTATGGAGGGGCAGGTGGACATAAAAATTTGAACCCAATCCTAAACGTATCACACAACTGGCACCACATAAATATGTCAGTACCATGACAGCTATAGCTGAGTACAAACATAAATTGAGACATTTAATGGAATCGAATAGTGTGCAACCAAAGCGGAATGATAATTGGGGTTTAGTTGCAAGAAAGCCATATAAATAGTTAAGTGTTGGTTTAATCTGGAAAAAAACAATAATCTTAAACCTTGGTTAATGTAACTTTCAGTACTTTTAATAATGTAAATGTCAAGGAAAAGTAATAGTTAAGACGTGGAGTAATTTTTTATTTTTTTTTCATGGACACCACAATGCATAAAGAAATTTACCCATAGCAATCGTTAGTCATAACTATTTGAGTATTTCTGTAGTTGGAACAAGGTCCTGAAGAACGTAATAAAATCCCATCGTAATTACTTAGATTGTTGGAGCACCAAAAGTTTAAAGTCTACAGTCGATTATGAGAAACCCACTTCATTCTGACGCATATGGAAAATTGAGGTCACATAGAAAAAAAAAAAGGAAAACTCAACTATAAAAAGACATTTATAAATTTGGCAGGTAAAATAAAAGGAAATCACCTTAACTATGAGGTACTCACTAAACATGGATTGAGAACAACAAAAACCCTGATTCAAAGGTTAATTTCAACTAGGGTTTAAGACGTCCATAGCCGAAGTCGAACTAGTTGTATATGAGCGATCATTACGGTGGGATATGGGGGGTAGTTACAGAAAAATTGTCTAGCAGTCCTCTAATTCATCCATCTAAACCCTAAGTATCGATGGTGGTTATCGCGATACCTAGCAGATGTCTAAACAATTATAAATTATCTTCAATGCATAACAACGAAATAATTATAATAAATCTTTATGTAGTAAGTTTACGAATTGGTAAATTAATATAAATATACATGGAACATGCCAAGAGTAATTAGAAAATAGTACCAAATAAACTTTAAAAGCACTAACCATAACCATAACCATGTAATTATAAAATATAACATTTTTCACATAACCATGAAATCATAAACTATAGCAAGCACTTATAGTTGAGTTTGTATAACCAATATCTACCATCGAAATAAATCATACCCGTACATGATAATGCCATCTCGTTTATTATAGTATAAGAAAATGATAGATTTTTTTTTAAAAATGAATCTGTTGCGATGTTAAAATGAATGTTTCTTATCTCTTCAAAATAAATTAATAATTCAAATTGCTAATTCTTAATATAGTAGAGGTTAAAAGGATAATTTTTGTTAATATATTCTTCTTTTTTAACTATGAAAATGCAGTTATATATATATATATATATATATGAATATTTAGTTAATATAAATATTTTTTTCATAATTATATTTCTTAAAATAATCATAATTATATGTTATGAAGCTAACTCACAAAATAGAAGAAAATATAGATCAACACCTTAGAAATTAACTTCTTTGAGGGGGAAACCTCCTTTACAATACATAAATGAATAATTCTTGGATGATACAAATGACAAAACCTCCTTTCTATATATAGGAGTCCACGGGGTCACAATATAAACCTAACAGACCTAACAATAATAATGTAAGGCTACAACAATAACAATAGTGGGATTTTATGGGGCACAATAATAACAATATGAGAACTACAAGGGTACACAAATAATAATAAGGGGGGTACACTAACAAAAATAAGAGACTACACTAGTAATATAGGGACCTAACATTTCCCTCTGCTTCAATTTTTTTTTATCCTCAACACTTGAGTAGTTGTGGATGCTTCTATATAAAATTCTCATCCTCCCATGTGGAATTTTCAGTGGGTAACTCTAAAACTGATCGATTTTGTAGTTGTTGAGTTCTTGTTTTCGTGACTGCTTCAGGTTCTAATATGATTTTTCATTCCTAATCAAGTTCTGGCAATATTGTTTGAACTGGAAGTTTGTCACGTATAACCTTATTTAAGCATGAAACATGGAAAAATGGGTGCACTCGAGAAGAAGCATGAAGCTCCAATTTGTATGCCATAATACCAATCTTTTGCAACACCTTGTAAGGAGCATAGTACTTTGGCGATAATTTATTATCCTTCTTAGCTTGCTTTAGGTAAATTTGTTTGTATGGTTGTAGCCTTAAAAATACCCAGTCTCCTACTTCAAAATTTATCTCACTGTGATGTTGATATGTCTGTTGTTTCATTTGATTTTGTGGAAATTTTAGGTTATCCTTTAAGAGTTGAAGAACTTATTTTTGATGCTTGATGTGATATTCCACTGCTTGAACCTTAGAAGTTTCTCTTAAATAGGATACGATGGATGGTGGATGATATCCATAAAGTGCCATAAATGGCTTCATTTTTGTTGCAGTATGGAAGGAAGTGTTATACCACCATATACCACCATTAAGCCAGAGGTAACCACTTGACCCATTGTGTTTGTTTATCATATAAAAACACCACTTAGGTTTTGGGGCTAATGGGAGATGTGAGCCTACTAGTTAGAGGTTGTTGGGGTTTGGTTCCTTGGCCCTATTTTTATTTTGTATTGGATATGTACCTATATTGAGTATTATTTTCCACAATTTTGATTCCATGACCCCATCTCGGTGGTGCCTAATAGTTGAAAAAGCTGGAATATTGCGGTTTACGATTGGGAGATGCATATGAGATTTGCAACTAGTTAGTTGATTTTCACAAGTATGTTCTTTAAACCTATTTTATGGATATTTTATGGATTTTTAGGTTATTTTACTATTATTTCATGTTATTTATGTGTATTATGATCATGATATCAATGTTAAAGGAAATGGCACCACTCTAGTTGGGTGACTAGAGGATGTTACAAGTGGTATCAGAGCTAATAGTTGAATCAATGGGCCCACATGGGCCATCTAGAGAGAGAGTAGAACAAAAAATTCTGGAATATTCTTACAAACTATATTACAAAATTCCAAAGTTGAAGTACTAGTCTTCGACAATTATTATCAACATGTGCTACCTTGGGGATGCCAAAAAATTGTGAAAAAACCTACTTTCTTGCATTGTAAAATTTGGTTTCAATACTAATGTTTTGAGGGAAATGTTCTATAGATATGCTTGTAAGATGTGGTTCTATAAAAGTTAAAAAAAAGAGAGTTTTATAATATACTTTATTGGATATAATCCCTTGTATTTCCACGATGAAAGGAGGTGTACAAAATGAATATGTTGAGGATTCCCTAAGGCTATTTGTCATAATGAAACATATTAGCATGCGAGAATACTTGGAAACTCTTTATAGTGATGTTAGTGTCTATGCCAACCTAGCAGTTGAGGAACAGGACAATTAAATTCATCATTCTATTTTCAAAAGTGGATTTGAATACAAAATATCTCTTTTGTGGAAATTGAGATGATTACCATGTATGTAAGATATGGAAATATAGATGATGCATGTCAGGCATACAAGAAAATGTGTTAACATGATTTGGTATCATGGAATGCGATGATATTGGGATATTCATAGTGGAAAATTGGACGGGGTTTCTTAGTTATTTAACCAAATTCCTAAACCTAAGGTGATAGTGGTTTGTGTTACAATTAATAGATATGCATACCATGGTAAGATAAAGGATGCACACTATGTGCTTCAAGTAATTCTTGAGAATAATGTGACATGTTCGAATGTAATGACCATAGGATATGTTCATAGTTGTCAAATTGAGGTGATGATAGAATTATTTCATAAAATTCTTGAATGAAGTGTCCCTTCCTAAAATGGAATTTCTATAGGATATGTTTGCAATGGCCAATTTGAAGATGCATTGAAAATTCACTAAATGAAACAAGATAGATTTAAAACAAATCAGTTCACCTTCGACAATGTGTTAATCTTGTTTGAGAAGAATCCGCTTAAAGAATAATATACCAAGAATCATAAAATGTATTATTATCACATGCTTTTAATACAATTCAAGACTAAGATATGGTTCCCTAGATGATCATGACTAGTGGATATGATATAAATAGGAGAATAGAGGGGGAATGCAAATCACTTGAATAAATCTCTAAATGAGATGTCTTATATAAAACTTCAATGGTAGATAGAAATGCTTGAAGGGATAATTTAAATAAGGCATAGGGATTTTTTCACTGAATGATGGAAAGAAACATGGTTTTGTGGATTTTCATGGTTATACCTATAATGGAAAAATCAAGCAATCCATTTTTTTGACAAAATAA
The DNA here is from genome assembly GCA_034641835.2 of Pinus albicaulis. Classification (NCBI taxonomy): domain Eukaryota; kingdom Viridiplantae; phylum Streptophyta; class Pinopsida; order Pinales; family Pinaceae; genus Pinus; species Pinus albicaulis. The sequence continues at coordinate 1,274,451,292 of CM076582.1, forward strand.
CATAGCTAAATGTTAGCTCTACCATGAGTTACTCTAATGTCTCTATACTAAATAACAAGGGATTTTTCCCACGTGAGTCTTAAACAAATTCCTCCATACTTCAAGTCTCAAAACATTTTAAATGAATGGTTCCACAACCTAGAAGAACAACAAAAACCTGACTTGATATCCATAATTTTTTAGCATTCCTTAGGGTAATGTATCACAACAACCATATTGTAGTAATGTACCCTACATATTTTTTCCATCAATGACTTTAATGAAACTTCATGGTGCTACTAAGAAGAATAAAAATATCCCTAGTGACTATGATGATATACATGTGAAGTGAGCTGATAAGAACAAAGTTAGAAAATACAGGTTTTTCATGTATCAAACACTTCATCATCACCTTGATAGGGATAATCATCCAAAATAATTTAATAAAAGAACTGTAGACTAGATTCCTAAATGGAATACTATTTCTATTCCATCAAATGAAACAAATCCGAGTATTTTTTACCTCTTTTTGTCAAGTGGCTTGCATACTTTCTAATTTTACTAATATTTTGGACACTATTATGCAAAACAATTGTCAACTTTTCATGTTGGAGTGTTTTATTATTGTTGGTGCAAAATAATTTGTGAAGACATATCAAGAGGAACCATCAAACCTAGCTCTTATTGATGATGCAAAAAATAATCTAATGGGCTAGTTCTTTCCTATTTATACATTTGATGAAACACTACCATCAAAATTTTCATTGTCAAAGTAAATGAACTATACATATTTTGGAAAATAAATTCTTGTATAATAGTTTCTATAATATTTATGTTACCTAGTGACTGAATTTTAATAGCCATTCAATAGTGCATCCTAAACATCTGCACCAAGGTACATTATGTAATTTCTTTTCCTTACCTTCCCAAATGCATAATTAATTCCAATGAATATAAGAGCTTTGTTAGTGAAATTTCCATTCTAGTTGGTCATGTTTAAGATCTGGATCTACCTTCTAGTTGTTAAACTACTATTGAAGGAACAAACTCTCATACAAATTGTTGGGAATCATGATAATACTGAGAACGGGGGTGAATCAATACTATATACTTTTTAACAATTATTTAACCAATCAACTCATTCAAGCATAATTACACTTCAAAACTACACTTGTATGCTCTTCAAGCACATTTACACATCAAAGTTACACTTTTACGCTCTTCACTACTCACCTTTACCTGCTCTAACTCAAGTCTACTAGATTTTTCACTCAAATCTATTTGTTGATAATATGAAAGATTCCCCTTTCATTTAGTGTTAACTATGCATATAAAAAAGTATCTTGAGACAATTTGCATGAAAATACACAATTATCACATCGTTATGTTTCTACTTATTTATTGTAGACCTAGGAGTATTTTCTGATGCGAAATTTTATCCTTTCATGGCCTTAACAAATTTGGTGCTCACAAAACATGAAAATTTATGATACTAGATCTCAATTTTTTAGTCTCTTAAGTTGTATGACTAAAGGCCATAAATAGTGGCTTAAAATCAAAAGTACTTAGCCTGGTGACTTTTTCAATTTGGTTAATACACATTATCACCATTTGCTTCCAATGACAAGAAACAATTTCCTTTGTCACTCACCATGTGTTAGTGTTTTTGTGGAAATGGAGTACCAAATAACACCTCCTTAACAGTTGGTTGTTCCCTACAAAGGATCACAGATAGAGTTGGTGTTGTTAGTGGATAGACTTAGATAAAACAAAGCATTGCAAATGGTGAAAAAAATACATCTATAAACATAAACTAAACAAAGAGAGAAATACATAGAATAATTCTTAAGGAATCAAACAAGTCAATACAATAATGGAAAAATACACCCTCTATTGACTTCTAGTCATAGAACATGAATACAATAGAATAATAAAAACACTTGAAGAGAATTATTTGACCTATGGTGCTAAACAATCCTCAGCAAGGAGGTCCCTTTCCTTAATCTCTTTGCAAGCTTGTCCTCTCTCTCAAAATAAGTATGAAGACTCTCTCAATGATACGCTCTTCTTCTCTCACTAATATTGTTGGAACGAGGTTCCCTAACCTGCTTTTTTGATATCAGGACAAGATAGTCTTCAATCACATGGTCCAATTGTCGACAATATCGACAATATTGTTGCGCAGGGTTCATACAGTCCCTTGCGAAGTGCCCTATTTCTCCATAGTTGCAACAGATCAATTTCCCTCTTCCTCAACCTGCGCCTCCACCCCTTCCCCCTCCTCTACCTCTTGCTGGGGAGCCTCCTCTGCTTGAGGGAGATAGTGGTGAAGAAGGTTTAGCCTATACCTTATATAGGTTTCCTCAATCTATCATCAAGTCATAGGTCCGACAGTTATGCTCGTCATGTCCCACAGAGGAGCATAATTGGCACCATTGTTGCTTCAATTCTGGGACATAAGCACCAAGACAAGGAAAGTGGTTAGTATCATGTAGCCCGACAACACAAAAATCAGTGCACCATAACGTCGAACCACTTGGCCCCACAGCCTCCTTAGGGCACAATGAGATGGGTGCAACGGGCTGGGTCCTGACCTAGGTTCGGAGGTTAAGGTTTGCCAAGAAACCCCTATACTACTGGCCCTTTCGGCAATGACCTAATTTTGCAGGCCAAGGTCTCACCCGAAGTAGTATGGGATGGTGCTGGAACCAGGTTTTCACGCCTTAAGAGAGAGTAGGTAATTTAAGGCAAATCTAGGTTGCAGCTTATTAGGTTCGCATAGACTAAGTCTATTTGCAGCTCTTTTAGTAGTGTAATCAACACATAACCATAACAAAGCTATTATCATCAACATATATAACCAATACATTCACATCCACATGTGCATTACCAAATATCATCATAGAACATTATAATTGCAGCTAATTCTAGATCACAGATACATTTTAAGCTTAAATAAATATCGCAGATGCGCTTCAGCAGTAAACACAATCTATCCAGATAACAAAAATATACTTCAAATATATTCCACATTCATTAGTATCAAAGATCCACCTACAACCCGCACACAGCATGGTGGGGTCCGCACACAACCTAGGGCACTTCGCAAGGGACTATCCAAACCCTATGCGAAAATTTTGCCGATATTGTCAACAATTGGACCATGTGATTGAAGACTGTCAAATCCTGATATAAAAAATGCAGGTTAGGGAACCTCGTTCCAACAAATATGATGGATTTCTTAGAAGAAATATGGCCAACATGCTAGTTCTCTTACTTCTTCTACTACAACACGAAAATGTGGTGTCACTCTGATAGTAATTTTGCCATCATAACATTGTCTCATGTTTTGGTTCTCGCATGGCTTGTTTATATAGAATTTTTTGAATGCATCTTCCCTCTCTTGGTTCATGAATGATAATGACTCAAGAGTAGGACCAGATGATTCCATTAAGGGTTGAACATCTTTAGGGTGACTCCAATTCTATTGTACTTTACTGGAAATTTCATGAAATCCTCCTTCAAGTGTGGGAAGTGGTCTTGAATTTTCTAAGTCACACGTTTCCTTGATTGTGCATATTTCGAAGAAAAAGTCATGTTGTCACGGTTTTTTCCTTCTTATATGGTGCATGATCCAAATTTTTCATAAATAGCCTTAGGAGAAGTTAAATTTTTGGAACTTTCATAATGTCTTTAACTAGAAAATATTTATTTGTACGTTCTGATGGATAACATTAGGTGTCTTTAATAGTGTACAATTTTCTAGTGTTAAAATTTCCCACCTAATGCATGAGTTTAGGAGCAAGCGTATAGCCAAAATACATCAAATTTTTTTGTTCTAAATGAGATTTTGAATTACTTCTTTGAGAGAGAGAGTGATTAAATTGTCACGAAAATGAGTAGAGGAACCCCTTGATTGAGGAGAAAGGGTAGCCATGCTTTGAAGAAATTCTGAGTGACAAATAAAAATTTCTTATATGAGGTGGGCATGTCCCATGCTCATTATGATGTGTAGTGATATATTAATACAATAAGACAAAGAATAGTTCTACCTAGTCACAATGTAGTAGTTGACATGCTCAGGTCTGGTGATGATAACTATTGACACCCTCAAGGGCGTTTCATAACAAATAGACTAAATCAGGTGCCCCCATGCATAAAAAAGGTGAAGAATTTCTTGGGTGCTGATGTATGCATGGGTATTTGACTTTAGGTATGTCCCTCTCATTCCGGTGTAAGAACTACTGAATGAGGTGCCTAGTGATGCAATGGGTCTTTGACTAAATGGCATATCTGCAATGATAATTAAGCATAATACTACCCTTACATGAACATTAGTGTGGGTGTTGAATGCTAGGGGGCCAATGACATCAATGGGCAATGGTGATTCCCATTGTGCCACCCAAGTATGTTCATTTAAAGGGGAACACATCCAAGGTACAACATCAATCTTGGAATATGAGTGGTAAAGTAGGCAGGAAAGAATCATGACTCATCTGTAAAGTGTTAATCTCGAGAATAGAGAAATCAAGTGAAAGCATATTGTAATATGGTGGGTCAAAAAGGCATGATAACAAAAGATGGCGATAGTAATGGATATGGACAGCTGGACTGAGATCGAAGATGTAATCTACGTGGCGATAGTCAAAACAATTTTCTAGTAGCGATGCTCATGGAGTCAGTAGGATGTCTACGGTATGTGTAAGTATGTTCTGACAGGCATGATGGGGGGGAGTGGATAATGTGCGAGCTCTGAACAAGGGTGACTAGAAAATGTCTCCAGGTATAAAATATTTGTACACTTACTAAAAGAATGTAAAAGTGGTTTAGATGTACAAACCCATATATGGGTGCCCCAAAAACATGTTGGCATGCATAATGATGTAGGTATGATGTTGTTTGATGAGGGTGGGGACCCCATTATCTGGTCTTGGTGTGGGTTTTATGAGGCGGATGAAGTGACACAAATGAGCTACATAAATGGAGTGATGATAGGACAAATGTGAAATGTGGTAGTGCATCCTAATTAATCCGTCGCAAAATACAAGGGGTGGCTCAAGAATGGGGTTGGTAAGAAATGAGTGAAAATGAATGAGGTTGATATTCAAGGAATGCAATTAAAGTGGTTCATGGGCCTGATTAGGTGATAATGGATCAATAGTATGTGCGGGTATATAAAATTTTATGATCCATGAGTGGGGCAGGCTCTATTGACCGACATGGATATTTTACAATATGCAAGGCGAGGTGGCGATAAAAATGGACGAGATGATGGAACCTATGGTGTATTTTTGGGAAATGATGTCAAGATATGTAAATATTTATAGGAAGCCTATCATGTTGAGTGGTAAGTGATACATGCTCTGTTACTTTTCCACTGGGGTGTTGATCATGGTAGGGTGTTTGTGATGCACCTGCAATTTCCATGGCCAATACCTAAAGTGAAAGTATATTTTAAAAAAATATGAATAATATGAAATTGATTGAACAAAATGAAGAAAAAACAAGAGAAGGCACACCTGAAGTGAAATTATAGGAATGTGAGGGGTCCAAAGAATGAGTTTTGGAAACTAATGGAACGAAGGGTTCCATGATGAAGATGATGTGGTATCGATATTTATGTCTTTCACACTTTTCACAACGAATGTCCTAAGCCCCTATGATGGGCTCCTGAAGATGATAAAGAAGGTGATAAATAGGGCTAAGGGGGAAAAATACCATTTAATTTTCACTTTCAATCTTGGGATGTTAGATCTATTCCAGGAGTAATTTCTTATCGTTGTGGTCACCTTGTGTACTAGGGAAGCACGCGGGGAGAGCCAAGTAAGAGCTTGTAGCCTACTCCTTAAGAATTTGGTAGTTGTAGGTTAGATAGGTCATACACGCATCCCGTGTACGACATTTTTAGGGTGAAAAAAATGGCTTTGTAGACTGTGCGGTTGAACTAACCATAAATTGTGGCATTGTCGATCAGGTGACACGGTGGCCTGGCTTCCCAATGTCGCATGATCCACATGTATATTTTAATAAAAGACGCACAAATAATATGTCTGCGCTAAGAACAAGCACGCAGACCATGGTCTGATGGTCGTCGAAGCTTGTGGCTTTGTACATATGCATCCACATGTATTTTTCAATAAAAATACATGTCGAGTGTGCACCTATTTGTGACATAGGGATGCAGTGTGAAGAATTTTTTTTTCCTTTTTACAGCTTAGGGAGCTCATTTTTATTCTTGAAATACTTGACGGCAGTATGAGGATGAATTTGAAATAGCGTGATTAGGATCCCTTGTGTAAGGCGATTGCAAGCGACCACGCTACTAGCCAGACATTAGCTGGTGTGGGGTTATTGAAATTTTTTCAGAACCCCATTTTTAGATCACAAGATTGATTCTTGTGCTTTTTTATTCATTGTTAGGATGTGTATCGACAGATTTTCGTGCTTTGTGGGGTTGATATACTAATTTCAGGTCACTTGGATATTTATTTTGTGACGGGGTTGTTGCCTCATTGTGAGTCTTGCCACATCCCCTACCAGTTGGGCATGTGGATATCCGCAGATGGACGGAGACAAAGGGCTAATATGGGCCCAACCCTTATGAGGAGGGTTGCATCAAGGTGTCCACGATCTTGGATCTTGCTGAGTGAGTTACACTATCCATGATCTTTAGGTTGGAAAGTTTGGTGTCCCCACACTGGGTGTCAGGGCCCCAGCTCACTGTGCTATAAAGGTTATAGGTGGGCCACTTTTTTGATTGGGATCATTTCTTCTATAGGGGCATGATGTCCCAGTTGACATATGTACAACATGGCGAGCTTCAGAGGTTCTGTTATGCTAGCATTCTATGTAGTATAATGTATGAGAGGGTTTTGATTCTCTGAACCTTCTTAGCAGTGCCTCCAGCATCTGTTAGGGACCCACGTATTTGACAGCGGGCACTAGTGATGCCATGAGTTGGTGGCAGTGCTGTGGGGCATTATTTGAACACCACTGTGGACAGTTGGTTCATATCTATCCCTTAGTTGATTTTGGATTTTCCGTACCATGGTGTGGATTTCAAGGGAGATTTAGACATGAGGATTCCTCTGGGTGATGCTTGGGGACTAGCAGGTATGGGATTTGTGAGTTCTACATTTGTGTATTTTTAAATGTATAGCTATGATTTATATATGATGATAATGATATGATGTATATTTAATTAAATATGTGAGACACCACATACGACAATTTTCCTATTTGGTAGGTCATGATCTGAGTGATATGGGTGTTGGAGGAGTGACGCATGTACCACAACAGTCAAGGGATGTTAGGCCACCTGATGCATCTAAGTGGTCATTGCAGAGGAACCATTTAGAGTTTGGTGGGCCCTCCGGAGAGGGTAGAAGCTCTGGGGTTGTCAAGGAGATGGAGCGAAAGCATGAGCATGTCGAGGTTGTAGATGCACAGTCATTAGCTTTGGCAATAGAGCTTAATGATTATCAGGATGTGTGGGGCAGAGCCGAGGCCCTGACAAGGGGGATGCACGACAAGGGCTAGGTAGGATTGGGTGAGGTTGTGGTGGAGACGACGATGACACATGATCAGGCTCATTGAATAGTTATTCAGTGTATAGATATGGTAGTGGCAACTTTTGGCTCCTGATGTGGAGATTGGTCACTAGCAGAGGGGGGAGGGACCCGACCCTATAACTTGATATTTTTATGTATGTACCAGGGAAAGCACCCATTATGAGGATGCTCCCTATGTTTGTGGACTTATTTTACCTCACCATGAACCAGTGGATGTTTAGTCATTTTTTGTACCCTTATATATTTTTTGGTGTATATATACAAGATGATATTTTTTGGAATCTATCATCATGTATTTGGTGAACATGTTTATACATATTATTTATGTGATGTATGTTTTTTATTTTATATGTGATGGATATTATTCTTTATGGTTCATTCTTGATGGTATACATGTGATGCATTCCAATATAGGACTTGATTAGCTATGCGATCAGCTATGTGATTATGAATTCTTCGTATATGTGTAAATGTAACATGATCTAAACTTAGAGATAACCTTTGTGCATGTAGATATTTCCAAAAGAGGCATGGATCACGAACCTAAATAGTCTTATTCAACTATGATACAACGCTCTAGGAATCATTGAAGATGTGTAGGTAACGGATAACTAGGAGGGAGGCATCGACCTAGAGGCATATAACGGTGGCGTATTCAGCTTGATTTTTCGTGGCTCGCCCAATACATAGTCCATTAGTGAGAGATGGTGTCCTATCAGGAGATTATATGGCCTAGGCTGCAGCAGCGAGGTTCTACAACCATTGAGAGACACCCTCAGAAAATATGTGATGATAGATTGGCAGACGATCCATCTACGACACATGATGAGAGAATGGTTCTAGAGTGAATACATCATGGGATGGTCATCTTAAAAATAAGTTATGGTACATACATATACATTCTAGGGCACTTTGGGAATTTTTTATGGGTGAAATTTGTTTGAGATAGAGTCCGTTGACATGAGTTTTTAGGCAAGCCCCATTAGGATCTAATAAAATGTATGCCCCTTTGAGGATGCAATGTTTGACAATGTATGGAACCTTCCATAATGTTTCAAACTTCCAAGGTCCCAAAGCTTCTTGGGAAACATCGTAGTAGAGAGATAACTCCCCTTCTGTGAATGACCGAGGGGTGATGTTATGATCAAATGAGGCTTTGAACCTCTTTTCTTTTTCTTCATTATGTGGAAGAGACTCTCATCAATTTTCATCGACCATTTCTAGCTACACCAACCTTTTCTCTAAAGGTTTGGTGTTAGTGATAAGTTCGATAATTGAATGTAGGGTATGGATTTCGCGTTTGATGGGAAGCACAACTTCCAACCCATACACTAATTGTAAGGGTTTGAACCCTGTTGATTCTTTAACCATTGTGCAGTATGCCCATATGGCTGATAAAACCATGTGGTGCCAACTGGTTTTATGATTGGTCACCATAATTTGTAACATTGTTTCGAGGACTTTGTTGACAACTTCCACCTGACTATTATTTTGAGCGTAGTATGGGGATGCGCGCTTGTGAGAAAAAACAAGGTGTTGGGACAATTCTTGAAATATTTCATTTTCAAAATGTTTCCCATGATTAGATACCAATTCCTTGAGAACATCAAACCATGTGATCACATGGTTGAAGAAAAATTGTGCACCAGTTTCTATAGTGTTATTATATGTGGGCATGGCTTCTACCAATTTGGTGAAATAGTCTAAGGTCACAACAATGTATTTGTGCTTACTAGATGATGTGGGGTTGTAGGTCATGAATTTTATGCCCCATTTGCAGAAGGGGCCAGCGACAATGACTGGATGCATGGGAAGTTTAGGGGCTCAGTCCTTATGAGCATATCATTGGCATCACTCACAGTTTTTGATTGCTTGGATGCAGTTGTTAAAAAGGGTGGGACAAAAGTAACTTGCAAGAAAGAATTTTTTAGTGGTGGCCATCCCTGATAGGTGACCGTCGCAAGAGCCTCTGTGAAATTCATTCCAGACATGCTCAGCTTGATCGTGAGTGAGGCACCTATGAAGGATGGTGTTGATGCCTCATCGATAAAGGACATATCCCAAAATGAAGTAACGGGGGGCTTGATGGCATATGCACCTTCGATAATAATGAGTGAGGTGAGATTTGAAATTTTGAGTTTGTTAAAAGAGGCGGATATCACCACACCAAGGGTCTTCCGTTGATACTAAGAAAAGATTTTCATCTGGAAGCACATGATTAACGAGAGATCCTTGTGTCTCTGTTGGGAGATCAGTGATGAATTCTGCGAGGATGAGCGTCTTTTTTCTTTTAGGGGTATTAAATTGTAGATAAAATTATTGCAGTATCACTACCCATAGAACGTATTTGTGATTCATCATATGAAGAGTGAGAAAATATCGCAGAGGATTGATAGCTCCTACGACGGTGGTGGTTAGAAGCATGATATGTACTAGGGATAAGGCAATTTTTTCTTATGTATCATACTTCAATGTAGGCCTCAATAGGTCCTTCATGAGGTAATAGATTACATGCTCCCTGTTATCTTGTCCATCCTGGATTAACACCCCATCAATGGCTATATCTGATGCATATAGATACAAGTTGTAGTCTTTATTGTGGTCAGTGGGCTAATCAAAGGAGTTGAAGATAACACATATTTTAAAGCTTCAAATGGTTTTTGAGCTTATTCATCCCATTGGAAAGGAATGTATTAGCAAAGGATTCAATGGAAGACCTGCACTCAAGTAGTGTAGTCAGTGAAAAAGCATAATAAGAAATTGGACTTACCCTGTGGGCTTTGTAACTCTTTCAATGTTTTTGGAAGGATACTTCTTTAATGGCCTAGACTTTGAGAGGGTCAACACTAATACACTGTTGGGAGACTATAAATCCTAGAAGTATTCCACTGTTGACATATAAAACACAATTGAGTGGGTTATGGCATAGGTTATATTGTCGGCATCTCTAAAAAACTAAAATGATATCCTCTAAACTATTAACACGCTTCTTGTATCATACCGTGAGGTCAGCCAAATAGGTGAGGATAATATGGGCCAAGTCTTGGAAGATGTAATTTTTGGCCCACTAGAAGGTGGCACCTGCATTTTTAAGATCGAAAGGAATAAATTGGTATGTGAATGTACCACATGGGGTGGTGAATGCAATTTTTTACTAATCTGTATGGCGAATCTAGGTCTTATTGTACCCAGAGAATCCATCCATGAATGATAGGGCCTCATGGTCGACACAAGAATGAGATGACTTGGTTGATGAATGGTATAGGGTAATTTTCTTTGGGACAAACTTTGTTCAGATCTCAAAAGTTGGTACAAAAGTGAATGGTGCCCTATTTTTTTCATGATGGGTACAGGGTTAGAAACCCAAGATGTGTAAATGATCAGATAGATAAATCCATATTTGGGGATTTTATCTATTTCCTATTTGATTGTTTATGCCTTAAAGGGATGTAACTGATGTTGTTTCTATTGGATGGTATGGGCGTTAGGCCACATGTCAATATGGTGTTCCATAATGGTGGGACTGATGCCTGCCATCTCCAAGTAATCACGTGAAAAAATGTCCTTGTATTCTTGGAACAAGGTTATGTATGAGGTTACCTCTTCTAGAGAGGATGTTGCCCCCACGGAGATTTCTTCAATTTCGCCAGGTTTGTTTGAAATATTTACCTTAATGGTAGGTGAAATATTTGACATGTTCCCTTCCTCAAACACATCTTATTCTGGGATGGGAATTTTGAACCAATCGATTCTTCGTGGCGGTAGGAAGTCTTTAGATTTTATGGTGCAAATATCGTGGGTTGTTGTGTTCATAGCAACAAATTAATTTTCAGGTAGAAAAAATGAGTGATGGTGCACGGCATCCCATGGAAATTCTGGTTCCATCATGGCCTCTAGAATATCTTCATCTAAGTGAAAAATATGGTCTAAATTTGAATTTGAGTGTGCAAGGCAGTGGGGAGGGAGTTTGGGCCTAGCAATGTTGGTTGACAAACAAGAATATGATTCGGTGGTTGATGCCATAGAACCAATCGAAGCTGAAAATGTTGATGCCATAGAATCAATTGAAGCTGAATATGATTTGGTGGTGTTAATAATAGTGTGGTAGGTTTATCGCTCATGACAACAAAAAATTATGAACAAACAACATGAATCATGGTTCCCACAGATGTATAGATGAATCGTATGTGATGTTGCATGTCGTCAGCATTAGGTGGTGGAAGAATTTTTGTAATAGCTAGTGTATAGTGAGTGGGAGGGAGTTCTTGCGACCTTGTTGGTGTAAAAGGAGAAAAGTTTTCTCATCCAATAGGAGTTAAACATTGAATCATACGACGTTGAAATGTTTGTAACATAGGGCATGCTTCTATATTATGAGAATTACTGGTGCAAATGTTGCACGTAGAGCTGGAAATAATCGAGTAAATAGTATGTGAGTCAATAATTCACATAGTATAAGATGATGAAGCATTATTAGGGTCGTGAGATGGGGCATTTTTTAGTGCTTTCCATCTTTGGGTCTTTGTATTAGCATGGTGTTACCTCTTAGGGTTGGGTTAGCTTAACGTTTCTTTGGCTACTCCAAAATGTGCAAGGTATTAACATTTCCTCATCTAATGAAATTGAGAGCAAGTATTGCAATAGAATTTTATTCTTTTCTTTTGATTTGAGAGATGGATTTGAGGAATCTCAGACACTAAGTGAAAAAAATCATTAAACTTACAAAATTCCCAGCATTGGTTCACCAAGTGGTTGGGTTTATCATATAGGGCACATGGGAGGGGTGGTTTGGACCAAGCAGCTTGCTTTAGGGAAATTTTGAAATCTAAAATGGGCCTCCTAATGAAATTATAAAATAATAGTGGAAATAATAAAATAATATTAGATTACATCATCAAAGTTTAGAGGGAAAAAAAATAAAAAACTAGTTTTTCAACTAGTATTTTCAACTTATCTCGCTAAGGGTTTACTCAAATTTCGAGTGGAAACACTTGTTGGATGTATAATTTGATTCCTCATCCAAGGAGTACTTCTGTTTCATACTTTTGATTGTCCATTCTACACTAAAAATGATAAATACATGAAAAACGTGATTGCAATCACATTTTTCATGTATTTCTCATTTTTAATGTAGCAGGGTCCATCAAAAGTATGAAACATGGATACTCCTTCGATGAGGAATTAAACATTGCATCCAACGAGTACTCCCACTTGAAATTTTAGTAAAACCTTATGGAGATAAGTTGAAAATACAAGTTGAAAAATTAGTTTTATTTTTATGATTTTTTAATCTTTTTACTTTTTTACCCCAAAAATGGTGAATCATCCCCCATGGTTGACATCATCATTTTTAATCCTATTGATTCTTATAAATTTTATTTTGGATGTACATTTTTCTTAGGAGGCCCATTTTAGACCTCAAAAGTTCTATAATGAGGGCATTTGGTCTTTTTTTCATATCTAGGTTGGTGATGGTAAGAGGAGGATGGTTGGACTCTCGAGGACATTTTTTTCTCAAATACACATAAAATGGACCTAGATGTTTCAACCCCTTCTGGTGTGGTGTTGTTCAAAAGTCCAGTGTCTGATCTAACTAAGTTAGAGTTTTTAGTAATGAACTGATGCATTAATTCTAACATTGAGCATAATCGTGAAGATGAGGACAGTGTCACACATGATGGTTTCCTGCACAAATAAGGAAATTATGATGTTTGTGTCTAGATGTGTTTCTTCGGGAAATTTAGTTGACCGAATACCATTGGTGGAATGCTCCTAACTCAGGGAAATGGGTGATCACATGTTTTGGTTCATCACACAAGGCGCAATTCGAGGTGGGAGCTATGGACACTGTTTGCCTTCTTGTATTCTGTGGAGTTGGGTGAGGGGGGGTATGAGCATGAAGCAATTTCTTCTCATACGTACATGATTTTTTTAGATCCATCATTAACTGGTTGCATGGTTGGTGCTAACGAAGCCTCAAAATTGGCTTGCACGAGTGCACATAATGCATCCCGATATTAAGGTATTATGGGGAAATGATGAGTGTAATTTTACTATTCCACACAAATAGCGCATGCATGGTTAGTGGGTAATGCCTTGTTGTGTACAATTGCGACCTTTTCTCAAATTGGTATAGTTGTGGTCATGGTCGATTTTTGAGCATGTAGAAGGGTTTTTAACTCCTCTAACTTGGGGCAGGTGTTGGTAGAGTTGCCAACTACGATGCATAAATAGTAAGGTGGGAGTGCCTTGGGACTCTTTGGGGCATAAAAATTCTTCCCTTTTTTCTTATCCCTTTTTGTGGCCGAATGGTGTTGATACAGGCACTTCCTCATTTATGACGGCCTCCTAAGGGGTAATAGGAATTATGCCTAGAGAGGTGATATTTGAGTTTTCCGACATGGCTAGAGGGGCCATATACCATACCTATATCGTGAAAGCCATATTTGTAACTGTAAGTGTTTCCACAACTTGGTACAAGAGAAAACCAGGTGGAGGGTATAAAAAGGGGTTTGGGTGATGGAATATGGGAGGAATGTTGAGTCAGCAGCAGCGAGACTCGGCGTGTCAGATACTGGTTCCTGATTTGGTTGGTTGTTTGATGAATTCATCATGCACATCGAATTTCCTATGGTATCTATAACATCTTCCAACAAAAACGGGGGTCTCCAGGGTATGTACCAAGGAGAGTGGATGATTTGAAATGACTGGGGCTGAAATCAATGTACGTTGTAATAAACTACAGAAAATATCCTATGTATGGTAGGATGCCATCAATGGAGATTATTGTCTTCTTCTCGTAATACGTGAGTTGTTCAACTCCAATTAATTTCCCTTCAGTGGAGAACATCATTACCCTGAATACAGAGGATGCAACTACAATCATTGCATACATATAACTCTATCCAAGAAGGATGTTGTAATCCAACTGTGCATCCAAGACTTTGATGCCAATAAGCATCGTTGTTTCGACGCTTGATATATACCAATGGGGGAGGAAGGATGCCCGTCATATGCTCTGATCATAATGTCAGATGGTTTAAGCTCTGTATATCCTAGTTTTTTCCAAACTATTTTGGACAAGATAGATGTGGATTCTCCTTCGTCAATGATGAAATGATGAATGATGATTTTTTGGATTGAGATCAGGATTGGGAAGGCAACCAGGGAGGGGAGTTGCAGGCCAATTTTATCCAGCTAAAAAACCATTAAGTGAGAATCATAAGGGTCGATTACGCTTAATTCAAGAATTAGGGCTTTACATTAGGTTGGGCATGATTGCAAGATGTCTAATTATTACATAGTTGAAGGGGATTGTGCCAATTAGTCAACTATGTTTTAGCTATGAGAAAACTTCGAACTATGCCCTTCTCTTCATAAGGTCCATTTGAGCATATTCGACATAGGTTCTATGGGCATCTAAGGAATGCCCAATGGTGCTATAGGAATGATTTTGGTCGAGGTAGATGGGCTGGTGTTTGGGGGAGCTTCATAATTTTTATTTTCGTGTCTGTAGGAGAATTTCTTCTCCTATCATGTAAATGTTTCGATTAGAGTTATTATGGTGGTTCCCTCCAGGGGGATTTGGCTGGGATGGTTGTTGCTGAATATTAACCACTCCCTGATGGGGAAAGGATCTTTCATTACTACAGTTTGATGATTTTTCCCTCCATGTCCCAAATTATCTTGAATCCATTTCAACTCAAGGAGTCGAGTATAATGGTGGGTGTAAGGACTATATTCCTTGCATATGGTGCAATAATTATTTTCCAAATACTTGCGCTCTTTTTTTTCCTTTATTATTTATTGTTGGAATGTTCCTGGTTTTGATTCTATTTTGGGTTCCCCCCAGCCGAAATTCATAGGGGAATTTTTTATTGTTTCCCCTAACTAGGTTCTACCTTTGGTTTGCTCTTTGGATTTTTCTTAGCAACATTAGGTGGATATTTTGTATTCACTTGGTCAAATGACAACTGTTGTTGAGAATGAGAGGGTTCCACTAGATTAAACCCTGCGTTATTTTGTGTTGGTGGGTTACTATGTTGTTGTGTGGGGTAAGGATAATATTGATTTCCTTTCCCCTGATTTGTATATGGATTATTGGAAGAGAACATTGTGTCTACATTCCTAGAGTATTAGTGGTTTCCTTGCAACGGTGAGGGGATTTGGTCCTCCTTGCGGGGGATGATATTGGTTAGCCCTATTAACCATATTCTACATAAGTATATTTTTACCAGAGTAATATCCTCGTGGCGCACTTAAATAAGCCACATATTTAGAGATTTCTGGGGTAATAGATTTCAGAAAGAGATCAAGGAGGACTTTTTCTTCAATATTAGTGTTACACAAGCTTCGAAGTTTCCTTCATTCATGGATATGGTTTGATATGTGTATAAAATGTGTTCTTTTAAAGTGGGTAAGGAGTACCAAGCCTGAGTCCTCTCAGATTGGGAGCTGGAATAATCTATGGAAAGTGGTAGTTATAGAACTAAATTTTCCATCTGCCCCCGGATGGTTGACCTATGTACCACTTTGTTGTTGCCCCTGTAAGGGTGTGTTGAAACAAACATAGATGAATAGTATATTTTGTGATGATATTAGAATAAAACCACAGGTGAAAGGTCATGACATGATTTCCAGGATCTTCTCCATGTTTTCCTTTGAGATTTGGAACATCCGAAGGTAATTTGATAGGCATGGGTAGCCAATTGGGGCAATGTGCTATAGGGTCATTAGTTAACTTGCTTAAATCGAGTACATTTAAGTATGCCTAAAATAATACCTGAATATTTTTCGTCATTGAAAAACAATTTTGAATGGCCATGTGTAAATGGGTCCTCTATGGGGATGTATGAGGAGGACTACCCTAATGGGTGCTTCATGGAATATCCATAGGAGTGGTATGTGGGATCCCCAAAGGGGTAGCATGTGGGGACCCTTGGGGGTCGTTAAAGGAATATCCTATAATGATGGTTGTGTGACGTCCTCTGTGTCTAAATGGCAGGAGGCCCGACACACCTCCTCGTAATGGGGGGAGGCTTAGAAAATGTTTAGATTGACGAGGAGTCATAGGGTTGCATATGGTGTCAAATAGCGTGTGAGTAAATTTGTAGGTTTTAGGGAAGGGGATATATATCAATGAAATAGAATAGCATACATAAAACAAAGAGAAAATGAAATGGTTATTTTCTTTTTAGAATTGAGCTATGTGATTAATTAAACAAATTTTTTTTTTTTTGTTGCTTATGGTAAAAAATCCTATAAATACCTAATCGTACTTTCCATTCTCAAAGTAATTGTGTCTTGAAGATATATTCTAATGGGTACTTGGGTAACATCCCAAGAAAACTTGCTACGCTTTCTAGCAGTTGAAGAATTGACCAAGGTAATGGATGAGGCTATAGTGCTTCCTGCACCTCCACCTATAGGGAAATGATGCACTCTATTTTGGAAACTAAAGTACCTTCGTCCCATGTGATAATTCAAGTATTTATCTTCTTGGTATTTAGTTACCGGTAATGAGAACTAGATGGGTCGGGTAGCTCGAAATAGTACCGTGAGTGCTAGACCTAAGCCAAACCCCCTCTGAATCGGGTCTCTGTTATCCTCGAGTATTCTTTTCCGTGGGACGATTGAAGGATTTTAAGCACCCTAAGAGTCAACTTCTATGTTTCAAAAATTTGAAATGACCATGGAGGTTTATGGGATTCCTACCCCCAATGGTCGTAACCTGAACTGTTAATTATTTTATGGCCTCTCAAGGGAGAGTTAGTTAGTTCAAGTTATGGTTGTGTTTAGGTGTCTAAATTTTCTTATGGTGTGAAATGGTAAGAAAATGTAGGCTAACTTGAAAAAAAATCTATAAATCAGTTTCCTTCTTTATACAAGGCTTACAAATGCTTAGTGTGTGGAAAAGTGAAGATACAAAGCGTGGTAATATGTGGATATACGATGATCCTTAAATATTTCCCCCTAATTACACTGAGTTTTTGTTTCTCCTAGCCGAAAGAAATGATGTGCGGATAATGGTTCGCTTAATATTTTTCCTATTACACTATGTGGGTCTGAAGGGAGATGGGAATTATTCATATGCAAGTCCAAGTTCACCTAAAATATGCAATGGAAGTAGAGATTACTTGCTTTCTATATTGAAATTTGGCCCTAGTAAAAAAACTAATGAAATGGGAAAAAAAAATTGTTTAGTAACAATATTTGTGAATTATGGGCCACTTAATCCTTTACTAATCAAACTATGTGATTTGCAGAAATTGTTAGCAAAATAGTTTGAAAAAACATATTTGGAATTTGGCCACTTACTTTTCTTCCTAATCAAGCTATGCGTGTATTTCAAATACAAATGAAAAATAATCTTGTTGCTCCACTAATTGAGATTACTAAAGAAACTAGAAAAACCAAACAGATTGTAAAACAAATGTAGTGGTGAAGGAAATTCACTAAAGGATATCAATCACCTAAGAAAAGAGGAAATACAATGCCCTTTTAGCTTTTTGGGAACCACGCAATTTTAGCCACATGCATAAACCTCGGCACATCCATTAGAGAAAAAGTTGTGCTGTCGAGCAAAAAGAGTGAATAATAAATATTTTGGGCTTAGAAAACGTCCCAAATGTCCTGCAAAAATTCAAGAGAGATATTGAGAACCTTGTAGGGTGGTTCTGCAGAGAGGAGGTCCTACAAAAACAACTATTATAGTAAAGCAAAGAAATCAATGGAGTCACCAATTTTGTGTTAGTGTTTTTCTAGCAATGGAGTACCAAATAACACCTCTTTAAGTGTTGGTTGTTTCCTGAAAAGGATGGCATATACAGTTGGAGTTGTTAGTGGACACACTTAGATAAAACAAAGCATTAAAAATGGTGAAAAAAATGCATCTACAAACAAAAACTAAACAAAGACACAAATACATAAAACAATTCTTAATTAAGAAAACAGGTAAATACAATAATGGAAAAATACTCCCTTTATTGACTGCTGATGGTAGAAGATGAATACAATAGAAAAATAAAAACACTTGAACAAAATTCTTTGAGCTATGGTGCTCAAAATCCCTCAGGAAGGAGGTCCCTTTCCTCAATCTCTTTGCAATATTATCCTCTCTCTCAAAAGAAGTATGAAGACTATCTCAATGATGGACTCTTATTCTTTCATTAAGATGATGGATTTCTTAAAAGAAATATGGCCAACATGCTAGTGCTCTCACTTCTTCTGCTTCAACAATGAAATGTGGTGTTTCTTTGATAGCAATTTGGCCAGCATAACATTATCTCATGTTTTGGTTCCCCCATTGCTTGTTTATATAGATTTTTTTGAATCCATCTTCCCTCTCTTGGTTAATGAATGATAGTGACTCAAGAGTAGGACAATATGATTCTATTGAGTGCTACATATCTTTAGGGTGACTCCAATTCAGTTGTCCTTGACTGTAAATTTTAGGGAATCCTCCTCCAAGTGTTGGAATTCATCCCAAATTTTCTAAGTCGCACCTTTCCTTGACCGCGCAACTTTTGAAGAAAATTCATGTGATTGTGCTTTTCGGCTTCTTAGCTAGGGCACAATCCAAATTTTTCATAAAAAAACTTAGGAGAAGTTAAATTTTTGGAAATTTCATAATGTATTTAGCTATAAAATATGCGTTTGTATGCTTTTCTCAACAACCTCAGGTGTATTTTACAGTTTATTGTTTTCTGGTGTTAACATACCACTTGTCGCTCATAGGCTAGGTTCACTACTTTCTTTAGTACCTCCAGTTGGGAGGTAAGATATATAAGTTCTTCACTTCTTGTTTATTGTCGATGATGGGAATCTCATCTGTTTTCCAATTCACCACTTTCCACTTGTTGGTGTTCGCAACACCTTTGAAAATGAACGATTTGATGGATGGAGTCTCACTTTCCATTTTTTTCCAATGATTGCAAGATCTCACATTTTTCACGTCATCGCGCACCACTCATCAATGTTCACAACACCTTTTAGACCAAGAAGTCTGATGGATGAAGTCTGGAACATCAATTCTCCATGGATGAATTAGAATTTCCCACTTGTCACACCTTACCACATGTAATCCCATTCACCTACCACACGTATCATTCTAAACATCCACTTTTATAATTTTAAAGTGTAGAAAATAAATGCTACATATCACCATCTTGAGACTGCCACATCATTACCTGAGTGTTGTAGCATCATTTTCCACCCTTGTATACTTGATGCTCTGAGTTATGGCCATGGGCATCCCTTTCCCTTCATACTTGGTCCCTTTTATAAAAAAAATTATTTTAAATTTCATACATGAATCTGCCCTTCAAAAAGCGCATACACATGCGGGTCCATATATACCCAACCAGCGTATATAATTTGAAATATGAAAAAATATAAAAATACATATTTTATGGGTGGGGTTTACGGGTTACACTAGAATCCTACCTACAAGAGCTCGTGCCTTAATTGTATCCCAACTGAAACAATTGTTTTGGGGTGGTATAAATACACCTCATGGGAAGGCCTAAAGGGAGAGAAAGATATGATATTGATATAATATCTAATTTCTCCCTAATTGAGTCTGATTTATCCATGTGACTCCTGCACTCCTAGGTATAGGAAACTCTTATTTCTTAATAGAGATTCTCATATCCTTTATATGAAATTTATGTGTATGCATTTGGAAGAGAATTGTTGAGGCTTGGGTTGGACGGATCCGGAGGATGGTTTCATTTGGATCCATGGCTGAATCAAGTGGTATTCCTCCACATTTGTTTGAAAACATCAATAAAGAAGCCCTGTCCTATTCTTGATAGTTATGATCTTTATGATTTAACTCATGGTATGATCTTATTATGAATGATTTTATACTTTATATATATACACTTAGTATGATCTAACATTAATATCTTGAACATGATTTGAACTACTGCTACTATATGTTCTTTTTTTGAAATATTTGCAAGTTTTGAAGAATTGGAAGAAGCAGAGGGTTTGAACCCTGCGGGATATCCTTCAAACGTAGGACCTATGAGTACTATTCCTTCATCACACTTTAGTAGTTTAAGCATTAGGACTGCTTGTTTTCTTACTTCTTATTGTTGAATTCCCTTTGCTCTATTGGGGTTTCCAACCCAGGCCCAGGGTGTTTAATATGATAACAGAATTGGCAACTCCACTGGGGATTACATCCTTGTAATTCCTTGTTTGGGTTGTTTCTCTCTTGATCTTGGATTTCTTGTTTGGTTTATTTATTTTTCTAGTATCTTCAATTTGTTTGAAATCTAGACAGAAATTCCAATCTTTTGGATCAGACCTAAATTTTTATTTTTTATTTGTTGGATTATTTATACGTCATTTCTAGTTCACACATTTGCGTACACACGCACTTTTTTCCAAAGAAATATGCATATATGCATGTTTCCTTCAGTACAGTCATGTATATATGTAGGCTTGTCACTGTCAAGTCACATATGTTTGGTTTTGAATGAATTTTTCAGATTCCGAGTCCAGTAAAGGGTTTTGCCCGATTTTTATTCCTTTTGGTTAGTCATTGATGGTTTGGGAGAGTCTTTCTTCTTGCAGTTTTTCAGTTTCCTATCACTCTTGGTGGAAATACCTATTCAACCTAGGGTTTCCCTTTTTGGTGAAGTATTAGTTTTTGTGTTTGGGTTCAAGGCTTCTTGCTGAAGTTCTCAATTTTTCTGAGCCTTTGGAATAGGGAATTGGTCTCAATTCACTTATAACCCAGCCTTTACATCTCTTTACCTTTCATTTCTTGAAAGTTGACCTTTTTAGTTTTTTCATGGTTTTTGAGAAAAGTGCTTCTTGCAATATTGAAAATTTTTCTTGGTCTTATTCAAATTTTCTTGCTTGTTGGAGTTTCTATGATGTTGTTCAGATTAATTGGTGTGATTTTATAGCCTCTTTTTCACCTCAAGTATTATCATATTGGTGTTTTCTATTCCTTGTGGAATTTGAGGTTCTTTATGTTGGAATTTGACCTTGAAGTCTTTTGGTATTTTTTGTTTTCTCAAGAATTCTTAGTGTCCTTAAAAACAAAAAAGATAAAAAAATCTTTTTGTTGCCTTTTCTTCTTTTGGTTTTGTTTTTCATCTTCTTATCATTTTTGAGAGAGTGTGAATTTTTTTCATTTGGTTGAATTTGCTTGATTTTGGGGAAAGTTATTTTTTGAATTTTTCCCTCCTTTTGTCAAGTATTGGCCTCTTGATCTCTTTTCGGAAACACATTTTTTTGTATTTAGAGTAATCCTTAGAATCTTGCATTATGAATTTGTAGTTTGCATTAGGATAGTTACACTGTAAGCATATTTAGTCTTTTTTTATATTTTGAGTGTGTGAGTGTGTACTTTGAAAAAGAAAATAATTTTTTTCTTTCGTTACTTTTTTCGTAGTATCGTTTATAGAAATCTCTTTCATCGAAGAAAAATTTGCATCTGCATCTAGCCAAGATTTATATTCGTTTCTTCTTGTGTCAAATAACTCCATAAGTTGCACCTCCATATTACCCTTAACTTAAGAAAAACCACTAAAATCAAGCGCTAAAACTAAAATGAACTAGAATTTATTGATTTGTCATTATATATATCAAATAAAATAGGTCATTAGGGCCTTGGAATAGGTGTGTGGAGAGTTAACTCTCCAAGGCCACTCTAAATTTAAAACATAGAAGTTGATTAAAAGAGTGAAATCTAGTGTTATTAAGTTGTCTGGGAAAACTCGCCTCATAAGGGAGTCAAGCACGAGGGCAAGTGAAAGAAGGGAAGAGAGATAACCCCTCTCCTAGTTGTCGGATCCCAACCAAAAACTGTTCCGCCCAGTGACCAATATGAACTAGTGACCTTAGTTTCCATTCCCAGGTATCGCATAGGTGACTGCGGGGGCGAATACCTGTGGTACCTGAGGAAGACGTTGCATCATGTTCATTATTACATATGGAGGGTGTCCTTCCGAAGCTTGGGTACTTATAACAAAAAATACTTTTATCTGGAGGTTAGTGTAACTATTTCTGTTACCTTTGCTAGTTGGCCTGGGGAATAATTACACCATACTATTTTCGGAAGGTCTGTATATATTCGCTTTCTTGTATTTTGGTGTCCGGTCTTAATCACCTGGAGAGGAAATACCTAAAAGTAGATTGATTGGTTGTATCTTTATGGACATTTCAGGGATTTCTCTTTTCTCCTAGATTTCCATATATTTATAATTTTTTGAGTCTGTACAAGTTCTCTTAATAATTAAAAGTGGTTGATCAACCAATTCATCAGTCCAGGAGGCCTCATGGGATTTCACCTGCAAGTGTTGAACCTTATCCTAGAAGGTGTAGGAGAAATTCTGCTTATTATTTTCAATCAGTAGTTGTGAACACATCGGATATTGATTCTCCACTTGAGGCTATAGTTTCACAGGGTAGTCCTATTATAAGTTGTGATTTTGACAAGAACACTCGAGTCCTTTCTAGGGTTCACTTCGAGTAAGAAGATGAGATTTAGGTTGAAGATATTCCTGAGTCACGTGTGACTCCTTCTTCACCTCTTTCTCCTAATTTTCCAAATGTTTCCATTATACAAACCCTGATTTTTCTCCTTCTTTTCTTTCAATGGCCACTGCTGGGAGCATGATTTCGGCTATGAGCACTACTAGTGCGCATACTCATCTTTCAGTTGAAGGAGGAGGTACAATTTTTATACCTACTATCAGTCCTAGTACTATTATATTTTTCTCTACCTCCAAGCCATCTTTGAGTGGGGGTACCAAAGATTTTTCTTCCCACACTAGTTCCTTTGGGATGCCTTCTAGTGAAATTCCCTTAGTTCCTCTAACCATTTCATCCATTATTTCCACAGCTATGTCTTCTATGGCTAATGGTTCAACATATTTCCAAGGTTTTCCTTTTGGGAGTGGTCATATACCTCATTCTAACCCTTCTTTAGGCTCTCCGCCTTTCTCCACTCAAGGTCAAGGTTTTAATCCTTTTCAAGGATGGGCTAGTCCTTCTTTTAATGGTTTAGTAACTGAGAATTAGTTTTTTTCTCATCAACAGGGGAACACGTCTTTCTCCTCTGTAGGAACCTCTCAGGGTTTTCTCACTTCGCCAATGCGTGGAATCCTTACCAAGGGATTTCCTCTCGTTTCAGTACTTCGCTTGCGAGGGGAATTTCCTGGCTATGGTAACCCTTCGGTAGGAGGAGGTCATACTCTAATTTTCTCTAGACGAAAAGGTTTTTATTATGATTTTGTGACTTCTAAGAAAAATCATTGGCAAGCTAGTGCCTCTGCAAATCCAGGTTTATTCTTTTCATAATGTTGGGAATCCTACTCATGGGGGGTGTAATTCGAAAGCCCCTCCCCGCTTACCATTCCTTGCAACCCTAATTTTTCCAGCTCTTTCAAAATTGACTAATCATCTGATCCAATATAACCCAGCTTGCCCTCTGGTTCTCACCAAACTTCCATTATATATTCTAAAATATGAAGGAAATTTTGGAGAGGATCCAGCTATTCATGTAACAAATTTCCATTTATGGTGCTCATCTAACTCCCTAATTGATGATTCAATCAGGTTGAGATTGCTCTAGCAAACCTTAACTGGAAGTGATACCAAGTGGTATATAGAGCTTATGGGAATAACTTTTTTTCATTTGGTGAGTTGGCTACTATGTTCTTAAACCATTTTCAGTTTCCCATCCGATATGATGCTATAATTAAGCTATTAGCTAGTTTCAAACAAGATAATTCATCTCACATTTCTGATCATATTCAAGAATGGTGAAGAGGGAAGAGGCTCATTAAATCCTATATTCATAATGAATTCCTTCTGGAATGGTTCTTAAAATATTTATAGCCATAAATATCAAAGGATCTATCACACTCTAGGGTATTCACCGATGATCAGGCTATCTATAGAGCCCAATAATTAGAACTTATATATTCTCATTCTGGGATTCTTTATAAGATTTTGCATGATTCTCCTCGATATAAGATAGATTTATCCAAACAGAAGCCAGGTCCCCATGACGATGGGCTAGTCGGATCATTTGATAACAATACAGCTAACATGTTAAGTCAATTACGACAATTGTCTTTACAAACTGCTTCTTCGATTTAGGCATCGTTGTCAGTGCCTCCACCTTCTCCACCATTAACTATTAACGATGTACAATCTTCTAACCCCAAAGGAAATAAAAAATCCAATGGGAAGAAAAAGGGATGTAATAACAAGAAATATAGATGGGAAGGGTAATGAAAATAAACCCAGTAATAATACAAGGGAGGGTAAAAAAGAGTAAAAAACAAAGTTGATTTTCCTTGAAAATTGTGCATTGGATACCATTTAACTCATATTTTCCCAAAGATTCAAGATTCTCATCACTTGTTAGCTCAACAGGGTTCTCCTAGCTTCTAGGCTATTCTAAATAGCCCTTTTACCGAAGGGAAAAAAATTCTTACATGCGTGAATGCTAATACTGGAACCCCCATGAGGGGCAACCAAGAGGGGGAAAATCCATCGAATGTATATATGATGAGTTCTCATGTTGATGTTGAGACAAGGTCACATGATTATGGTGAACCAGAATTCTCTAAGGCTAGGGTCACCCCTGATGTTCCAAATCCACTCAATATTGAGAGGCCCGCAGTTGAGCTTATATCTCACATGTTAAAATACTATGAAAAACATTCGATGATAAATCCTAATGCCAAGGCTGCCCAGAACTATTCCATTGTCAAAGATCTGGCTCAAAGTGCTTATGCGATGTCTATGTTAGAGATAATCCAGTCGTGCCCAACACAAAATAGTGTGTTTCTCCCTACGATCGGGGTGATAGATCTAAAAAACTCTGTTATTATTACATTTGACATGTTAAATATTAATAAGAGACTCCCTCATCACATGTATTTCCATATTAAATCTACATATCAGAAGATGAATATTTTTCGAACTGTAGTTGATGAGGGAGCTTCCACATGTGTCATGTCCATTGCATGTTGGAAATTTATCGAGTCTCCTCAAGCTTTCCCTTCACCTAATCTCTTGACTACATTTGATGGTCATTCTCATAGGCCACATGGTATTGTTCCAGCCTTTCCCATCTGTGTTAGGGGCAAGGTGGTTAATATTGAGGTATAAATAGTAGAAGATAATTTGGACTATAATCTTATATTGAGACAAAATTGGGTTTATGAAATGGATTCCATTGTATCATCATTATTTCGCATCCTACGCTTTCCTCATGAAGGTATAATTGTTATTGTTGATCAGATGGATTATTCTCTGAAAGACTCCAATGCATCCTCTGATTCTATTGTTCCTTTGGTGAAGAACACCAAACAACATGTATAGAATTTAGGAGTTAGAATGTATTCCTCGTTGATCGATACTTTTCGTCTTCCATCTCCTACCGCTCGAATAAATGTTATTTCATCATCCAAGGCCCCTTCTTGAAGAGAGTTATTTAGAACTCAATATTTTCCAGATCCTTGTCCCTTACTCTCTTCTACGACCACATTAGAAGAATGGAAAGTGGGTGGAATGGAATATCCCATGTCTGTAGCTGAAATTTCTTATCAATTATTGTTAACACTATAGATTTCGATCCTACTCCTCTTTCACTGGAGGATTTGGATGGAGATGTGGCTCCGGCTTGGACTCTTAACTCTACTTCCTCTATGGACTACCTTGATACTGTTTTACCATCTGAAGAGGAAATCCTAGAAGAAATGAAGTAGAATCAAGTTTTTGTAGCCCTTCGTCAACTGGTGATGTTCACACAATTCTAAGCCCTTTGGCTCCATCATAGATTTCTTTCAAATGTAACATGTCTATCATTTCAGAAATAATTATGGTGAACATCTCCAGGGATCCCAATAAAATAGATAATTTTTTCATTGGAGTCAAGTGCTCCCCTAAATAAATTCAAATATATAACGATCTTTTCAAAGAACTTTGTGATGTGTTCGCTTGGTATTATGAGGAAAAACCTGAAATTGATCCATCCATTTTCCAACATGAGATCAAGGCTTATGAGAATGTTAAGCCTATGCGGAAGAAGCTTTATCTAGTAAGCCCTAGGAAAGTGACAACTATCAAAGCCAAGGTTTAGAAGTCATTTAAGGTGGGTTTCATATACCCCGTTCCTTTGACTGAGTGGGTTTAAAATCTAGTATTGGTTGAAAAGAAACAAGGAACGATTCGCATGTGCATAAAATTTAGGGATTTAAATAAGGCTTTTCCAATAGGTAATTCCCCAATACCCTTTATTGATCATATTATTGATGAGTGTAGAGGAAATGAGATTTTCTCCTTCATGGGCGGTTTCTCAGGTTATAATAAAATTATTATATGTCCTAAAGATCAACATAAGACAACTTTTATCTGCCACTAGGGTACCTTTGCATAAAAAAAATGCCTTTTTCCTTAAAAATTCTAGAGCGAATTTTCAGCCAGTCATGTCCTATGCTTTCCACGATATCAAACATATCATCGAAGCTTATTTGGATGACTTACTTGCTCATTCTCGAAAGAGAATTGATCATCCTAATAGTCTTCGATCGATTTTTGAGATATGTCGTTATTATAGAATCTGGTTGAATCTAAATAAGTGTGTTTTCATGGTCACATATAGTCGGTTATGGGGGTTCATAGTGTCTACTCAAGGGATTTTTGCAGATCCCTTAAAGGTTGAGGCAATACCTTAGTTTCCTCCCATGTCTACCATTCATCAACATCAAAGTCTCTAAGGAAAATCCAATAAATGGATTTATGAGATTGTTAAAAAAATGAGTTTTGTTTCTATAGGACTACTTCTCTTAGTGCTCGTTCAATGCTTTGAGAAAAATATTGACCTCTAGTCCTGTACTGAGTCCACCCAATTATAGAATGGATTTCCTCTTGTATCTCTTTGTGGCAAAATCAAACATTGGTATGGTTCTAGTTCATGAAAATGATGCTCTCTGTGAGCATGTGATTTATTATCTGATCTGAGGCTTAGTATGTCCTAAACTATGATACTCTCCTGTAGAGAAATTAGCTTTGGAAGCTTTCCATGTTTTCTAGTGACTTAGAATTATATTCTGCTTCGAAAAGATTTCATCTTAGTGGCTTTCAACCCATTTCAATTTGTTATCAATAGGAGATTTATTTGGGGCAAATATAACAGATGGATTGTTATTTTACAAGAATTTGATCTCGAGTTCTTCTGAGCCAAATATACGAAATCTTTAGTATTCACGGAATTAATCTCTAAGTTTCCTTGTGAAGAAGAAATAGTTTATGAGGAATCATTCCCTAATGAACATATTTTCCTTAATTCTTTATAGGATCCTTGATTTGGAGATATTTTTATATATCTTCAGTCTTCAAAGTTTTCCCTCACTTTTTCAAAGGATGAGCAGAGAAAATTGCGTCACTTAGCTAAAATTTATGTTATCATCGCTGACACTTTATATCGTCGCGGGGTTCATTCAATTCTTAGATGCTTCTTAACCCTAGAAGATCTTGAGTCAGTGTTGAAGGATTGCCACAATAGAGCTTGTAGTTTTCATCTATCTGGGCTTGCTATAGTGAAAAAAATCTGGCGTGCGGGCTATTTTTTCCCTTCAAACTTCAAATATTATGTTGGAGTGGTCAAGAAATTCCATTCTTGTCAAGTCTATACTCGTAATATCCTCGCTCATCCAGCTCCGCTCTTTCCTGTTATTACCGTCGTTCCATTCACATAGGGGGCATAAATTTTACAACTTGTAACCTGCCTTCAGCAAAGGGTCATAAGAATATCATTGTAGCAATGGACTACTTTACTAAGTGGGTCAAGGCTATGACCACTTTTTTGAATGATGGTGAAACAACAACCCCGTTTCTATTGAACCAAGTAATTTCTTGTTTTGGTACCCCGGAAGAGATTGTCACTAACCATGATAGTTATTTTCAAAATAAGATGATGGTTGAATTGGCTCTCAAGTTAGGTTTGCGGCAAGAGGATTCATCTCCTTAATATCATCAAGCCAATGGGCAGGTGGAAGTCGTGGCTAAATCCTTGAAGGTTATCCTACAACAGAAAATTAATGATGCAGGGGCATTAGGCCCAAGACAATATTTTGTATATAAATAAACATAGGGGGGTCTCTTGTTTTAAATTTCCTATGTAATTATTCTCATTTGACTGATTTTAGTTAAATTTGGAGAAAAATTTAAATGCCCAAATGATCAGTGGGCATAGGAAGAGATAGTCCATTTCAGTTGTCTAGGTACTAGGCTAAATTTAGAATTGCAGGAGTTCAAGAGTTTTGTCGAGTCACTAAAGAATCTGAATTGATTCTTTAGCAGTTTTGTATAAAAATAAGCCTAACAGGAAAAAATAAGAGACCTACATAGAGACCTGCATAGGGCTGCATAGAGTTGTAGGGCTGGGCAGAGTAGATTGCCGAAGGCTATTTGATTGAAGATTTGGACAGAAGTTGTAAGTTATTTCTCTGTATAATTAAGGGATTGGTTTTAGTATTTCTGTGCATTTGCCGATTTAACTTCTATGTGAATATGCCTTGAATCTCCGTATATTATGTATGAGAAGGAATCTGTGAGAGGGTTAGGTAGTGCTCTGTTATGATAGAAAGTCGTTGTCTGTTTATCATGATTGATGGCTGAATGTATAAGGGGCTAATTTATTGTTTAGCTGAAGAGTCAATGTATGAAATGAGAAGGATTTGTTCTAAATTCTATGTGAACCATATATGTAACCCTTAATCGAATACTATGCGAAGAGAGCATCGATGTTATTTAATGTTGGTTTATGCCCTAAATTGAATACAGTAGAAAGTGCACATGTTAGAGAGGAACCACAGGTCAGAACTGTGGATCTCCACACAGTGAAATGGAGAGTTGCGCTCGGGCCTTCGATTCAAAGGTCAAATGTTGTTACCATGTATATAGAACCGAGCATATAAAAGGACTGGGGCACAGGTCTTTGACTAATGAAACAAAGGCTAGCATATGAAGGTGCAAAGCCAAAGGTGAAGCACAGTTCTGAATAGGAAAGAGAGGCGGCATCATAGTAAATACGCACTGTAATTGGAGTTGTGCGTTACAACAGATGGAAGCACCATGGAAATTTGCGATAAATGTATGAAAGGACGGAACCTTGAGCCAAAAGGGAGCAGAACTGAAACAATTAATAGTGGAGATGGTTTTGAAGATTAACCCGGTTGTATCGCGTAAGTCCCAGGGCAGTAATTTGTTTTTAAAAAGGCAATGTGATATCACAAATTGAAGGACGTGTGTCCATCAGTGGTTTAGAAAAACCACTCTCATTGCGTGACTTTTAAGAATTAGCCTCCGTGCACTTTCATAGCGCGATATTCACTTATGATCGTCAGATCACCGAAGTCGATCCGACGACGTCTCAACCGTCTGATGATGAGGGAAACTTAACCACTGGGCCCCAGTCCCATCGCGCGATTCTGGAGGATTAAAAAGGGTGCATCTAAATTACGCGACATCCATTGATTGCCATCGGATCAGATGGTTAGGCACGAAGAGATTGCGATCGTTGGATGAAATGGTATGGTAAATTACTGTGGGCCCAATACTCCAAGTAATTTTTACTGTTAGGTGGAATGTGCGCCGGATGAGTATTAACGTTTATGGCTAGCGTTGAAATATAATAGTCGGGGGGTTTTATTAAAAGGCTAAGGAATTTAATAATTGGTTGGGTATGCATGTGATTGGAGGCCGAGACTTATGATTAATGAAATATTAAGGGATAGTGCGAGGGTCCCTATTGTATGGTCTAACCATAAACCTTGATTAGATATCACCCGCACTCTGACATAGTTGTTAGGCCTTTATGGAAAATGGGTTTTAGTAAAGTTGTATGTTATAAGCATGGAGGGTCTTTATAATCTTTGAAGGAAAAGTGAAATAGTTTTCCACACAATATTGGAATTGCCAGTTAAAGAGACCAGAACAATGAAAGTTCGCCTAGGCTGTTGAGATTGTTTGGGATTTAAGAAGGGAAGAATTTTGGATGTATTTTATACACAGCAACTGAGATTAAGGAAAATGAGTAATTGAGGACTGTGGGTTTTACCCGCTATCAAATGGTATCAGAGCTAGAATTGAATTAGCTCTTTGAAAATTGATTTTTGAAATGCACATGTACTGAAACAGGAAAGAAAAGTTGATGTTTAAATCTGTTTAATAGAAAAATTGCAGATTTGATTTGACATGCAGTGAAGGTCTCCATATGTGCAGAATCTAGAGTTGAAGACACAAAGTCTTGAATATTGCAGCAGATAGAGATGCAATGCAGGTGAAAGAAGAAGCAAGATCATTCAAGGATCTTGGGAGGTGAGTTTATGAGCCTTATTTGAACTCTGGTTTGAATTAGATCACAAGCTATGAGAGCAGTGATAGAATAGTCGAGCAAGGGATTCTGAGTGCAGAAAAGGTGTGGCAGAACCTGGAAGATTCCCAACAAAGGTTGGAGGAAAAGAAGAAAAGAGGTGTTCTTAAGAGAAGTTGCAGAGTGAAGCCTAGAGAGAGTAGAAGAGAGTGCTCAGAAGGTTCCAGCAGAAAGGGGACCAGTACTTGCCAAAAGCCGGATCCGGAGGAAGGGATTGGTGAGGTAAGTTGCAACAACAGAGCTTGTTGTTGCAGAGGCTTAGTGTAGCTTGTGAGTAAAGAAATCATGGAGGAGAAAATGGCTACTGATAGCCATAGCAGAGATTGTAGAGATTGCAGAGGTTCTGAGAGATGCCACAGCAGAAGAGTGAGGGAAGATGCCACAACAAATGGCATACGGAAGAAACTCACTGATGAAGAGTATTGGAAGGAGATAGCTGAGATCAATAAGCAGCTTTATGAACTGGAGAGGATGATAGAGGAAAACCAGAGAGTTGGGTGGCTCATGAAGAAGAAGGTAAAGTGGCAGAGGCCACAAAGGAAGAAAGAGAAAATGACAAATGCTCAGTTGAAGGAGGAGATACTCAGGATGATTGAGTATTTGGAGAAAGACTTGAAGATTGAAGCTTCAAGTGATACCAGAGGGTCAAAGAGCCTTACATCTAACATATTTTGTATGTTTGCAAGAACAACAGGTGAGAGAGAAAAAACTGTTGATGTTGTCACTGAGAAGGAAAATGGGACAGCTACATGTTTTGAAGATGTCCATGCACAGTTGGAGAAAGATTCTGCTTTCCAACATATTGAAAGCAGAGAAGATTTAGTTTATGATATTGTCCAGAAGCTGGAAGTTGAACAGCTTGAAAAATTTGAAAAAGAACCTATTGAAGAATCTCTGAAGTGTATAAAAGGCTTGGAATAGCAGAGATATTTGATGATCAAATCATCAAATGAGACCATGGGGTCTTGTGTTTTTAAAACTGACAAGTTGTGTATGAATGCAGGCATTAATGAAGACAGCTCATGTGATGAAGCTGTGTTAAATGAAGCTGACTGTTACCAAGTAAAGTATGATGAGTATCTTTCTGATGAAGATCATATTGAATTATTGCAGCAGAAGAAATTCATAAATTCATTATTTTATAAAAGGGATTTCTTCAATTAGGACATGACAGTTGTGTTTGATGGTGATGAATTTTTCATTGATGATGATAATGACAGGCTAATTTTGTTAAATGGCCAAGTGAAGAATGATGGACAGATGACTGAATTTATTTCAGAGATAGAAGATCAGAATTCTATTCTGATGAAGGCTGAAGAGATAGTGACAGCAGGAAACTGGACTTGTGAGGATGGTGAAAATGTTTCCTCAGATGAGATGCCAAGATTGTGGCATGAGCTAAGTGTTATAGAGCAGAGGACAGGAACACCGGGAGAAGATGTTCATATTGTAAGGGCAGAAATGATTGAAGATGAGAGATTTCATTTTTATGAACTAGAGCAAGGAGACATCCTTGAAGAGGATGATGCAGAGGAGAGACTGACCGATAGTATCGAAGGTTGTTTGAAGGATTGGAATTGGAATAATGATGTGTTGATTGAGAAGAAAAGAAATTTAGGACAACATACTGAATTGCTGGAAGGAAAGGCACTGAGGCCTTGTGAGTTTTTTTTTAACAACTGTTTGGTGAATGTAGGTCTTTTTGATGATGGAGATAATTTGACAGCATTGGGCAGTCAATTGGAAGAGAAGGAAGAAGATTCTATGGGAATTTTTGATCCTTGGAATGGAGAAATTGAGCTACTGGAGAGTATGATGAATCAGTAGGATCTTTTGCAAGAGAGGAAACCTCAATTTTAGAATTGGGGATTGCAGAATGTGAAGACACAATGGGATGAAGATAGAGAGGAATTGGTGATGGAGTCATCAATTGAGACCATTGGGTCTTGTAGTTTTGAAATTAACAATTTGGCTGTGTTGACAGGTATGGAAGAGAACAATCCATCTTTTGGAGTTGTTTTGAAGGATGATGAATTGTTGCAGAAGGAGGAAGGTGAGGCTATCATGCCTATTGTAAATGAACTTGTTATTTCTATAGATGACAAGGAAAAATTGGCTTGTTCAAATAGCCAAGAGGAGATTGGAGAGAAGGTTGGATGGCAGACTTTTGGGGCTGCTACAGTAGGGGAAAATCAGAGTTTTTCTCTGATAGAAAATGAAAATGCAGTGGAAAATTTGATATGGTTAGCAGAACCAAGCAAGAAAAGGGAAGGCAATTGCTGAAGATTGCTAGGGCAGAAGAAGAAGATGTTGAAATTGAGTTGTAGCATATTGATGATGTGTTTGGGCAAAGGAGATGGCTAAAATGTTTGTAGGAAACATCCAGAGAAGATATTGAAATGAAAGAACAACAACTTGGAGTGTTTTTGGAAGAAATGTTGGACCAACAAATGGAAGTGTTGCCAGAAGAGGAGAAAGGAACGCAAAGGTTTTATAACTTTAATGTTTGTTTTATGACTCCAGGAACTGATGGAAGGAATAAGGCATGTTTAGTCCAGAAGAATAGTAGAAGAGATGAGGATGATGACTGGTAATTTAATTACCAGCCCAAAAAATTGTTGAAGACAGAGAGTGGAGAAATTTTCATGGAAGACAATCAAGAATAGTTTTACTGTTGTAGAAAGCAAGAGGGTATGGATGATTGGGTGGCAGTAAGCGTAGGAGTAAGCATGGTCGTAAGAAGAGCTACAGATACAGCTAAAGCTAGCACATGAGCTAGAAAAGTAGTGAGAACTGAAGAAGTAAGAGTCAACAAATGAGAACTCAACAAGGAGAAGCAGGGTTTGAGTTTCAACAATCAAGATGTAGCAGTATCCAGCAGTCAGAAGACATACTAGATGAATAAATTGAATTTATAAGAAGAATGATGGTGAAAGTGGCTGAGAAAAAGATAGCAGCAAAGAAACAAAGAGGCAGCAACAAAAGAAAAACAAAAAGAGGATGTAAAAGTGTAGCCAGTGGAAAGTTGCAACATAAAGTATGGAAGCCAGGAGGAATGCAAAAGAAGAACACTGCAACAGATGACCAGTTGCAGAACAAGGTGTGGGATCCAGGAAGACGAAGATGAAAGCACATGATCAGGAGATCATGAATTATTTTAACCTGGGGAGTCTGATGCAGGGGCATTAGGCCCAAGACAATATTTTGTATCTAAATAAACATAGGGGGGTCTCTTGTTTTAAATTTCCTATGTAATTATTCTAATTTGAGTGATTTTAGTTAAGTCTGGAGAAAAATGTAACTTCCCGAATGATTAGTGGGCATAGGAAGAGATAGTCTATTTCAGTTGTCTAGGGACTAGGCTAAATTTAGAATTGCAGGAGTTCAAGAGTTTTGTCAAGTCACTAAAGAAATATGAATCTATTCTTTAGCAGTTTTGTATAAAAATAAGCCTAACAGGAAAAAATAAGAGACCTTCATAGAGACCTGCATAGGGCTGCATAGAGCTGTAGGGCTGGGCAGAGTAGATTGCCGAAAGCCATTTCATTGAAGATCTGGCTGGAAGTTCTAAGTTATCTCTTTGTATAATTGAGGGATTTGTTTCAGTATTTCTGTGCATTCGTCGAGTTAACTTCTGTGCGAATATGCCTTGAATCTCTATATATTATGTATGAGAAGGACTTTGTGATAGGGTCAGGTAGTGCTTTGTTTTGATTGAAATTCGATGTCTATTTATCATGATTGATGGCTGAATGTATAAGGGGCTAATTGATATTTTCACTGAAGAGTCGATGTATGCAATGAGAATGAGTTGTTCTAAATTCTGTGTGAACCGTATATGTAACCCTTAATCGAATATTGTGCGAGGAGAGAATCGATGTTATTTAATGTCGGTTTATGCCTTGAATTGAATACAGTAGAAAGTGCACATGTTAGAGAGGACCCACAGGTCAGAACTGTGGATCTCCACACAGTGAAATGGAGAGCTACGCTCAGGCCTTCGATTCAAGGTCGAACGATGTTACCATGTATATAGAACCGATCATGTAAAAGGACTGGGGAGGGAGTGTTTGACTGATGAAATAAAGGCTATCATATGAAGGTGTGAAGCCAAAGGTGAAGCGAAGTTCTGAATAGGAAAGAGAGGCGGCATCATAGTAAATACGCAGTGTAATTGGAGTTGTGTGTTACAACAGATGGAAGCATCATGGAAATTTGCGATAAATGTATGAAAGGACGGAACCCTGAGCCAAAAGTGAGCAGAACTAGAACAATTAACAGTGGAGACAGTTTTGAAGATTAACTCGGTTGTATTGCGTAAGTCCCAGGGTGGTAAGTTTTTTTTAAAAAGGGAACGCGATATCACAAATTGATGGACGCGTGTCCATCAGTGGTTTAGAAAAACCACTCTCATCGCATGAATTTTAAGAATTAGCCTCTACGCACTTTCATAGCGTGATATTCACTTATGATCGTCGGATCACCAAAGTTGATCTGACGATGTCTCAACCATCTAATGATTATGGAGACTTAACCACTGGGCCCCAATCCCATCACGCGATTCTGGAGGATTAAAAAGGGTGCATCTAAATTACGCGACATCCATTGATTACCGTCGGATCAGCTGGTTGGGCGCGATAAGATTGCGACCATTGGATGAAATGGTATGGTAAGTTACTGTGGGTCCAATACTCCAAGTAAGTTTTACTGTTAGGTGGAATTCGCACTAGATGAGTATTAACGTTTATGGCTAGCGTTGAAATATAATAGTCGGGGGGTTTTATTAAAAGGCCAAGGACTTTAATAATTGGTTTAGTATGCATATGATTGGAGGCTGAGACTTATGATTAATGAAATATTAAGGGATAGTGCGAGGGTCCCTATTGTATGGCCTAACCATAGACCTTGAGTAGATATCACCCACGCTCTGACACAGTTGTTAGGCCTTTATGAAAAATGGGTTTTAGTAAAGTGGTATGTTATATGCATGGAGGGTATTTATAATCTTTGAAGGAAAAGTGAAATAGTTTTCCACACAGTATTGGAATTTCTAGTTAAAGAGATCATTACAATGAGAGTTGGCCCAGACTGTTGATATTGTTTGGGATTTAAGAAGGGAAGAATTTTGGATGTATTTTATACATAGCAACTGAGATTAAGGAAAATGAGTAACTGAGGACTGTGGGTTTTACCCGCTATCAATTAATAAATCTCGATATAATTGGAACATCATGTTGTATCTTGCACTTTGGACATACCAGATGTCAGATAAGACTGCAACTAGTTTCACTACTTTTCAACTGGTTTATGTGTTGGAATCAATCTTCCATTTAGCATGTGAAATTCCTTCTCTTAAACTAGTTGTAGAGCTTCTTACATACACTTTTAGTATTATGGAACACCTCATTTATTTGGAACATCTTGAAGAGCAGCATCAGGATGCAACCACAATTAACAAAGCTCATAAAAATAGGGTGAAGATCCATTAAGATAAGGTTGTGCATCCTAGGTTTTCTTTGAAGGCAACCTTGTCCTAGTCTATGATTAATACAAAGACACCTTGGGGGTAGGCAAGTTCAAATCCATGTGGTATGATCCTTTTATCGTTAAAAATATATTGAAAAAGGAGCTTATGAATTGGTTGATTTTGCTGGAAACGAGCTAGTGGAGCCCAAATATGGGCTCTATCTTAAAAAGTATTATGCCTAGTCTTTTGCCTAGAATTTGCTTGGCTTTGTAGATATTGTGTATATTTTTGCATATTTTTCTATAGGTTTCATAGTGACATCGATATTTTTGATTGGCTTTGGTAGGTATTGATGGATGATATGGTATATCTAAGGGTTCAACGATATTTCTAGTCGACATACCCAGAATTTTTCTTCCGTGGCTTGAGTGATTTAATATCCATTAAGTTAGTTCTTGGTTTCAAGGGGCATATGTGTCAGTCCTGCTTCAAATAATTTTGTTGATTATACTTTTGTTGATTATACTTTTGTTGTTAACTTATTATCTAAAGCAATATCTCTTGGTGTTGATTCGTTAGTAGTGTACTTGGATTCACAATTTGTGGTGTCTCAGTTAAACAACATCTATCATGTTAGAGATTCTTATTTATGTCGCTGGTTTCTAAGAGTGCATTTATTACAGAGATAATTTTAACTTTATCACATTTATTCATATTCCAAGATAAGAAAATTCATTTGTTGATTCCATAGCTAATCAAGAATTATATTGGCATATTAATCATTCATCGCATTAAAATAAAAATTAATCAAACATCATTTGTGTATATGGTTGTCACACCATGAAATTGTCTGTATACAAATAGAAGTTATATGTTCAATATATTTTTCAAAATCGGGACAAAAGTGTCCTACAAAATTAGGGATTAAGCCCAATCATGTCTATCAAAAAGATTAGGTCATCTCTAATATATGTCTGTGGGTGTTTCCCTAGATGTGCATCTCGAAAAAATACGATGGCAGTTACGACTAGTCAGAAAAGTTGCACACAATATCGTGTTAATCTTACCACGTCTCTCTGTTTTGCCTCTAGTAGATCCTTTGCTACTTCCATAGGTAGTTGACATGTTAAAATCTCCAAGTTCCTATGTACATCATGAAGAACTCTTTTAGTCCCATCAACAACACCCTCCACAGATATTCTGCGGTGCCTATGCCTAAGTAGACTCTCAGGCCGTACCGGTCCCACATATGTATCATGATAAAACAATTTTTTAATAATTTTTGTCTCATCAAAAATAATTTCAATTCATATATTTGAAATCGAAAAAAATAAAATAATATTAAAAACTTAAAAATAATTTTACCGATAGCTCCCCATGCAGCTTCGGGTGGAAGTACCAGATTTGGATCAACTCTGAAATCCATGCTTGCATATGTGTAGTATTCGATGTCAATGACTTTTTATTCCCACTAAAGGAAAAAATTGTTATCGAATTTTGTTCTAGGGACCTCATCACCCCCTAGTCTCTTCATTAAGTCAACCCATCTAGCTATCCATGGATCTCTTGGGCTACTTATGGTGGAAATCACCTTGGTTTGAAGACATGTTAATATCTCAAAGAAGAAAGTACAAAGAATGGTAACATACTGTTGTACGGTACAACAACCCTCCCCATTTCAAAATTTTAGAATAAATTTCATTTAGAAATAGGTCCCCTTTCTTTTTAAAATAGGAATAAAAGACTTAGAGGAAATCTGATCATTTTGAATAAAACAATAAGAAGTTCATTGATTAGAGAAGCATATCTCGCATATCGCAAATCACAAATGCATATAAACAAATGCAACATTGAAAATTTTCGATCCGATGAAATATAAAGTCTTTTATCACAAAAGTATTCATATTAAACAAAGCCCGATGTGATAAGTAATCGCAATTTAAAATCGCATACCGGAGAAGCAATGTTACAAGGACTTGTTTTATAAACTCCTATGCAATGGACCCCATCGCAAATCGCAAATCGCAAAATGAAAAAGAAAACTCTTCATTTGGTCAATTGCAAAACTCCAATGCGATGAGATTTATCGCAATCGCGTTTTGGAGGAACAAACATCATATTCACTCGTGTTACAAAATCACGATGCGATGGACCCCACAGTAATCTCAATCACGAATCGAAAAATATCATTTGCAACTTATTTCCTTTGGAAAGAGCCGATGCGATATACCATCATCGCAATGGCAGATCGGTGGAGATCATGAAATGTTATTTGTTGTCCCTTTTGAAAACTCCCGATGTGATGGATACTTAGTCTCTATTTTATCATCATTTTACACTGCACATATATTATTTGTTCATCACAATCGCAAAATTCAAAAGGAAATTTTTATATTCTCATTTCAAAATCACCGATCTCTGATTGTACATTTATTATTAAATAGGAAATCAAATGAATGATGGTGATTGATTCTATTTTGAATGCGTGAGTGTGACTCTCATAGAGGGAATTTAAGTTTAAACAGAGAGCTAATAAATTAAAATCAACAAATACATCTTTTCATATAGTTGTCTCCTTATTGCACTTTTACTGCGTCTGAAATTTTTTCTCCTTTGCAGAACCACAGAATACCTAATCCTTTCATTCGCCGAGAAAATGAAACATTACCAGATGACAAAATGACTAAGAGATCTAAGAAAGAAAAGGTCGCTCCCGCTGCAAAGTTCCCTACTATTACCATGGTACCAAAATAAAAGCCAGCAAAAATTAAGCTGGTTACAGACACATCATGCCAGGGTCTTGGAAAAATCTCCCGGGAAGATGTATATAAATTGATTGAAAAAGAAAACCCTAAAGTCACTGAGGTGAAGGCGACAGTTCCAGATGAAGAAGACTCAGATTCTGATTCTGAGACTCCTCTTAAAGCACTTGCAAATTCATTCCTTCATATAATTGCAGCTCGGGCAAACATTTTCACCTACTATGATGTAATTCGGTGGGTGATAGACAATGTCACCATCCAAAACAGGACATTTGTTTCAGCTGTGGGAACAATATTTGGGTCTTTCATAGCAGAGGACATAAAGGCAATGTACCATCTTCCAGACCCTCATAAATTCTACAACAAAGCCTTCATTAAGGATTTTTCTACAAGAAATGAGACTCAGTCGAAACCAATCAGAGAATGGAGAAGAGCTCCAGAGAAACATAAAATTGAATCATCAGGTATGTACTCCGTAGAGTCTCTTTCGCCCCCATATTGTTATGCTGCCGCGATGATGTGTAGGCTTTTCGGAAACGATAATTCTGCAATATTTTCAATCCAAATGGTACCCTTAATCCATTCCGCTATGAATTCTGAAATAATGGACTGGTCAGTTATCCTTTCAGACAAGATATCCAATATAATCCTAGACTATAGAAAGGATAAAGATACAGGAAATAACACCCCATTTTACTTATGTGCATACATTTTAGATGCCCTATATTTCAATTCTGAATTTCTCATTTTAGGTTGGAAATGGACCCCCCAATATCCTGTTCCTATACATATTTACCATAAGCTCTTGTGGAAGGTCCATTTTAAAATCATGTATATAGAATTTGTCACAGTTTTCTGATTCCTGTCTATCAAACCATTTTTGACCAATTTCCTCCCCGGCTCTCTAAAAAGGCAAAGATTGATATATCCCAGATTGGTGACTGGTTTGGAGAAGAGAAATTTACCTATGTCAGAGTTTTTGGAAGCATTTTGGAGCCCCATATTTTATCTCTGTATGTTCCTGACAAACTGTTAGCACAAGAAATTTCTTACCAGTTAACAGTAGAATGTATGTCAAGGTGTTTGAAGAATAATAATAAATTGATGTGGCCTAATTTTCCCTTTCATTGTGGAATTTATACTCTTAATTACTTCAGACATGCTGAGAAGGAAGTCATTAAAATAAGGGATATTAAGCTCTCAACAGTCCCAGGAAGGCAACATGATCTGAAAAAGGTAGCATTTTATTTCACAACTTCAATTTCAATCGCTCGGTTTGAGCATGAACCCGACCAATTTGATGATTTATTTGTTTCTGTTGATACATTTTCCCAAGTTTATAACTTAGCTAAATCTAAGTTTCCAACTGAGGATATTAATAAATTC
Source organism: Pinus albicaulis (assembly GCA_034641835.2). Taxonomy (NCBI): domain Eukaryota; kingdom Viridiplantae; phylum Streptophyta; class Pinopsida; order Pinales; family Pinaceae; genus Pinus; species Pinus albicaulis. Next base: position 1,274,491,873 of record CM076582.1, read on the forward strand.
ATGTTTTTTAGAAGTCAGAGATTGTTGAAAGCTCCTCTTAACCAATTAAGAATCCATTTGCAAGAGTCTGAAAATATAGAAACGCAGGAGAAGGAAAAAGAAGATGCAGCTGACAAAGAAGAAAAAGAAGCATCTACCAGCAAGGGAAATGTACAGACTGAAAAAGTAATCACAAGTGGCAAACTTGATGTGCAAAAGGAGAATACTGGCAGTAAAACTGATATACATATTGAGAAAGGAACTACAGTTTAGACAGAAAATAAAAACACAGGAATTTAGACCAATATGTAGACTCAGAAAAAAAACACAGGCAACAAGGCTAATCTTCAGACAGAAAAAGAAAGTATTGGTAATAAGCCAGATAATCAACTTGAAAGAGAAGATACCACTGAGAAAGTGGTGGATTCTGCTGAAGCTATTATTTCTTCCCATTTTCTAAGTCAATATGAGCAATTCGCTTAGCAAATAGGATTACAAAATAATCCTCAAGTTGAAATTCTGAAAGATCAAGATATGGAAATCATTCCTGAGCATCCTACAAAATAAATTGTGTTGAAAGTAGAAGAAATTCCTCCTCTAGATATCTTTTATAGTCCTAAGAATAGATTTGTTGTCAGGAAACAGAGGAAGAGAAGAAGAACATATCAAGAATCACTTTCAACCTCACAAGTTGAATTTATGAACATTGTCTAGAAAAATACTGAGGTGAATCCTTCAAAGGATCTCACCAAATTGTCACAATATGCAGGCGCCTATAGTGCAGCCACTATAGACAAAGATTTTGAAGTCACCCAAATGATGAAACAAAAGGACATACAAATAGCTATGTTGGAGGAACAAGCAACAGAAAATCAGCAAAATATTATGCAGTTGGAACAGCAGTTGCAAGATGAAGAGCTCAGATCTAAAAAAATGGAAGAGCAACTTGGCATTGAGAAGAAAAAGCTTGATCAACAAGCCTTGAATAAGCAACAAAATTTAACTCAAGAGGTGTAAAAATTACAAACCCTACTGCAAAATGAGAAAACTGCTAAGGTTGAGCAAGAAAAAATATTCTAAGCAAGATTGGACAAATTTAGGGATTATCCTAAATTGGATCAATTTAAAACTGAAGCTCTTGAAATAAGTAAACTACTGTCTTAGAAGTTCAATGAACTCTGTCAAAAGATGGCACAAGCCGAGCCCTTGTGTGAAATAATATCACCTTTAATAGATGAAGGAGTCGGCCTCAGGCTCGATTTTGATGATGTAGATGAGAAATCTCTGAATTTCTTTCATGGCAAGTCTTAGAGAAAGGAAGGAATGCAAACCTTCCTAGGATTGAAGAAAGACACAAATAAATTATGTTTGTTGAATGGGAAAAGCAATTGATAAAAGGATAAAGAGCCACATCAATAGCCATAACTATGATGAATAATATAACACAGTTGGTTAATGATAGCTTATATGCCACCAATTTAATTTCAGATTGTATCCCAGGTAAATTCCAAAGGTATAAGAAACTGATTCTAAGTGGAAGCAAGAATTAGTCAATAAGAATCAGCAAATCATCAAACTTCAGGAATTTCATGGGATATCAAGTGGACATATCTAATTAAGCCAAACAGTCAGCAAATGGCAATTAAATTCCTTTACAATTCCATTAGTTGCATCATTCCAGAGTTTTTTGATGCCACATATACTGGTCAGTTACATTCGAGGCTAAATCATCTAGCAGAGGTCAAATATGTGCTCAAAATTTGCCACCTAGGCACATTGAATGCAATAGAAAATCAATGAATCTGTTTCATTTTAATATCGCAAGTCTATTTCTAGATTTCCAATGATAGATTGTAGCAATAGTTTTAGTTATTTTGTTTTGTTAATTTCCTATTTAAACCCCTTCCGTGCATTTGAGAAAGGGTCCTGAATTTGTAATATTTTGGCTTGGATGTTACATTTTTGTACTCCATTAACTACTTTATTTTTATAAAGGATCACATCCTGTGGTTTATGGCAAATTATCTCTAAGAATTTCATTTTTGTACCTTGGAGTTTGTTTTACATTGAAGCACTGGTTCTGGATATTGAATTGCATCAGAAAAAGTATCAAAATGAATCTGGTATTTCTATCAATTTACTGTTATTTTTCTTATGCTATGAGATATTCTCTTTGAATTTTCTATCATTTATATATAATTTCTTTACAAATATTTCTTTATACATATCATTTCTGAGTGTATAGAAATATTCATCTCTCACAGTATGTGCAAATGATATATAAAATGATGAATACAATGTGTTATTATAACTCTGTTTAAATTCGTAAACAGAGTTATCATTATTTGATACTGCATATTTCAATTAAATTATAATACATTTTCATGGTTACTGATTTGATTGAAACAATCTTAAAGTTGTATTCATATTTGACACCCGGGTTAGTTTTTTAGAATCATTTATAAGTTATAGATTAAATTAGATAGATTATTTCAGTCATTTAGCTTCATTATCCACTCATACAATCATTCCATCACCAACCCATTAGTTATTAGGAAACTGGTCCTATAAATCTATTCGGAGCCACCACACCAAACGGAAAAGGAGTTGTCCTAAGGTCTCGACCGGGTGGTTTTCCCCCAATGTTTGAAGCAGTGATTTTCGAGGCTTCAACATTTTTGGCACTAGAAGGAGGGCCTAAGCTATGAATGGCAAGTAAATCTCAGTCCAAAAGCCATTCTAAGATCAACTCACCCTCATCATCCTCTTCAATTTCTTCTACATCTCAAATCCCTATCAAAGAAATTGATAAGAATATTCAAACACCCACTACCAAAGTCTCAAATCAATTAGATAATAAACCTCTTGAGTTCCCTGAAATACACGCTTTAGTTCATAAACTCCAAGGTTTCTCATTATCATTAGAAGAGTCTGAAATATCTGAAGGTAGTGTTACTTCACAAATTTTTTCTTTCAGGCCTCTCACTAGGTCACAAAGTGAAAAATTTAGTATTCCTCCAAAGGAATTTCCTTTACCAAGTCGAGTTAAGACCAGAAAAATATCCTTGAAATCAGATAGTGATATCATTTATTCATCACAAACCCACTCATCTGCTTCCCAGACTCAAACCCAGAAGAACATAGTTATTCCAACAACCTCTACTCAAACCCCAGTTGTTTCTTCAAATCCCTCAATTGTTATCCCAACAATGGCACAAGCAGCACAAAGACCATGGACTAGACTGGGAGCTGTTAATATGCCTGCACCTTTACATGATTTACCAAATCATGCTAAAAAATGGCTACCAAAATTTAGTCCTGACCTGAACATACAAGCTGAAGAACACATCAATAATTTTATGCTTGCTGTAAATTTGAATGGAGTTGAACATGAAGATGTTGTAGTCAGGTTATTCCCCTATACTTTGCAAGGGGCAGTAGGATCCTGGTATTTTTCGTTACCTTCAGGGTCTATTACAAGTTGGGATATTTTCTCAGATCATTTCTTGACCAAATTTGGAGATGACAGATCAATAGCTACCCTAATCAATTATCTCTCCAATCTGAGGACAAAACCCAAGGAACCCATTAAAGATTTTAACTCTTGATTCAACAAACTTTTAAATAAAATTCCTACGGATTCAAAGCCTAGTGAGCAGGTTAGAAGTGAATGGTATATAACTTCTTTGCCCTCAAACATAGCAATTCTTGTAGATAGAGCTGCGAAACCTACTTTAGCTGAGAATATGAAAGAAGCTATTGTGGTTGAAAAATGGATTATTTCTCTAGATAAGAAAAATACTATTGAGGAAAGAAAATCCAAGAAAGTTAGCTTTAAAGATGATTCAAAGAAGAAGACACCTAGAGACCCATATGACATGGAAGGTTTACAGAAAGTTCTTAAAACCATGTCTAATGAGATGGTTGAGATTAAAAAGTAAGTGGCAAAGACTTCTACCAAAATACCATTTAGGAACTTCAAAAGAAATCAAGCTGAATCTAAACCTCCTAATTCAATCTCCAATGCAGAATCAGAAGAGGAAGAAGAAGAAGATACTCCTCCAGTATCAGATGAAGAAGAAGAAAGAGAGGAAATAATTGAATTACATGGGATGTGGGATTTCATTCTCCCTAACTTGGACAATGAATAAGAAGCCATGCCTGTAAGTACAAGGAGTAAATCTACAGCGGAACTTGCTCAATCTGTTCCTAAGAAGAAAGGTACAACTCCAATTATTAAAGACAAATCCCTTGTAAAGAAAGCTTCTCCCTTACCCACTCAAAATTAGCCATCATCTTCTATTCCTCCTACATCAACATCTAAGACTTTGATGGTATTAGATCTTATGGATTATAACATTATTGAAGACATGAAGAAAACTAGAGCGAACATTTCTTTACATGAACTCAACAAACTTAAACATCAAGAGAAGTTGCTATTGAAAGAATTAAATACGACACCTATTGCTCCTCTACCAAGTGGTGTAGTTTCCAAAGTAGCTAAACAAACAGGTAAGCCACCAAATAAAGTAGATGCCACTGATACTGTTTTTATTGGAGAAAGAAGAAATTCTCAGACACGTCCTTTTCTTTTGACTTATGAAATCTGAAACAAGAATTTGCATAATTGTTTGATAGATTCAGGAGCATCCTCTAATATAATGCCTACTTCATTCTATGCAAAATTGAATATTGAACCACAAAATTCTGCAGTTCACATTGTTCAATTAGATCGCTCTAATGTTCAAGTTGTAGGAGAAATCAATTAAGTTACTATTCGATTAGCTTCTGATCCTAGAATTGTCCAAAGAATTGATATTCTGATTGCAGATATTCCTGAATTCTATGGACTAGTCTTAAGCAGGGATTGGTCTGCAAAGCTTAATGGTTATATCACAACTTATTATTCACATATGTGGCTTCCCTACAAAAGGAAACCAAATCAAATCAAAGTTGAGTGAGAAAAACACATGATGCATACTGTAACAGAATTTGAACAAGCAAATGAACCTGTAGCTTTTAATAACAATATCCTTGGAGGTTATTCTGCTAAATCATTCCTTAAGAATTTCATAGCACCACAATCACCCTTTTCTGTAAATACTTTTATTTCGCAAATTGAAAATTTTTCACAATCTGATTCTTCTAGAATTGTTAATGTTTCGGATACATCTGTAGATAAACCTTTAGATAAGTCTTTATTTTGGTCGTTATATTTCGATGGGTCAAAATCTAGTGATGGAGTAGGAGCAGGATGCATATTAATTGATCCAGAAGGAGAGAAAACTATGCTATCATGTAGACTAGAATTTGAGTGCGCAAACAATACTGCAGAATATGAATCCTTGATCCAAGGGCTTTATAAAGCAATAGGGTTAAATATCAAATACTTGAAAGTATATGGTGATTCTGAAATTGTCATAAGACAAGTAAGGAATACTATCCATTGTCTTTCAGGGCATCTCAAACATTATCAAACCCTTGTGCAAGACCTTACCACTCAATTTTTAGCATTTAATATCTCTTCTATTCCTAGAACTCAAAATACATCAGCTGATTTGCTAGCTAATGTTGCATCCGAACTCCTCCCTGCTGAAGATTACAGTCCTGATAGATTTTCAGTTGAATTAATCTTTCGACCATCTGTTCCCGATAATATCACAAACTGGAGAGTATTCTATCACGATGAAGATATATTGAATTTATTAACTTCAGAGAAATCCTATGATGAACAAATTATTAATGAAAATTATCATGATATTCAAAATACCTCAAAAAGTAATGAAAATCCTATTCCTAAATCTGTAGTTAAACTTGAGGACCTATATGATATAAAAGACAGATTCAAGAAAGTTACTAATGCTAAACTTCAAAGTTCCACTTTGAAGTTTGAATTAGTAAATCTTGGCTCTGAGTCTAAACCTCAAAATGCTAATTTTGGACTCAAGTTAACTTCAGAAGAAATAACTGCTTTCATCAAACTTCTGAGTAGGTATAAATATATTTTTTCTTGGAATTATGAAGACTTGAAAACTTATGATACTTCTGTTATTCAACATACAATTCCAATGCTTTCTGATGTCAAACCTATTCAACAAAAGTTAAGAAAAATTCATCCAAATCTTGAAATTAAAATCAAGGTAGAACTCAACAAACTTTTAAAAGCCAAAATCAATTTTCCTGTAAGGCATTCTAATTGGGTTTCCAACATGGTACCTGTCAGAAAAAAGAATGGAGATATTAGAATCTGCATTGATTTTAGAAATTTAAACAAGGCATGTCAAAAAGATAACTTCCCATTACCAAGGATGGAAAAAATACTTCAAAAAGTAGCTGGTTCTAAACTCATGTCCTTTCTTGATGGTTTTTCAGGCTATAACCAAATATTGGTACATCCTCATGATAGGCTGAAACCCACTTTTAGAACCAAATGGGGAACCTATGCTTACAGAAAATGCCTTTTGGTTTAATAAATGCAGGAGCTAATTTCCAGAGAGCCATGGATATAGCATTTAAGGGTCTAATTAATAGATCAGTAGTTATTTATCTTGATTACATAACACTATTTTCAAAGAAAAGAGCCAATCATCTGCATGATCTGAAACAGATATTTGAAAGATGTAGAAAATTTGGTATTTCTTTAAATCCAAAGAAATCCTTCTTTGCTCTCAATGAAGGAAAAATATTAGGGTTTTTTGTGTCAAAAGATGGTATATATATTGACCCTGACAGAGTGAAAGAAATTTCTGATATTTCTTTACCTCATAACAAAAAATCCATGCAATCATTTCTAGGACAAATCAATTTTGTAAAAATATTTATTCCTGATTTTTCTCAAATTGTTTTACCTATGCAAAATATGATTAAGAAAAATTCAGTATTCAAATGGGGGTATAAAGAGAAGGAAGCCTTTGATACAATAAAACGGGAAATAATTAATGCACCTGCATTGAATACTCCTGATTTTTCTAAATATTTTATTTTGTATACCTTGGCTACTGAAACATCCTATGTTGTTGTTTTAACACAACTCAATGATCAACAAATAGAAGCACCAATTTCTTTCTTTAGCTCAAATCTGCAAGGAGCTGAGCTTAATTGTTTCGATGTAGAAAAACAAGCCTTCGATGTGTTTAAATCAATTAAACATTTTAGACCTTTTCTCCTAAAGATACATACAAAAATTATTGTCCCATTCTCTGTAGTGAGACAATTGTTAATTCAAAAAGAAGTAGGAGAAAAGAGAGCTAATTGGGTAACAGCTTTGCAAGAGTATGATATTGATATTAAACCAACCAAGATTGTTAGAGGACAAAGGTTTTGTAGATTGTTAGCAGGAGCTCATAACATACCAGAACATCAAAATCAAGCTAATATCGTCCAAGCAAATCAGATAAGTGTTATAGATTCTGAATCTCAATATGTTAATCTGATCTTTTATTTGAAAAATGGGTATGCTCCTTCTAACCTCAGCTATAAGAACAAGCGTTCCCTAATATTAAAAGCTAAACATTATGAAATCATTGATGATGTGTTATTCAGAAGAAATTATGATTCAATTCTATTAAGATGTCTTGAAAAGACTGAAGCAAAAAAGGTATTGCAGGAATTACATGATGGACCAGCAGGTGGAGATTTTTGAGGTGATACCACGGCTCACAAAATAATCCATGCTAGATATTATTGGCCTACCCTTTTCAAAGATACACATGATTATGTGAGGAATTGTGAAATTTGTCAAACTGCTAGTGGAAGACAAAGGAAGCCAGCTTTTCCTATGCAACCAGTAAGCATTGAGCAACCATTTGAGCAATGTGGGCTTGATGTTATTGCTGAAATAGTACCTCGTTCTTCCAAACAACACAGATACATACTTACAACAACAGATTACTTCACAAAGTGGGTAGAAGCAATTCCTTTAAAGGTAGCAAATTCTGATGCAATTATTGATTTCATCGATCTATTCATCATTACCAGGTTTGGTGTACCTAACGCTCTTGTCTTTGACAATGCATCCTATTTTTCTGGAAATAGTATAATGGAATTTGCAAGAAAAATAGGTTTCAAATTGAAATATTCATCAAATTATTATCCACAAGGTAATGGTTTAGCTGAATCTACTAACAAAAATCTCATCAAAATCATTAAAAAGACCATTGATCAGAATCAAAAGAACTGGCTCAAATATTTGATCTTTGCACTATGGGCTGATCGTATTACTCATGAAGCTTCAATAGGAACTTCACTTTTCAATCTAGTTTATGGAAAAGAAGCTGTGATACCATCAAATTTAGTTCTCCCATCCGTAGCTCTAGTGCAATTTATTGAAGAGAATCCTTCATCATCTATTCAGTTGAGATTTGATCAAATTCTTACATTAGAAGAAGATGGAGAAAAAGAAAAAATTGTTCATGAAAAACATCAACAGCTTGTAAAATCTTCTTTTGATTCAAGTTCCACAGGATCCAAAACTTTGCAAATTGGTGATCTTGTTCTGAAATGGGATAAAGCACATGAAGATAAAGCTAAGCATACCAAATTTCAAAATATATGGCTTGGACCATTTCAGATTGCTGAAAAGATAGGCTCGTATACATTCATTTTGCAATATTTAACAGGAAAGAGAGAATCTCTTCCTATAAATGGGCTTATTTTAAAGAAATTATTTTCTTAAGGAGGTAACCCCTTCTTACTTGTACATATCCCTTTCTGCAATTTTTGTTTGTTTTGTAAATAAGGTTGTTAATAGTTTTTAATTGACTTTTTACTATTTGAAAATATTTTCGAAAAATACTATAAATACTTATTTTATGTAAATAAGAATTTTTGTAGAAATGATTACAGTTTTGGATAGTTTAAAATAAAATGTTAAACTTTGAAAATTTGTTCAAAATATTTGCATGATCTTTCGAAACCTTAAGAAAAATGTAAATCATTGTAAGTTTATTAAACAGAGAAAGGTTGTCCATAAAAATTAAAGACTTTTCAAAGCTTTGGCATTCAAAAAACTCTGAAAAATGTCATCCATTGATTCTTAAGGATAAAATCATTTCACCCCATCCATTAAGGTTGTGATTTTTTAGAATGTAATTCTGAGAAATTATATGTCAAAATTCAAAGATAAGAGGTCTCATCATGAGCCTTCTTACCATGATCATAAGAAGTAATAAAATTGACATTACCAACACTGCATACCAAAACAGGGTAATGGCTTATAATTATAAGACAAGGGGTCTCATCACGAGCCAGCTTGTTCAGTTTGATTACAACTAGTGAATGACATTGTTATGAACTGGCTACCAAACCAGAACAATGGCTTTTAAATTAAAATAAAAAGAAAAACATAAGATACAATGTCTTATGAATTTATCTTTTAAAGAATTATAATATTAGTTGGATGGGACAATGAATGGTTAATGGTTAAAAGGTAACCCTGTCGAGACTATGAACGTTTACAGGTAGCAGAGGCAATGCCTATGACAATAGAGTAAAACACAAAGCTAAAATTGGAGGAACCCTCTACTTCATTATTATCAACCAATCAAGGCTTAAGAAAACCAAAAAATGTTTTTAGTTTTGAGGAATTAGAAATAAATTGTAAATGATTTTTTATTCTTTTTCGGAGTTAGATTTTATTTAAAATTTCTCTAAGATAGTTTTCATTATCTTTTAAACATTTTACTTACTAAAAATATAGTATTCATTTTATTTTTCAGAGATAACTGTTTCTTCCAGTGAATCGCCAATTGTTGTACTGTACAACAACCCTCCCCATTTCAAAATTTTAGAATAAATTTCATTTAGAAATAGGTCCCCTTTCTTTTTAAAATAAGAATAAAAGACTTAGAGGAAATCCGATCATTTTGAATAAAACAATAAAAATTTCATTGATTAGAGAAGCATATATCGCATATCGAAAATCACAAATGAATATAAACAAATGCAACATTGAAAATTTCCGATTCGATGAAACATAAATTATTTTATCACAAAAGTATTCATATTAAACAAAGTACGATGTGATAAAGTAATCGCAATCGCAAGTCGCATTCCGGAGAAGAAATGTTACAAGGACTTGTTTTATAAACTCCGATGTGATGGACCCTATCGCAAATCGCAAATCGCAAAACAAAAAGGCAAACTCTTCATTTGGTCAATTTCAAACTCCGATGTGATGCGATTTATCACAATCGCATTTCGGAGGAACAAACATCATATTCACTCATATTACAAAATCCAGATGCGATGGACCCCATAGTAATCGCAATTGTAAATTGGAAAATATCATTTGCAACTTATTTCCTTTGGAAAGAGATGATGCAATATACCATCATCGCAATCGCAGATAACCGGAGATCATGAAACGTTATTTGTGGTCCCTTTTGAAAACTCTCGATGCAATGGATACTTAGTCTCTATTTTATCATTATTTTACACTGTGCATATATTATTTTTTCATCGCAGTCGCAAAATTCGACAGGAAAGTTTATATTCTCATTTCAAAATCGTCGATCTCTGATTCTACTTTTATTATTAAATAGGAAATCAAATCAATGATGGTGATTGATTCTTTTTTGAATGTGTGAGTGTGACTCTCATAGAGGGAATTTAAGTTTAAACACAAAGTTGATAAATTAAAATCAACGAATACATCTTTTCATATAGCTGTCTCCTTATTGCATTTTTACTGCGTCTGAAAGTTTTTCTCCTTTGCAGAACCATAGAATACCCAATCCTTTCATTCGCCGAGGAAGTGAAACATTACCAGACGAAAAAATGTCTAAGAGATATAAGAAATCAAAGGTCATTGCCACTACAAAGTTCCCTGCTATTACCGTGGTACCAAAAGAAAACCCAGCGAAAATTAAGCTGGTTACAGACACATCATGCCAGTGTCTTGGAAAAATCTCTTTGGAAGATGTATATAACTTGATTGAAAAATAAAAACCTAAAGTCACTGAGGTGAAGGTGACAGTTCCTGATGAAGAAGACTCAGATTCTAATTCTGAGACTCCTCTTAAAGCGCTTGCAAATTCATTCCTTCATATAATTGCAGCTCGAGCAAAGATTTTCCCCTACTATGATGTAATTCGGTGGGTGATAGATAATGTCACCATAAAAAACAAGACATTTGTTTCAGCTGCGGGAAAAATATTTGGGTCTTTCAGAGCAGAGGAAATAAAGGCAATGTACCATCTTCCAGACCCTCAGAAATTCTACAACAAAGCCTTCATTAAGGATTTTTCTGCAAGTAATGAGACTCAGTCGGACCAATCAGAGAATGGAGAAGAGCTCCAGAGAAACATAAAACTGAATCATCAGGTATGTATTATGTAGAGTCTCTTTCGCCCCCATATTGTTATGCTGCCGCGATGATGTGTAGGATTTTCGAAAACAATAATTCTGCAATATTTTCAATCCAAATGGTACCCTTAATCCATTCCGCTGTGAATTCTGAAATAATAGACTGGTCAGTTATCCTTTCAGACAAGATAGCCAATAGAATCCTAGACTATAGAAAGGATAAAGATACAGGAAATACAACCCCATTTTACTTCTGTGCATACATTTTAGATGCCCTATGTTTCAATTCTGAATTTCCCATTTTAGGTTGGAAATGGACCCCCCAAGATCCTGTTCCTATACATATTTAGCATAAGCTCTTAAGGAAGGTTCATCTTAAAAATCATGTATATAGAATTTGTCACAGTTTTCTGATTCCTGTCTATCAAACCATTTTTGACCAATTTCCTCCTTGGCTTTCTAAAAAGGTAAAGTCTAATATATCCTAGATTGGTGACTGGTTTGGAGAAGAGAAATTTACCTATGTCAGAGTTTTTGGGAGCATTATGGAGCCCCATATTTTACCTCTGTATGTTCCTGACAAACTGTTAGCACGGGAAATTTCTTACCCGTTAACAGTAGAAGGTATGTCAAGGTGTCTAAAGAATAATAAGAAATTGATGTGGCCTACTTTTCCCTTTCATTGTGGAAATTATACTCTTAATTACTTCAGACATGCTGAGAAGGAAGTCATTAAAATAAGGGATCTTAAGCTCTCAACAGTCCCAGGAAGGAAGTATGATCCGAAAAAGGTAGCATTTTATTTCACAACTTCAGTTTCAATCGCTTGGTTTGAGCATGAACCCGACCAGTTTGATGATTTATTTGTTTCTGTTGATACATTTTCCCAAATTTATAACATAGCTAAATCCAAGTTTCAGACTGAGGATATGAATAAATTCATGTTGTTTAGAAGTCAGAGATTGCTGAGAGCTCCTCTTGACCAATTAAGAATCCATTTGCAAGAGTTTGAAAATATAGAAACGTAGTAGAAGGAAAAAGAAGACGCAACTGACAAAGCAAAAAAGGAAGCATCTACCAGCAAGGGAAATGTACAGACTGAAAAAGTAATCAAAAGTGGAAAAATTGATTTGAAAAAGGAGAATACTGGTAGTAAAGCTGATATACATATTGAGAAAGGAACTACAGTTTAGACAGAAAAGAAAAACACAGGAATTTAGACCAATGTGCAGACTCAGAAAGAAAACACAGGCAGCAAGGCTAATGTTCAGACAAAAAAAGAAAGTATTGGTAATAAGCTAGATAATCAACTTGAAAGAGAAAATACCACTGAGAAAGTGGTGGATTCTACTAAAGCTATCGTTTCTTCCCATTTTCTAAGTCAATATGAGAAATTTGCTCCACAAATAGGATTACAAAATAATCCTCAAGTTGAAATTCTGAAAGATCAAGATATGGAAATCATTCCTGAGCATCCTACAGAAGAAATTGTGTTGAAAGTAGAAGAAATTCCTCCTCTAGATATATTTTATAGTCCTAAGCATAGAGCTGTTGTCAGGAAACAGAGGAAGAGAAGAAGAACAGATCAAGAATCACTTTCAACCTCACAAGTTGAATTTATGAACATTGTTTGGAAAAATACTGAGGTGAATCCTTCAGAGGATCTCACCAAATTGTCACAATATCCAAGCGCCTATAGTGCAGCCACTATAGACAAAGCTTATGAAGTCACCCAAATGATCAAACAAAAGGACGTACAGATAGCTATGTTGGAGGAACAAGCAACAGAAAATCAACAAAAGATTATGAAGTTGGAACAACAGTTGCAATATGAAGAGCTCATATCTAAACAATTGGAAGAGAAACTTGGCATTGAGAAGAAAAAGCTTGATCAACAAGCCTTGAATAAGCAAAAACAGTTAACTCAAGAGGTGGAAAAATTACAAACCCTACTGCAAAATGATAAAACTGCTAAGGTTGAGACAGAAAAAATATTCCAAGCAAGATTGGACAAATTTAGGGATATCCTAAATTGGATCAATTTAAAACTGAAGCTCTTGAAATAATTAAACTACTATCTTAGCAGATGAATGAACTCTGTCAAAAGATGGCACAAGCCGAGCCCTTGTGTGAAATAACATCATCTTTAATAGATGAAGGAGTTAGCCTCAGGCTCGAATTTGATGATTTAGATTAGAAAATCTCTGAATTTCTTTCATGGCAAGAGTTAGAGCAAGGAAGGAATGCAAACCTTTCTAAGATTGAGGAAAGACACAAAGAAATTTTGTTTGCTGAATGGGAAAATCAATTGATAAAAGGAGAAAGAGTTGCATCAAGAGCCAGAACTATGATGAATAATATAACACAGTTGGTTAATGATAGCTTATATGCCACCAATTTAATTTCAGATTGTATCCCAGGTAAATTACCAAAGGTAAAAGAAACTAATTCTAAGTGGAAGCAAGAATTAGTCAATAAGAATTAGCAAATCAGAAAACTTCAAGGAATTTCATGGGATATCATGTGGACATATCTAATCAAGCCAAACAGTCAGCAAATGGCAATTAAATTCCTTTCCAATTCCATTAGTTGCATCATTCCAGAGTTTTATGATGCCATGTATACTCGTCAACTACATTCGAGGCTAAGTCATCCAGCAAAGGTCAAAGATATGCTCAAAATTTGCCACCTCGGCACATTGAATGCAACATAAAATCAATGAATCTATTTCATTTTAATAACGCAAGTCTATTTCTAGATTTCTGATGATAGATTGTAGCAATAGTTTTAGTTATTTTGTTTTGTTAATTTCCTATTTAAACCCCTTCCGTGCATTTGAGAAAGGGTCCTGAATTTGTAATATTTTGGCTTGGATGTTACATTTTTGAACTCCATTAACTACTTTATTTTTATAAAGGATCACATCCTGTGGTTTATGGAAAATCATCTCTAAGAATTTCATTTCTGTACCTTGGAGTTTGTTTTACATTGAAGCACTGGTTCTGGATATTGAATTGCATCAGGAAAAGTATCAAAATGAATCTGGTATTTCTATCAATTTACTGTTATTTTTCTTATGTTTTGAGATATTCTCTTTGAATTTGCTATCATTTATATATACTTTCTTTACAAATATTTCTTTATACATATCATTTCTGAGTGTATATAAATATTCATCTCTCACAATATGTGAAAATGATATATAAAATGATGAATACAATGTGTTATTATAACTCTGTTTAAATTCTTAAACAGAGTTATCATTATTTGATACTGCATATTTCAATTAAATTATAATATATTTTCATGGTTATTGATTTGATTGAAACAATCTTAAAGTTGTATTCATATTTGACACCCGAGTTAGTTTTTTAGAATTATTTATAAGTTATAGATTAAATTAGATAGATTATTTCAGTCATTTAGTTTCATTATCCACTCATACAATCATTCCATCACCAACCCATTAGTTATTAGGAAACTGGTCCTATAAATCTAGTCAGAGCCACCACACCAAATGGAAAAGGAGTTGTCCTAAGGTCCCGACCGGGTGGTTTTCCCCCAATGTTTGAAGCAGCGATTTTCGAGGCTTCAACGCATACCCAAATGGTTTTTCTTGTTCTTGTTGATGGAAGTAAGTCCTTTTTTCATGTTGGTAAGAAGGGTTGTACACTAGTAGAAATTTGTGGTAAGAAAATCTACTATCGAACTCATTGCAAGATGAGATGCTTGGTGTACTAAGGTTGATCCAGCTACCCTTGCAAATTTAAAAAGGAGAATCCTTAGGGGTGGTACCTCCACATCCTTGATTGGGATATGTGTCCCTACCTTTTGGGTATTTTCTAGGCAATAAATGTGAATATAATCATCCACATTAAGGCCTCCTCTAGCCTTCCCTTGAAAATTGACTGGCTCTCCTCTCTACGCAAGTCCAGTAATAAATTATATATCTTCTAATTCGATGCGTAGGGTCATATGATCAATCATGAAAGAATCTTCTTCTTGATCCCAATACTTAATGAGCACTTCCATCAATCTTGTATTGGTTTTCATGTTTGGCATTTTGAAAATTTTCAACAATATGCATCCTCTCAGTGCATATAGTTCCAATAGATCATTCATAACTGCATTATCTACTGCATTGTGCTCTCTTTCCCTCCAGCTAATTGACATCGTACACATTCAAGTTTTTTTATCCATTCAAAACTGTGTTTTTAAATCTTACACTGCACATAAACATCTTTTCTTCATACACAATCATATATAGGGCTTCCAATATGCGACTTTGATATACCCAACCCGCATACACGTAGATTTGAAACCCAAAAACTAATTTTTTATAGTCAAAACTCTTAAAAATTTCTTGAAATGAACAAAATTTCTTTGAGAAATCGAATTAGGAGATTAATAGGAATATTGATGCCATAGGGTTGACCCCATTGTGTTATAATTCTTAAACCATTTTCACTCGCTGACTTATAGAATCATGACATGATGGTGGAGCCATCCTTTACATGGGCTTCCTAGTTAAATCCTCGCTAGCATATTTTTCCCATGCTACAACAATTAAATAGGCTTAAGAGTCCTCTTTAGTTCCGCCATTACTTTTGCGATGAAGCTTCATTCTCCTTATTCTTCAGTATATTTCTTGTTTTATACCCTACAGGCTCCCACATGTTGAGTTGTACTACTATATTGCATGTTGACTATTTGTAACTTTTGGCTTTAAGCCGACTTCACTTGGTGATTCAGGAGGATCTCAGAGGACAAGTTGCTTCAAAATTGCTAAAAAATCAAAGTGACTAGATGACAAGACTAGGACCATGTCGAAGTGTTCTCCATTCTGAATCCAATGGTGTAAACGATGCCTCAATTTGAGGTCTTATGAATAAGTTAGAGCAAGTCAAAGTTGTGGTCAAGTTAGGTAGTGGGCTAGGTTTAAGTGTCCCGCAATTTCACCTTCAACCAACAAGGAACCTAGCACCCAAGAAGCGAGCGAATTCATTGTATGTTTAATTTTCCTAATAACCTCCATGTTTGAGAATTTTTAAAATAGGCCATAGTTGTTAAAAAAATAAAAAAAATAAATGAGGTGGTGGGCCACCAACCCCGCCACCCCCATAACTATGACATATATAGTCTATAATGGTTGGGTGTGGGTTGTTAACCCTGACGCCCTAGAGCCTCCACCATAAACAGGAACCATCATATATTAAAGGTGTCATTGGGTCAGGCTGCGTGGAGCGGACCCACCCACCACCCATACCACCTATTTTTTCGCACTACATAGAGGAAGTGGAGAAAGGGACTGGTGGTGGTCAAACCCACCCAGCCTACGTGGTCAACCCCCAAGTGGGCAGTCCGAAATAAAAATAAAACAAAAGCCAACATAAATGCATATGACTATTTTTAGAGGGGTGGGATTTGATCCCCCAACCCCTCTCCAACCATTTACCAAAATTACCACTGCGCCTGTAGGCGCGCTTTGTAAAAGTCACCCTTCAACTTATATTAAAAGGCATTTTCGCAGTGTGCCCAGGTAGAGTTAGGAGCAGAGAAGAACCGCGATCTCGAGAGAGGATCAGAACCATGCCTAAGGAATATTGAGGGCATCAGAAAGATTCCCTGGGGTGCATAACTTTCCAATGTCAATTTGGCACAAATTTTATGTTGATTTTACACCTCTTGGCGACAGGAACTCAATGGTGATGTTAGTTTCTACATTACAGCTCTCCATTTTTTTGGCCATTTTCCAGATTGGAGGTATAAGGGTTCTTTATGTAATTTTACTTTTACTTCTTCTTCTTTCCACTTAATGAATGAAGGCCTCCCCACTGTTGAGCAGGGCCCGAAGATGTAGTCCACATTGGACAAGATTCGTAATAAAATTTTTGGTTTCTATATATCATGCATTCTGTGTTATCTTTTCTCTTCGTTTTTATGTTCTTATGTTTCATGGTTTTAAGTGCTATGTTATATGTAATTATTTAACACATATACAAGAAAAAGATCTTGGATCAAGTGGTATCAGAGCAGGTCTTTGTTGATGCAAATTTCATGAGTACATCCTAACCAGAAACAAGCTTCAAAGAGCTGAAGGAAATCTTAAGTCCTTTGATCCCAAAGTAGGACGTGCACCACAAAGAAGAGACATGGCAAATCAAGAATCTCATTGGGAAGAAGAGAAGAATTACTACAAGGCATTATACAACATGGCAGAGAAAATAGAAAAATTATTTGCAGAGTATGAAAGTACCGCCAAGCCCGAGAATAAATATGCAGATGATCATGGATCAGTAAATCATGGAGATGGTGGAGAAGCACCCCCTCCCTCTCCATATTTTAGTGATATTTCTTCTTCTTCTTCTCATCATTCTCGCAGACGTCACACGAATACATCTAAGAAACCTTTCCTTAAACTAGATGTAAAGTTTGAATTGCCTATGTATACAGGAGAATGTATTGCAGAAAATCTCAACAATTGGATTAGATAGATTGAGGTCTACTTTCGAATTCAAGAGATCAAGAAAGATGAGGCAAAGGTCCAGTTGGCATCCCTTCGACTAGGTGGCACCGCTCTCATTTGGTGGGAGAGAAAATTGCAAGGCAACAAAAATCTAGGTAACCTTCTCTCCTCAAGGTCAAACCTTTTTCTACATTGAAAACTCAGTTTTACCCATTGGGCTATATGAAAATGGTGTTAATGGAATGGAAACACCTAAACCAAGGAAAAGGAAAAAATGTGAAAAAATTCACTGAATAATTTAGAAAACAAACATTGAACTTAGAGATTTCATTAGATTCACCAGAGATTGTAACTAAGTATATCGGCTCTTTACATGGTTTCATAAGGCATTCATTATTATTGTTTGAGCCTGTTACTATCGATTAGGCTAGTGTGAAGGCCATTCATCTTGAAAGCAGGGATACGCATGAACATAATGACGGCCCAAAAATAATTGCAACAGCCAATAGAGGAGGAGAAAAGCCCTATTGTACACATTGTGAGAAAGAGGGACACGACGAAGAGAACTACTAAAAACTACACCCTGAGCTAAGACCTAAGAGGGGTGACAAAAAGGAGAGGAAAAAGAGAGATGTCACCATGCAACAAGATCAAATGTATGAATCAGAGGAAGATGAGAATATCAAGACTGCGATAATTTCATGAGGAAGACCAATTGACTTGGGATTAGATTTCAGTGATGAAAGGAGGATTGCCGCTCTTGGAATCACAACAGATAGTGTACCAAATATGAAAAGTTCGCCTAATGTGGTGTGGCTCTAGGAACTTGAGGAGATCGATAAAAGCATTCAAGCAGAGAATATTGAGCTAAGAAAACTCCTACAGAAAGAAGAAAAGGATAAACAAAGGTTGCTACACCAATTGAAAGCTAAGGTCAAGGCCTTGGAAAAGCTGCAACATAACCCACTTGAGCTAAAGAGTTATCCTTAGATTTCATATACTTTTCATGATGATGATTTCGTTGCTTTCGAGAAACATACTACATGTATCAGATCCAAACTGTTAAATAAAATGGGGTATCAGGGAAAGGGCTTCGACATTAATGACCAGGGAATCATAAACCCCATCAAAGTAGAGTAATTATCCCATCATGTTAGGACTTGGGTATGCCAGTGACCCACCGACGACAGATGATGAGAGCGCCTCATCACATTCCAGTGACAGTGAGGGACCCATGAACACTTATCAAAGGCACATCAGGAGGAAGTGTTCCAAGACGATCCGGAAATTTTGGAAGAGGAAGAATCATTACCACAAGGATGAATATCAGAAATATGCATGTCAAACACTTAAGGCCCAAAAAACACCCATGAAGGCTCTAGTCATCAAATATATTCCACAAGCAAATCCACCACACGGAGATGACCCATTTAACTTATTAAGTAAAAGATGGTTTTTTTAGAGGTATTAATTTGGTATGGCCATTGTTTGTAAATAATGTGTTGCAGATAAATGTAAAATTGATGATGTGTCATCCATCGCTTCGAAATGAAACGATGATATTCTTAGCCTTTCCTGATGAGTATATGAAGTATTGATTTATATCGTGTAATCCTTGACCAAATATTGTGTGTTATAAACTCTTGGCAAGTGTGGGGTTGATTGAGTCATGTATGGTTTGTATATCATTGCAAAGGATGTACCAGATTTGTGTGAAAGTGATTGAAACTATGGTTTGGCAAGGACACAAGCAGTGTGTTGGATGTATTATTTCTTTGGTGATCCAAAAGCTCCTCAGTGGGGAGGATTGATCCAGGAGGATCTCAGAGGACAAGTGGCTCCAAAATTTTTCAAAAATAAAAGTGGCTAGATGAAAGCAAAAGAATAACCATGTCAAAGTGTTCTATGTTCTGAATCCAATGGTTCAAGCGGTGCCTCAATCCGAGGTCGTATGAAGAAGTTATAGCAAGTCAAAGTTGCGTTCAAGTTAGGCAATGGGCCAGGTTTAAGTGTTTCACAATTTCACCATCAACCAGTAGGGAACCTAGCACCTGATAAGAGGGTAAATTCGTTGGATGTTTAATTTTCCTAATCACTTCTATGTTCGATAATTTTTAAAATAGGCCATAGTTTAAAATATATATATATATATATAAAAGAAATGAGGTGGCAGGCCACCAACCCTACCACCCCCATAACTATGATATATATAGTGTATAATGGTTGGGGGCGGGTTTTCAACCCTGCCGCCCTGGAGCCTCCACCATAAACGGGAACCACCATATATTAAATAGTGTGGTTGGGTTAGGTTGCGTGGACCGGATTTGCCCACTGCCCACAGCACCTATTTTTTCGAACTACATGGAGGTAGCAAAGAAGGGGACTGGCAAGGGTCGAACTCGCCTACCCCACATGGCCAGCACCCGAGTGGGCGGTCCCAAATAAAAATAAAACTTCAACCAACATAACTATATATGAATATTTTGAGAGAGTGGAATTTGATCCCCCGACCCCTTTCCAAACATTTACCAAAATTACCACTGTGCCAGTAGGTGTGCTTTGTAAAACCTTCCCTTCAACCTATATTAAAAGGAATTTATTCATTCCACCTAGGAAAAGCAAGGATCGGAGCAGAACCACGATCTCAGGAGAGGGGAAGAACCATGCCTAGGGAATATTGAGGGCATTATAAAGATTCCTTGGGGTGCAGAACTTGTCAATGTCAGTTTGGGACAAATTGTATGTCTATTTTACACCTCTCAGCGACAGGAGCTCAACAATGATGTTGGTTTCTACATCAAAGCTCTCCATTTTTTGGCCATTTTCCATATTGGAGGTATAAGTGTGCTTTATGAAATTTTACTTGTACTTCTTCCTCTTCTTTCCACTTAATGAATGAAGACCTCCCCACTGTTGAGTGGGTCCCGAAGATGTAGTCCACGTTGGATGAACTCTGTAATCAAATTTTTTGTGTCTGGATCGGATGAATTCTATGTTCTCTTTCTCTTCTTTTTATGTGATTATATTACATGTTTTTAAGTGCTATGTTATATGTAATTCTTTAATGCATCTATAAGCAAAAGACTTTACATCACTTGGACTTATGTATAAGAAACTTTTTGACCATGTATTTCTGCAAAATCAACCCTACAATCACTTAGCCTCTGCAACTTGAAACCTTATTCCCGTGAAGAAAACATTCCTTTGAGTGTCATTGACCAGTTTTGTCACCTTGCATTGAGCATAGGAATGTTCTAGTCTTGGGAACTAGCGCATCTGTATTCCGAAATTTGTTCTTTCAACTATACGATAGGCATTATTTTATTATTTTTTAGGCTTTTAAATATGAAAAAAGACAAAAAAAATATATATTTAAAAAAATTGGGAACGGGACATTACTTCAATAATTGGTGGCAACAAGATTCAATTGTGTCTCCCTTGAGCAAAGCACTCAAAATCAATTATTTCCTTCATTTTGATGGGCTTTGGTTTGACTTAGGAGAGCCATAACCTTGTCATTGAGTCAGTAATCCCCAAGTTGTTTATCTCTTCCAAACATATGGAGAGTTTTTTTATGCCTCCTACATGACAAACTTATACAAAGTTATCATATGATGCCATATAGTCATATTTCAGTCGTTTTTTTGTTCAAGGGAAGTAAGCCTCAGTCGAAATTTCTGCGGTGTCTCTTGAATTATTTTCAGTCGACCATACCCGGTCTATTAGAATCATGTTCTATCACATCAACTATTTTGTACTTTTCTCGAGATAATTAAGAAGGTCTCCATTGAATTTTTGCTGGCAGGTTTTCTCTTATCGACTTCGGCAAATATCCCTGAGAGTAGGCCTAGGGTCGCACCGTAGCCCTATTTCCATCATTGATAGGTGACCTTGTACTCAACATCGATCAAAATCATCGGTATCTGACTTAGTGGTTTCCCTTGTGTTCGATGTCAACTTACATTCTCACACATTGGGATTCATGCAGTACCTTGGTTTCCATTTGACCATATTGGTGGATGCCTCGCCTTTGTGCCAGCTTTCATTATTGTTTGGTTTAGAGGGTTTTTGTCGTGCACTAGCCACATCTTGTGTACACTGGAAATGTGCTTCGGTATGGTTACTTCATCTTTATTCGTCTGGTTCATTCCAATTTATTGGCCAGCGGGTTACAATCGCACTAGATTTATGTGGTATTCCTTAATGCCTTCCTTCCAGTAGATATTTTCCCATCGACTCCAACTCATTTCTCTCGGAATAAGATCTATAATACTTTTCAGTACCTTAGGGTTTGAAATCATTAGTGGCAGACTCCTTCACTATCGACAGTGAGAGTACATTAATGTCTCTTGATTGGTAGATTTTCTCAATTGTTCGACTTCAACTCATTTATTCACACTTGTTAGATTGTACTGGGGTACCTTGACTCTCGTCATAATTATCAGTGAGTTTTTTCGTGTTTCTTAATGGTATACATCAATTACAGGTAATCAAATGATTTCTCACATGATCGACTTCAGCTCATTTATTCCCATAGTGTAGAAATGTACCATGGCGGTCAGTGAGGACCTTGGGTTGATATTATAGCCAATTTTTCCCTAATCGAGTCTGAACCAATTTATGTTGATGCAAACCCAAGGTCCTCACTAACCGCCATGGTACAAGGAGTGAACCAATTTATGTTGATGCAAACCCAAGGTATAGGAAACCATTTTTTCCTAATAGAGATGTTCATATCCTTTATATTACATCTATTTGTATTGATCATTTGGAAGAGGATTTTTGAGGCTTGGGCTAGACGGATCTGGAGGACGGTTTCACTTGGAGTCATGGCTGAATCAGGTGGTATTCCTCCACATTTCTTTGCAAACATCAATAAAGAAGATTTTTCATGTTCTTGATAGTTATGATATTTATTCTTTAACTCATGTTATGATCTTATTATGAATGATTTCACATTTTATATCTATACTCTTATATAATCTAATGTTAATATCTTGAACATGCTTTGAAATACTGCTAGTATATATTCTTTTCTTGACTAAGTTGTAGGTTTTGAAGCATTGGAAGAAGAAGAGGGTTTGAAACCTATGGGATATCCTTCAAACATAGGACCTATGGGTATTATTCCTTCATCCCACTTTAGAAGTTTAACCATTAGGATTGCTTGTTTTCTTTCTTCTTGTTGCTAAATTCCCTTTGCTTTTTTGGGGTTTCCAACGCACATCCTAAGGTGTTTTATCCCGTAACACTGAGCGACGTTGGTGTCATTTATTACTACTTGTGTTACCATGTTGTACTGGGGTCAACTTGTGCCAACCCACCTCTCATTTATCATATCTCTATTGTGTCATTTTTTTTCTAACTCAGGGCGTTAGATAGACTCCTAGGCACTCACTACCAAGCCTCTTGCAACTAGGCGCTATGACCAACAACTTTCCAGTTCACTACCCATCGACTCTTGATTGTCCCTCTTGAGATTTTTTTTTTTTTTTTTTTTTTGGAATTGATTTAATGAGGGGTCCACATGCCTATGTAACCTTGATCATTTGGAACCATGACTTGAATACTTTATTTAAAATTCATATTTATTTTTTTTCCATGGGAGTTAGGCTGAGTTACACATACCATTGGAAGGCTCTCTAAGAGGGGTATTTGACCAAAAAATTTTCATGCTCTTTGAACAAGGTACCTATAGGAAATATTTCATCAAAGATAGGCTACTAATGTGAAAATTGACACTTATTAAGCAACAAAGACAAAAATAACATCATAGGTGTAGCACACTGCTAATATGATCAACAAGCTCCCCCTAAACTTGACATCAATGATAACACTTGAAATCAATATAGCAACACACTAAATAGTATGCATGGAAAAAACTCAAATAAAAGAGATAAAAAAAAAGATCAAAAAGGAAAAATTATTCAAATAGAAAAAATATTTCTCAATCACTATAAAAAACTAAACCTTTTTCACAATGACTTCAATCAAGAACCAAAAAAATCAACAACATGAAAAAAATATCCAAACTTCATGAGTTTCAAAAAAAAGAATTTATAACAAAGAAGAAGAAAAATTTGCAAGAAAAAGGGTTACGATAGATTAGGGCCAAGCACAGGTAACTCAAGGAAAACCAAGATACGAACAAAAATACATGGGAGTTAGAAATATTCGTATTAGTCACCTACAAGAATGACCACTCCCAATTAGTGGACCATAGAGTGACCTTTTTCGAACGATCATGAATGTAATAGAGGATAGCCTATAACCAGTCGCACTAGTAGAAAGGATCATCCCACAATCGTACAAAAGATAGGGAAAATTCAAAATTTGATATGCAAAGAAAAAACCCAAACAAAGAGGTAAGCAAAATATAGACTTAGGGACAACTCAATGTGAAAGGACACGGTCCCATAAATATAGAACTAGTTATTTCCCTAATGGATTCACCATTTCTATTATGGATAAAATACCATCTACAGATGGATGACTTCTCCCTTGATTTTACCTATAACTCAAGGAATGCTAGGGTCAAAACACTAGGGAAAAAATGAACTAAACTGAAGCAAGTAGTCTAATTTAGATATATAAATGGAAAAGGGGGTAATTAGTGGTGCACTTTTTTTAATGATGATCATCCATACATATATTTGGTAGGAATAGCACCAAAGGTCCAATTCTCTAGCTTTGACAACCTATTTCATTCATGCAAAGGGACGTTAGAGGCTTTCACAAATAATTGCATGAAAAAACTATTAGAACCAAGATAATTCTAACCTTCTATATAAAACCACATAAACATGCATATACAAAAAGCAATCATAAAATTATCACATATAAAATTGGATAGAAATTAAAGAAGGGGAAATATGCATATATCCATTAGTTTAATAAACAATAGTAATGTAATACATAAATGAAGCTACTTCAATTCCAAAATGAATCCTATTTGGCTCTTTACCTTCCTCTCCCCTATAGGCCTCTCTCAGAAATTTTCCAATATAAGCTTATGTAATTTCTTCCTCCCATTTCCCTTGAGTTGGCCTTGTTTATATAGATGGAGGACAGGTGATTTTAGGATGAATTTATGTGCTTGAATCCTTTAGTGAAGTAGGAAAATATGAGTTGGTAGGTTAGCTTACTGGTGATATGTACAAAATGTGACTTGAGTCTTGTGCCAATTATCCTCAATATCATCAATTATGGAGGCTAAGAGATAAGTCGTGGTTTGACAATAATGCAACTCGCCATTTTTGTGTTTTGTAAGTTGTTGGACGGTTGGCATTTTCTGGATGGCCAGTGGCTGTGAGTGTATCGGCATTGATGTCAACCTCGCAATAGTCATTAAGTGTCCAAAAGGAATCCAATAATAGCTACAGATTTTTGGTAGAGAATCACCATAGTAGTAGGCTTATTAAAAATTCATAAAAAGATAACTATGGTGAATGGGGTGTTCACATCCTTGAGATTTGGAGCCATATTTTAGGGTGAAAATAGGCTCAAATACTACAGTGGACCATCTCTAACAGATAGTGTTGTGAATAAGAATTCCAACAGTACATGGAAATTTGAAAATGGCTATTGGAATCAAAATATCTTGATTATTTAATTAAGGATCTTGGATTCCTTTATAGGACACCAAATATCGGAATATTAGAGCAGGATATATCAGAGTTTTGATAGTATCAAAACCTAGGAGCATGAGAGGAGGCCATCGAAAAATTGGAACATCAAAGTAGGCTATATCGGAGGTCTGAGAATATTAGAACTTTGAAGCATCGGAGTAGGATTCCATCGGCACATCATAACATCAGAGTAGGCTATATCAGAGGTTTGAGAATATCAGAACCTCAGAGCATCGAAGTAGGAATCCATTGCTACATTAAAACATCGGATCATGCTATATCATAGGTCTGAGAACATCAAAACCTCGAAATCTCATAAGTCTTATAAACACTAGTACAAAATGGCCAATTAGTTACTAAAAGAATGACTAAAATTTTCATATAAACGACTATTTTTCAGTCAATGACTAGTAGTAGCTAATTTACAATATCTTATAATACGACCAACTTATAGTCATTTTTAGCTTAGTCATTAACTGTTTGTCTAAATTTTATCATCTAGTACTATATTTAGTCATAAATTTGTTCGTTAATTTAGTAATTGATTTAGTCATTAATTTCCACAACTAATGACCAAATATACAACAAAATATATTACTATATGATCACCTGAGAAAACCAATTAATGACCAAAGAAATATGACCCAAAATGTTGGTCATGTTATAAGATACTGTAAATTAGCTATTAGTAGTCACATATATGCAAATTTTAGTCATTAATTTCCACAATTAATGACCAAATATACAAAAAAGTATATTACTATATAATCACCTGAGAAAACCAATTAATAACCAAAGAAATATGACCCAAAATTTTGGTCATGTTATAAAATACTGTAAATTAGCTACTAATAGTCACATATATGTAAATTTTAGTCATTGTTTGAAACCAATTAATGACCAAATAAATATGACTAAATTCTGGTCGTTTTATAAGATATTGTAAATTATTCATTGATAGTGGTATATATGCAAAATTTGGTTTTCATTTATAATCACAAATTTATCATTTGCAGTATCATTTATATTTTTTTGGTAGTGTCATATTCATTATATAAACAACTAATTTATTTATATATTCATTTTATTTGTGTTCATCATTAATCAATTAAACTACTAATTTAGTAGTTTTACATTGATTTTGTGTTCATTATGAATCAACATAAATTTATTAGTATGATTTTGCAAAAAAATTAAAAAGATGCCATACAATGTGCATGTTCATCTAAAATGAAAATGAAAGTTACATATGTTAATTACAATACTAAACAATATCAAGTGCAACTATAAATAAGTTCAACCACATAATTACAGTGTATGAAATGTCAAGCATTACAACATGAGTTTCCAACTTAATATTGGTTGGACTACAATTTACACATGAAATATTGTTTCATCGCTTCAAAACATTATCATTGTGTTGCTAAGGCATTGCAGGTGAATTCACCAACTTTGAAGACTTTACCATCAGTCTCTATGTGTGTGTCTCATACGAGATATTGACTCTAAGGGTATCACTAGACCAATTCTCTTCTCTCTCTCTCTCTCTTTTCTTTTGCTGCTCCAATCTTAATGTTCTCTTCTTTGTTCAATTCCTGCTTGTTACCATCAATACTGAGTTCATTTTCCGAAAACAAAAGAAGATACAATGCATAGTGTAAGACATGAAAGACGATGAACACTAGAATATATACTAAACTAGACTATAAATAATTTATACAACAAAAGAAAAAATACATTAAACTCCAAACTTCACAATCAAATAATGTGTTAAACTCCCTATATTACATGAGAAAGAAAGTAAATTAGATGAGGTGAAATTTTAAGGCAATACCTCTATTAAAATCATGACCGGGAGAGGGTTATAGTGGCTATGTGATCATTTGTCATGACATTTGAAAGTTTAGATAAGATTATTCCATTCTTAACTTCAAAATAGTTGAAAAAACACAAATCCTATATATTTTTTGGAATCACGAATGTGTTTCAAACCTAATATAAATTATCATGATCGATAAGTTATAACAAATTAAGAATAGATACAGAATTCATGGCCACATTTTGATGACATTAAGAAAATAAATATAAAGTTTATAAAATTGTAGACATCTAATATTATAACCTCACCTCAAAAGTTATATTTTGATACACATCAACATGTGTTAAGCCAAAAGGATTAGTTCGTTGAACCTTATGTTTGAATTGTACCTTCCATCTCATAAGCGTTCTTGCAAGAAAGTACAATAAACATTAAACTTCCTATAGCGAAAAATCATATCATGAACCATCCCATGGTTTCCTTGGGTCTGCAGAGTCAAAATCTATAATTTCAAATTTCTACATGCCACACTCTCAATATAAACCAATCTCTTTCATTCTTTATCCGAGAAAATGAGACTACTTTAGTGGAAATCAACATGGATACCTGAATGAGACTTGATATACTTGCAAATATTTTTGCATGAAATTGTTCATAACATTTTTCCACTAGGATTCAGGGCCTCCATTGGACCTTCATATCCAACACCACTACATATCCCCAACTTCAAAATTTTTACAAATACCACAACTTCTCGAAATGGGTCTTGATCAATAACTATTTATTCTGTTCTTGTAGTCAATGTTATACCTAATGAAGCATATATTAAATCTAAGGTGTCAATAAAAAATTTACCATATTGGTTCATGCAATCCACACAACTCTTAAACAATGATTTTAAGTCAGACATAATAGTTCTATTCATATTTTATTGTTTATATTCCTCTGAAATGACAAAAATAAAACCCCAAAGAAACAAAACTATGAATTCCAATCATCTTACAAGGTTTGTTAGGCCTAGACAAGGACGAACATGTAATATTAGACCTTCGTGATTTTACATAATTTAAGGTATTATTAGATCTTCAAATAGTTGTTTTATTTAGGAGAGAGGAAACGAGATATTTATATGCCAAGAAATAGCCATCGATAAAATAATACCTTAATGATTAAGAATTCATTTTTTATTCACAAATACTGAATCAAAAAATATTCTTATTGTAGTTAGGAACATATTACTTTAACTTCTCCAAACATGCAAAAACACTATTTTATATATTCCATTGAAGGGTAAGGTTGAATTTTAATTTATTATATAAGCTTAAATGTGCATTCAATTGTACTAATTTTCGTTTCAGGAACAAATTCATACAATGCTAAGAATTCGTTGGAGTCAGGGCCATTCCTGTAACTATCAAATGATATGATAGATAAAGAAAAAACTAAGTGAAAGGACTAGAATAGATACTTTGTGTATCTAACATAATAATTAAAATCCATTTGGAAATGTGACCTTGTTGATGATATACCTGTCAATGCCAATCTCTAAATTTCTTGAGAATATTTTTATGTTTTTACATCATGTTCATACAATGACTACCACAATTGAATACATGCTTACCTATTTAGTGAGCCAAGAGCATACTATCAATGGGATATGAAGCACAAAAGAAACACCTTAGTCATATGCAAATTCATTATGACATAGTAGTCACAATCCACTACTATGAAAAATGAGCTGTTTTTTCTTTCCCAAAAACTATCATCAATATAAGACCTTTCATGGCTAATATGACGATTAAATTTACCTCAGAATTTTTCCTTGGTGGCACCTAATAAGGGTTTTCAGATAATTGTAACTGATTGGATTTGATTTATTATTCAGTACAATATTTTCGAAGATAAAACGAGAGGAAAATATTTAAGACTTGTTATCTCTAAAAAATAATTACAAGAAAATAGCCTAAGATCACTTGTTAATTACTCTTCCCTTTGAACTTATACCTTTACAGTCACAAGGGCGTGTCCTTAGTGATGGTATGTTTTCAACAACTTAAGAAAATTATGTAAAAACACAAAGTGATGAGCACATCAAATATTTTTCATTGAGATGCATGCAAGGAACCAAGGGCACAGGAAAACTCAAACAAATAATATGAGGGAGATTCAAATCCATTAGGGAACTACAACTATGAATGATGAAAAGGAAACCAAAATTCACCTTAAATGAATGTAGAATCAGAAAAAAGGCATTACGGGCACCCACAACACTGTAAAAGATCACAATTATTCAAAAACGAGACTGAAAGAACCATAAAGACATGGAATAATCAAACCTTATTTTTATATCAATCAAAATATTCTTTGCAACATAGAGATGAACAAGACATTAGATGCATAACTAATAGTGCATGTACTAAGGGAAACAACGAAAAATGGCTCGAAAAGGATGAATAACAATTATGGGCACCCAGAGCACTATGATAAGACACAACTATTCAACCACAAGACTCAAAGAGCTATAAATAATATTGTCATCTCACTGTTTTGACCTCAATCTGGTGGAAATAATTCTAATTATTTGTTCCTTAACGCCAACATAGTTGTTGTTTATATGGTACACCTGCTATATAGGATGAAAATAGCTTGGTACAATGCTTGATCACTAATTTTTTTTACTTCTCATTGATAATTATGTACATAAGCTACTAATTAAAATCCATTACAACACTTATCCTCGCACGAGTTCAAGAATACACCAATGTATATGCAATAACATGCTCTAACAACCCTTATTGCAAATTTTGACTAAGGATTACTTCCCAATTCCAAATCTAGTAACTTTATGGATACATCGGAAATCTGATGATGAATTCAAAAAATTATGCAGTTTTTTCCTCCATGCAAATGAATTGGGGTAGCACTATTCATAAATATACTAGTTGTGGCAGGAACAAAGGCACAATCTAGACAAAAGGTACACAATACCCACTAAAAATTTCATTTTATCTTCATTCATCTAGATCTTGTAACATGCTTTATAATATGCATATATAAGCCAAACTTCATTTGCGCAATACTATAGAAATAAAAAAACAAGGATTTAAATAAAATGTGTCCTACATACCGATCTGCATGGAA
The DNA here is from genome assembly GCA_034641835.2 of Pinus albicaulis. Lineage (NCBI taxonomy): Eukaryota > Viridiplantae > Streptophyta > Pinopsida > Pinales > Pinaceae > Pinus > Pinus albicaulis. Next base: position 1,274,522,210 of record CM076582.1, read on the forward strand.
TTTTCATCTCCAAGTTCTTCTCTCTCTCTCTCTCTCTCTCTCTCTCTCTCTCTCTCTCTCTCTCTCCCTCTCCCTCTCTCTGCATGACCATTAATCTGTTGGAAATGTTGTCATTGATGGCAAAGGAGATAGCATAGGAGAGACAGAGAAAGGAGGCAGAACCAGAGGAGGCAGAGCCATGAGATGAAATGGTCGAGCAGCAGAGAATACAGTGCAACGGAGACAGAGAATAGCAGAGGCATAGACATAGAATAACAGAGGTGAAATAGCAAGGGCGCAGAACCAAGAAAGCAACCGAAATTACACAGCGAAAACCTAGTGGAGTCGGGCGTTCAACATGTTGGTTCCCCGTGTTTTGACAGTTTGGCAAATCAAAAGACAAGGAAACATCAGAACCAATATTTAGAGTTCTAGGATCTAGTCCTCCTATTCTCAGAGAGGGATCTCTCAAATATTTGTTTGCAAAGGTTTATCTTGTTTGCTTTGGTTATGGAATTTTAGACTAGTTATTACGTGCAAATGTTTTTTTGGTTGGGTTGAGTCAAAATAAGATCATGACAAACTCTTCAAGGGATATGGGATATCAAAGGGAAAATCTAACTTGGCCACAGGATCCTTTGTTTTGGAATAAGATGGACATTAATGATTTGGAAAAAGAAATTTAATTCTCAACAATGTAAATTTCCAATGCGATTAAGCGCTGGCCGTTGATCTGCAGATCAGATCGACGGCGGAAGGTGAATCGGAGGGTTTTTGAAATGGGGCAAGACTTGTGATTGGGCAAGACTTGTGATCGCAGGGAATAAGGGTCGTTGATGGGGAGGATGGATTGCCTCCGATTGGATCGGGATCGTCCAATCGGGGAGTGCAACAAAAACGCATGCGATTAGAAACTTGCGATTGAGCGCTAGCCATCGAATTGGCTCAGATCAATGGTCCAACTTGGATTTCTTGCACCGCACCACTTTGCGAGAAACCCGAAAATTTCGATAAACACCAAGGTTTTGAGTGGATCAAGCAGAAAATATATATGATAGGCTGGCGCCCGATTGCGGGGCCACTGGGAGTATGGAGTACCATGGGCCCGGGGCTTTGTATAACTAGGGCTAATCGCAATCGGAACATTCGGGCCCGGTCTTTCAATCAACCCATTTGTGATTTCTCCGATCGCGATTGCGCGATTGGGTTTGATCAACCCATTTTTATTTATCATGTGTTCTTAAGTTTTTAACTTAAAACTTCGGAAAGTGGGTTTTTGAGTTTACAAAGGAAAAATTGATCAGAGAGGGATTTTTCAATGGTTTAGCGCTCGATTGCGGGCCTATGGGTTAAACAAAATAACAATATGATCTGCGGTTTATGAAAAAGGGGCTGATCGCAATCGGCATTTTGAAATGGCTCACAAACATGCACACTTGAATCTTTCCGATTTAGCGTCGACAAGCTTTGGCATTTGGTTTCGACGCATGGGCATGTGGGGGGAAGTGGTTTAGGACTTAGGCCAAGGGGCTTAGGTCCATAGCAATAAAACTTTGTTTTTTATGAAAAATTTCAAGGTTTTAAATGGATTTGAGGGTTTCGGCACAGCTCAAAAAGAAGTTTTAAACCATGTCAGGAAGATTTTCACGGATGGAGGGAGAAACTTATGAAAAGTAGAGGAATAATATGGAGAAAAAAGGAGAAGAAAATGATGGTTTCTTCAGCAGTTTGTTATATGAAATCAGAAGAATTTTCTGAGTATAAAATGGGACAGCAAATGAGTATTTGGGACAGAGGCATGAGGCCTTAAAGAGACTTCAAGAGCTAACAATTTTTAGTGATAAAATTTGTTCCTTGGAGGCTCAAAAAAGATCTTAGCCACCTTTTGGTATAACAAAATATTATAGGTGGCTAACACAACATATGGATGCACTGTATAGTAATGTTGAGAACGCTAGAGGAAACAGGAGCGAAAGCAGAATTCCTTTAACAAGAGTTAAAAATATGAAGACTGGAACCCGAATTCAAGGGCAGAACCTTGAATTAACAGTGAAACCAGAGTTGTTGAAAACCAGCAGTATCGCGTGCGATTGGGAATGGTAAGAAGATTTTGCTTTTTGAACGCGATCTATGTCACTGATGGACACATGTCCTTGGGTGGTATTTGGATACCACTTACATCGCGTAATTTCTGAGTGTTAAACCTTAGCCCAAAGAAAAACGTGATATCAACAGTATCCGTCTGATTGCCAAGACCGGAAGATCTATGGTGATTACACTTGCACGATGAACAAAGGTTAGTGAGGCAAATCACTATGGGTCCAAGTCAAGCATTTGTTGAAAATTGAAATATAAACCAAATTTTAAAGCCGAAATAATATCAGAATTATTTTTTATACAGTCAAAGGGCGTTATAATGGTCTTTAAAGTTTGTTGATATATATTATACAAACCATGTTGTGGGACCTACATTTATTTCTACGGGGGACAAGAACTATACGAAGTCCTGTGTATTATGTGTATTATAAAATTAATCAACAGGTTGGTGGTAGGTCACAATTTATTGTGGGCCTGCTGGTCAGCTTTAGTTCAAAGCCATGGTATAGTGTTTGAAATATGACGAAGGAGGTAGTATATGTGAATACAGTATGGAGAGTATGAAATATCGCAAAGGGGTTCAATATAGTATGAGCACTGTATTAAATGAGGACCAAGATTATAATACAAGACATATAAAACATTGTATACGTGATAGAAGTTGCAGTTGGCCCAGTTGAAGTATCGCGTTAATGGTTAGTAATTAACCATTAAATAAAATACTGAAGGGTTGATATGTTTATATATATTAAATGTGGACCCCGACTATGTTGCAGATTAACGAAGAGGTAACCCAAACTTTAGATAGTGCATTATATCATTATAAACAAGTGTGGGACCCCCTAAATAAAATTCCAAGAATCTTAACCCAAGCTGGAGGATACATAAGCGCTATTCCAAGAATCTTAACCCAAGCGGAAAAGTTTATATATATGTATAGTGCTTTATATACAAAGGACCAAGATTACAATACAAAGCAGATGTACTATAGTCTTGTGCACGAGATTAACAAGACAAAAGGTTCTATTGTTCGAGTTAAAACAAATGAAGTACCACATGGTTGGACCCTCAAGTATCGCATCGGAGAAACTAACGGGAGCGGAACATGTTAACAAAAGTTCTGATGGAAGTGGACCCGATTCACTTATAAACCGTGAGACCTATATTTGTTTGAATTATGCCTTAAAGCGCATCGGAAGTAAAGTGCAATTGAACAATCTATTGAATATTGCAATCATGATGGTGCGATCCAATCGCAACCGTCGGATCATTGAAGAGTGCAACCGTTGGATCTAAAGAAAAACAGAGTGGGGTCTACAGTGACCCATCGCATCGGCACAGTGAAGTGAACAGTGATTGATCGCATTGGAGGAGAACGGAACATTGGAGCATTCTATTGAAAGTAGCGATTGCGATTATCGCATCGGGACTTTCGCAAAGGCTCATCGCATCGGAGCATAAGTAAAGTTCGGCGAGTGGGCCCGAAAGGGAATTTTGTGTATTAAAATGATCTATTATCATTATATCGCCAAAAGTTATTTGAGTTATATAACGCGACAGTTCATATGTTAAAAAACGCCTTATTATTATTACCGAGAATTAAATTGCATTATATAAAAAGCGCAGTTACATATATGCAGGAGTTACGCAACAGCAATGAATAGAAAAGCATACAGAGAAGAAAAATATAGACGCAGTCACAAAAAATACAAATACGCAGTGATCCAAGAGGCTGAATGAGTTGATTTGGAGTTCTCATTGTAATTAAATGTAAATATTTTAATTGGTTTATATTTTTTGTGATGCATTGGAAAGTCCCCGGAAGAAAACAAAAATCCCACTGTAATATTAAAATTAGTACATACAGTTATATTTTTCTGAGTGAGCTGGAAAATAAATGAGAAGGCAGAGGGCTAAGAGGTATGGCTATCCATTTCAAATTCCCTAAGGAATACAAACAGTCATAAGGAAATCTCTATAAATGATATCACCTTGATATGCATAGAGAGGTTAGGGAGTGAGGTTAGAGAATGCAGAGTATGAAGAATTGAGGCAGAGAAGATAAGAAAAGGAAGAGCAGAAAGAGATGCTACAGAACAGAGCTGATATCTAAGGTAAATCAGCAAACATTTTCTTTTGATAAATTGAGGAAGTTGGCGCTTCCCTATCAAGTTGAAGCTTTATAGATGTCAGTTGTAGCTGACTGAGATTGGAGCCTCCTGTAGGTTGGTGCCTGCAGAAAAATAGTGGTGAGAGGGAGTTGGAGCTTGCCTTTGCATCACAACAATAATAAGATGTGGTTTTCTCCCTTTATGGGTTTCCACTTATATCTGTTGTCTCTGTGTTTGTTTCCTATGTGTTGATATATTCTATCCAATCTGCTTAATGTTTGTTGCTCTCATAATAAGTTTGATGTCACATTAACTTAATACTTGCTGCTACATATTAAGTCAGTCCACATATTAAGTTGGTTATAAAATTAAGTTGTAAATACGCTTGATGAAAAGTCTAAAAATCTCATGTATGTGTTAAACTGATTCACCCCCCCCCCCCCCTCTCAGTTTAACTAAGGATTTAACAATTGGTATCGGATCCAAATTATTTTAGTACCAGTTTAACCACTGAAAGGAGATCCTAGGTCCCCAGGATGGCTAGTCAAGAAGGAAGCTCAACCAATAAAGCCCCTTTTTTCACAGGTGCTAATTATGCCTTCTGGAAAATCAGAATGAGAACATACATAATGTCTCTAGGAATAGAAGTTTGGGCTGCTGTGGAATTTGGATATGCCCCAAAGGCAACTGACCCAGAGAAAGAAGCTAAATAAGAATTTGTAGCCAATGAAAAGGCCATGAATGCAATCTTAAATGGACTATTTGAGGCTGAATTCATCAAATTAATGCACAACAAGACTGCCAAAGAAATGTGGGATACTCTTGAAAACATCCATGAGGGAAATAAAAAGGTAAAGACAGCCAAACTTCAAGTATATAGAGCTCAGTTTGAAAATTTTAAAATGAATGATGATGAAGATATTGGCAGCTTCTTCTTAAGAGTTGTAGAAATTTTTAATAATATGAAAGCTCTTGGATAAACTATACCAGAATGTGTAATTGTACAAAAAATTCTAAGATCTCTCCCATCCACCTTTAACCCCAAGGTTTCTACCATAGAAGAAACAGTTGATTGGGAAACCTTGACCATGAACGAGTTACTTGGATATCTAACAGCGTATGAGATGAGACGCCCACAGAAGAAGCCAAGTGCGACGGAGGCAGCTTTTAAAACAGAAAAGAATAAAGAAGAAAAGGAAGACATATGCTCTTTCTCTGATGAAGAAGAGGCTAAATTTGTCAAGAAACTAGATAGAGGCTCAGGTAAATATAAAGGTAAACTTCAATTCAAATGATTTAACTGTGGAAGAGTTGGACACTATGCTGCTAACTGTCCTCATAAGAAAGCAAGGAATTAGGCTCAATAATCAGAGAAAACTACATCAAAGAACTGGCAGAAAGGAAGGAAATTCAATAGAAAATATTTCTATGCTCAACAAGATAGCAGTGCATCTGAAGACTCAGATGAACCCTCAAGTGAAGAAGGAACCTCTGAATTTTTACTGATGGCCATAGAAGAACTTGAAGCACTCCTTCTAGAAGATGAAGAAGAAGGTGAAGTTGACCTTGAGGGGGAGCTAAGAAGTTCCCTGGAGGAGATTGACAAACTCAAATTGAAGTGCAGAAAACAAAAATACATTCTCCTCAAGTATGTACGAGAAGAACAGAATTCAGAAGTCCTCATGCGGTTGAAGATAGAGCTTGAAGACGCCAAGAAGATAGAAGACATGTTACTTAAGCAAATCAAGGATAAAACTCAAGAATAAGAAAATTTGGAAGAAGAGGTAGTATGTCTGAGGAAGAAATTAGAAAATGCTCAAAGGAAAGTGTTTATAAATTCTTCTCAAACAACAAGCTCTGGTAAGTTTAACGAAATCCTGGATGCTCAAAGATCTCCTCTGATAAAAACTGGGATAGGCTATGAAGGAGAATCAAGTAAAGGCAAAGAAATAGAAAACAAAAATATTATTTTTGTAAAAGAAAAGAAGGCTAATGAAGCAGCTCAAATCATTCCTACAAAAGAAGAAACATGCAATGAAGGAGAGAGAGACCAGAAGAAACCTCTAATAAAAAAGAATGAAATAAATACTCAGACAACAGAAAAAGGATCATATACCACTAAGTATGTCAAATTTTGAAGCCATCAAAGGAGATTCTTCCCTCCTATGAAAAATACCACCTATTATGCCTGCCACAAACTAGGACACATTGCCGCATATTGTCATACAAGGAGGAGTAATTCAAACCAGCAAAGGATGCAAACAGTGAAGAGACTGTCTCAAGCAAACAAATGGAGAAGACAACCTCACATCAGGTATGCAAATTTTTTCTATGGTTATTGTTTTTATTGTAAGGAATTTGGCCATAAAATCATTGAGTGTAGAAAACATGGACAAATATTGATGTTCAACACCTCAAGGAGGTTTATGAATCAAGGAGATTTTACTCATCCTCACAATTATGCGAAAATTATGATCAAATGTTGTGTATGCAATAAAATTGGACATATGCCTTCCAAATGTCCTCTCAGAGGATGTGGTTCATCATCTCACAAAAGATACCAAAAAAAAAGGTTGCTTCCAGTGGAAAAATAAGGTGAATAAATGTGACCTGGCTCTAACTGATCAAGACCTGAAAAGCCAATGGTATTTGGACAGTGGCTGCTCAAAACATATGACTGGAGACAAAAGCAAGTTTATAACTTTTGATGAAAAGAAATCTGGTAATGTTACTTTTGGCAATGATAAATCAGGAAAAATCAAAGGAAAAGGCTCAGTCAGCCTAGACAATGGCAGAGAAAAGGCCCAAGATGTACTATTTGTAGATGGGCTGAAAGAAAATTTGATGAGTGTTAGTCAAATGTGTAATAAAGGTTGTGAAGTTATTTTTAGAGCACAAGACTGTGAAGTCAGATCAAGCACCACTGGAAAGACTCTTCTCAAAGGTGTTTGAACAGAGAGTAATGTTTACATAGTGAAAGAGGAGGATGAAGCATGCCATATTAGCAAACTTGAGGATTCATGGTTATGGCATAAGAGATTGAGACATCTCAGCTTCAACCATATCATCATACTGAGCAAAAAGAAAGTTGTAAGAGATATGCCAGAAATAAAAAGGCCTTCAAATACCATATGCAAATCTTGTCAATTGGGCAAATAGACCCGCACATCCTTTAAGTCAAAAGATGAGCTATCAACAAGAAGACCACTCCAGCTTGTGCACATGGACCTGTGTGGACCTACAAGAACTAAAACACCAAGTTTAGAATCCTACTTCATGCTGATAATAGATGATTTCTCCAGAATGACATGGGTTTCATTTCTCAAGAATAAATCAGAAGCACTGGTGAAAATCAAAATATTCAAAGCATTAGCAGAAAATCAAACAAGATGCAAGCTAAAATGCATCAGATCAGACAGAGGAGGTGAATTCACAGATTATGAATTTGCAGACCTATGAAATGAACATGGGATAAAGCAACAATTTACTATTGCAGGAACACCTCAACAGAATGGAGTAGCAAAGAGAAAAAACAGGTCTATACAAAAAATTTCCAGAGCCATGATGCAAGAGAGTAATATTCCTCAAACCTTCTGGGTAGAAGCAGTACACACAGCCGTGCATATCCTTAACAAAGCTCATTTAAGGCCAAGTAGTGACAAGACTCCCTATGAACTATGGCATGGTAAACTAGCTTCAATCAAGCACTTTAGAGTCTTTTGAAGCAAGTGTTATATAAAGAATAATGATGAAAATCTGGGGAGGTTTGATGCAATAGAAGATGAAGGGATATTTCTAGGATATGCATCCAAGAGTAAAGGGTACAGGTGCTACAAGAAGACTCTTCGAAAAATTGTAGAAAGCATTGACATAAGATTTGATGAAGAACTTCCAAACAAGACAAGAAGTACAAACTGCAGTAGCCCTTCAGAAAATCATGAAGAAGAAAACCAAGATGATGATGAAACAAGAAAGACAACAGAAGATGTTGAATTGAGCTCGAAAGCCCCTTCAAGATACAATCAAAAGAACCATCCAGAAGATCAGATCATTGGAGACAACAATGTAGGAGTCCAGACAAGAAGGCAGCTAACTGAACAGACAGAAGAGGTATACATAGCCATGCTATCACAAATAGATCCAAAGAAGTTTGAAGAAGCTAGCAAAGACAAGTATTGGGTGAATGCTATGAATGAAGAATTGGACCAAATTGAGAAGAGAAATACCTGGGAATTAGTTCCAATACCCACTAAGAAAAATGTCATAGGCTCAAAATGGGTATTCAAGAATAAAATGAATGAGCAAGGACAGGTAATCAGGAAAACAACCAGACTTGCTTGCAAAGTATATTCACAAATCGAAGGACTTTATTACGATGAAAATTTTTCCCCTGTAGCCAAAATGGAAGCTATCAGAATTTTTCTGGCCTTTTCATGCTACCAAGACTTCAAGGTATATCAAATGGATGTGAAATTTGCATTTCTGAATGGAGATCTAGAAGAAGAAGTCTACATGGAACAACCAGAAGGTTTCTCATTAACAGACAAATAAGACTATGTGTGCAGACTAAAGAAGGCTCTATATGGACTAAAACAAGCTCCCCGTGCTTGGTACTCAAGGCTGGATAAGTACTTGCAAAAACAAGGCTTTAAGAGAGGAGGAGTAGACAAAAATCTATACATAAAAGCCCATGAAAATGAACTCCTGATTGTTGTAATATATGTTGATGACATTATGTTTTGAAGAAACAAAGATGAGCTAGCAGAAGGATTTGCTGAGGAGATGAAATCAGAGTTTGATATGTCTATGATTGGAGAGCTCACTTTCTACTTAGGACTTCAAATTCAACAAAAGAGCACAGGTATATTCATATCACAGGAAAAATACTTAAAAGAGATGTTGAAAAAGTTCAAAATGGAAGACTGCAAACCTGTGTCAAACCCCATGATCACTGGATGAAAACTATGTGCTGATGATGGATCTGCTAATATAGATGAAAGACTTTATAGATCCATGATAGGAAGTCGGTTGTATCTAACAGCATCAAGACCAGACATCATGTTGGCAGTAGGACTTGTGGCTAGATATCAAGTAGCTCCAAATCAAAATCACCTTCTAGTAGTCAAAAGAATACTTAGATATCTACAAGGAACTATACAGTATGGACTATGGTATCCAAAAGGCAAGATTTTCACTTTGACAACATATATAGATGCAGATTGGGCCAGCTGTGTGGATGACAGGAAAAGCACAAGTGGAGGTGCTTTCTACCTGGGAAAAAATTTGGTGGCATGGCTAAGCAAGTAACAAACATCTATCTCTCTATCTATAGCAAAAGAAAAATACATAGCAGCAGCAACACGTTGCACACAAGTCATGTGGATGAAGCAAACCCTCCAAGACATGAAGGTAAGCATTGATGAACCTATCTCTATCAAATGTGATAATACAAGTGCTATAAGTATTTCAAAAAATATTGTACTTCATTCAAAAACTAAACACATCCAAATCAAGTACCATTTCCTAAGAGAACAAGTAGCACAAAAGGTAGTGAAGTTTGAATATGTGCCAACAAAAGAACAAACAACAGATATATTCACAAAACCACTTTCCAGAGAGCCATTCGAATATCTGAGAAAAAAAACTAGGGGTAGTGTCTTCAGATACTGCTCTCTGAAAGAAAAGGAAAGCTTCATTCCAGGGGGAGAACAGAAAAGAAGACATCATTCCAGGGGGAGATCAATCAACAAAGAGAGCTATAAAAAGGCCAGAGCAACTAAACATAGCATGAAACAGGTCCTCAAGATCAGAACACACTACGAAATGAGCCAACCCTTTGCCATTGATGTCAAAGGGGGAGGAAAAGCAAGCAACAGAAGAAAGGGTCCTAAAAGGCAAGCAGCGGAAGTGTATTGCCATCAATGCCAAAGGGGGAGACTGTTAGAAATGTTGTCTTTGATGGCAAAGGAGACAGCATAGGAGAGACAGAGAAAGGAGGCAGAACCAAAGGAGGCAGATCCGTGAGATGAAACGGTCAAGCAGAAGAGAATACAGTGCAACAGAGATAGAGAATAGAAGAGGTGGAGACAGAGAATAACAGAGACAAATAATAATAGAGGTGAAACAGCAAGGGTGCAGAACCAAGAAAGGAATCGAAATTACACAGCGAAAACCTAGTCGAGTCGGGCGTTCAACATATGGATGCACTGTATAGTAATGTTGAGAATGCTAGAGGAAACAGGAGCGAAAGCGGAATTCCTTTAACAAGAGTTAAAAATATGAAGACTGGAACCCGGAGTCAAGGGTAGAACCTTGAATGAACAGTGAAACCAGAGTTGTTTAAAACCAGCAGTATCGCGTGCGATTGGGAGTGGTAAGCAGATTTTTATTTTTGAACGCGATCTATGTCGCTGATGGACACGTGTCCTTGGGTGGTATTTGGATACCACTTACATCGTGTAATTTCTGAGTGTTAACCCTCAGCCCAAAGAAAAACGTGATATCAACAATATCCGTCCGATTGCCAAGGCCGGAAGATCTACGATGATTACACTTGCGTGATGAACAAAGGTTAGTGAGGAGAAGCAATGTGGGTCCAAGTCAAGCGTTTTTTGAAAATTGAAATATAAACCAAAGTTTAAAGCCCAAATCTTATGAGAATTATTTGTTATACAGTCAAAGGGCATTATAATGGTCTTTAAAGTTTGTTGATATATATTATACAACCCATGCTGTGGGACCTACATTTATCTCTGCGGGGGACAAGAACTATACGAAGTCCTGTGTATTATGTGTATTATAAAATTAATCAACAGGCTGGTGGTAGGTCACAATGCATTGTGGGCCCGCTGATCATCTTTAGTTCAAAGCCATGGTATAATGTTTGAAATATGACGGAGGAGGTAGTATATGCAAATACAGTATGGTGAGTATGAAATATTGCAAAGGGGTTCAATATAGTATGAGCACTGTATTAAATAGGGACCAAGATTATAATACAAGACATATAAAACATTGTATATGTGATATAAGTTGCGGTGGGCCCAGTTTAAGTATCGCATTAATGGTTAGTAATTAACCATTAAAGAAAATGCTGAAGGGTTGATATGTTTATATATATTAAATGTGAACCCCGACTATGTTGCAGATTAACGAAGAGGTAACCCAAACTTTATACAATGCATTATATCATTATAAACAAGTGTGGGACCCCCTACATAAAATTCCGAGAATCTTAACCCAAGCTGGAGGATACATAAGCGCTATTCCGAGAATCTTAACCCAAGCGGCAAAGTTTATATATATGTATAGCGCTTTATATGCAAAGGACCAAGATTACAATACAAAGTAGATGTACTATAGTCTTGTGCACAAGATTAACAAGACAAAAGGTTCTATTGTTCGAGTTAAAACAAACGAAGTACCACATGGTGGGACCCTCAAGTATCGCATCGGAGAAACTAATGGGAGCGAAACATGTTAACAAAAGTTTCGATGGAAGCAGACCCGATTCACTTATAAACCGTGAGACCTATATTTGTTTGAATTCCGCCTTAAAGCGCATCGGAGCAAGTCATCGCATCAGAAGTAAAGTGCAATTGAACAATTTGTTGAATATTTCGATCGTGATGGTGCGATCCAATCGCAACTGTCGAATCATTGAAGAGTGCAACCGTTGGATCTAAAGAAAAATAGAGTAGGGTCTACAGTGACCCATCGCATCGGCACAGTGAAGTGAATAGTGATTGATCGCATCAGAGGAGAACAGAACATTGGAGCATTCTATTGAAAGCAGTGATTGTGATTATCCCATTGGGACTTTCGCAAAGGCTCATCGCATCGGAGCATAAGTAAAGTTCGGCGAGTGGGCCCGAAAGGGCATTTTGTGTATTAAAATGATCTATTATCATTATATCACTGAAATTTATTTGAGTTATATAACGCGGAAGTTCATATGTTAAAAACACCTTATTATTATGCCGATAATTGAATTTCATTATATAAAAAGTGCAGTTACATATATACAGGAGTTACGCAACAGCAATGAACAGAAAATCATACAGAGAAGAAAAAGACAGACACAGTCACAGAAAAGAAAAATACGCAATGATCCAAGAGGCTAAATGAGTTGAGCTGGAGTTCTCATTGTAATTAAATGTAAATGTTTTAATTGGTTTATACTGTTATTGATGCATTGGAAAGTCTCCAAAAGAAAACAAAAATCCCACTGTAATATTAAAATTAGTACATACAGTTATATTTTTCTAAGTGAGATAGAAAATAAATGAGAAGGCAGAGGGCTAAGAGGTATGGCTATCCATTTCAAATTCCCTAAGGAATACAAACAGTCATAAGGAAATCTCTATAAATGATATCACCTTGATATGCAGAGTATGAAGAATTGAGGCAGAGAAGATAAGAAAAGGAAGAGCAGAAAGAGATGCTACAAAATAGAGCTGATATCTAAGGTAAATCAGCAAATATTTTCTTTTGATAAATTGAGGAAGTTGGAGCTTCCCTATCAAGTTGAAGCTTGATAGATGTCAATTGTAGCTGACTAAGGTTGGAGCCTCTTGTAGGTTGGTGCCTACAGAAAAATAGTGGTTAGAGGGAGTTGGAGCTTGCCTTTGCATCACAATAATAATAATATGTGGTTTTCTCCCTTTATGGGTTTCCACTTATATCTATTGTCTCTGTGTGTGTTGCCTATGTGTTGATATATTCTATCCAATCTGCTTAATGTTTGCTGCTCTCATAATAAGTTTGATGTCACATTAACTTAATAATTGCTGCTACATATTAATTCAGTCCACATATTAAGTTAGTTATAAAATTAAGTTGTAAATACGCTTGATGAAAAGCCTAAAAAGCTCATGTATGTGTTAAATTGATTCACCCCCCCCCCTCTCAGTTTAACTAAGGATTCAACATAATCAAAGGAAATTTCAGAGACAATATCTAGAAATCTATGGGGCACCTTCCTTTAAGTTCTCTAGATTGTAAAATAATCCCAGAGAATTCCGAACATCTCATTTATAAATATCACATACAATATCATCAAATCTCCTTCATATTTATTTTCTAATAACCACCTAACCCTGGATTTTACTTAAGCATGAATCAAATGGGAGCCTGCATATACACTTCTCCTTTATACATCCATCCGTCTATTTCACTACTATATAAATAATCAAATATTTATCCAGATAGAACATAGACACTCTATTTTCCCTCAGCAGGCACTCCCACTTCCTCACTATCTTTTTAATCCAAATTTTTTTTCACATGGGAGAAAGTAGGAAAAACCTTATATGTTGAAAATTATGTTACACTAAGCCATTCCTTGGCACTTTCAAACCATTTACGAGACACTGATTGTGTTTCTATTTGCTTACAAATCTTAGATACAGTTTGATTCCAAGGCACATGCTAATCCATGTGATTGTTGTGCTCTTCTTGAAACTTGAAGTGCAAACCACATGTTGTGCATTTTTTTGGAAGATCCTCATACAATGCACTAAGAAAAATTCATGATAAACTTGAGTATATTTGAATTAAATTGAGCTCCAATGATATTTTAAGTAGCAATCGGTGCTTCAACTGGAACAAACTTTGGAGGTGTTGCATTCAAATATAGGGCTATAAATAAGTATGTCATAGTAGAAACTGCAAGTATAGTTGCATTTTTATCTCGGAATTTGATTTGGTATTACATCTAAAGAAACATGTATAGGTGGATTAGAAGAATTGGTGACTGAAGTTTTTTCACATATTACACTTTGTGCCATTAGAGACCTTTAAAGAGATGACACATTGTCTAATAAAGATGGTAATGTTGTGTTTGAAGTTGTCAACTATGATGTCAATGTTGATGATACAAATAATGAAGTTGGTGGTGGGCTAAAAGGAAGAGAAGGTTACACTCCCAAAACCTAGGAAGTCAAGTTATTTGGCCCTTTAGGAAGTAAGGCATGCCTTTATGCTAAGCCTAAATTAGGATTCATCATGCTAATACTCACAACATATCCCATTTTTTGGGATGCCCATAACTTAACTATGATTTTTGTGGAGGTTGTGATTGTGTCAATGCTCGAGACAAAGTCATACGTTGAAATGGAGTACGGAGAATTGGTTTTACTCCCTAAGGTATTGGTAATGGTTGTGGAATTTGGGTACCTTGTGAAAGGTTGTGTGGTAGCTGATTCAACAACTCTGGAGAAATTCCAAATTGTGACACTTGCTATAATTGTGGTAGCTATTTAGGAATGTCTTGAAGATGATGTGATTGAAGTGGAGATTTTTGAAAGCACTATGAAGAATGACCTTGGAAATGAATGGGGAGAAGGAAGTTGAACTTGTGATTGACCAAGCTTCATGAAATTAGTCTGATGTTGATGTTTTATGTTAGAAAATTATATATTATGGAGCAATGCAACACATAAAATATGCGGAAAATACAAGCACACAAAACACATAAAACCAGAGAGACAAATATATACGTGGTACACCTAGTTTGGGCTACGTCCACCCCGAACAGCCAGTCCTTCCTTTCTATTATCCAGCAAAATGAATAGACAAAGCCTACAGCAAATCCACTGTAATATCCTCTGTTCTCTCTCACAGTCTCCCCTTTCTCTTTTCCACTCAGATAATACACATGTAATACACAGCCGCAATACAATACCCTCATACGAAGAGAGGGGTTGCCTTCTAGGGAAAAAAACCCTAAACTAAACATAACTTCTACCATCAGATCATTCGCCTAATGAACAGCCCATATTGACTAGAAATTACTATACTTTTACAAGGCAATTTTACATATGTTTTTAGCTTCGGGGGCGCTGCCCCCAAACCCCCGCTGGCCCCCGCACCCCCCCACTACAAGGGTGTACAATTTTCCTGGGGTATACATCCAGCTAAAAGAAGGATCTCTGAATCAGGATGAAAATCAGGGTCCACACCGAACAATCTCCCACTTGGAGACTGATTGTAGCAACTCCACCACTACTTCATTTGCTGGAAAATGACTCCTCTTTGGACCTGGCTGTTCTCATCTTCTTCATCATCCTTGAAGACCAATTGAAACTGATTACATTCAAAGTTTCTCCCTGGTTACAACTTTTGTTAGCATATCTGCAAGATTCTGGCTAGTGTGTATCTTTTCCAGCTTCAACTCTCCATCTTCCAATACTGACCGTATGAAATGGTACTTGAGATGTATGTGTTTAATCCTGGAATGAAATGCTGAGTTCTTTGCAAGATGAATGGCACTTTGGCTATCACTGTATAATGTGCCCATATCATGCTTCTTACCCAATTCACCCATAAGCCTTTGTAACCAAATCATTTCTTTACTAGCCTCTGTAGCAGAAACTGCATACTCTACTTCTGTTGTTGAAAGTGCAACAACACTTTCGATTTTTGAAACCCAACTGACAGTTGTTCCACCTACAGTAAATACATATCCTGTAATGCTCCTCCTTTTATCTCTGTCAACTGCCATATCTGCATCAACGTATCCCTGTAGAGCAATGTTTGAACCACCAAAGCATAATTCTTGATTTGTGGTACCTCTCAAATATCTGAGAATCCATTTTACTTCCATCCAATGTTCTTTTCCTGGATTATTCATGTACCTGCTTACAAATCCCACTGCATGTGCAATATCAGGCCTTGTGCAGACCATTGCATACATTAAGCTTCCAACTGCTGATGCATATGGAACTTTAGACATATAATCCATTTCTTCTTAGGTCTTGGGGCACATCTCCTTACTAAGTTTGAAATGGATAGCAAAAGGTGTACTAAATGGTTTTTCATTCTACATATTAAATATTTTCAACACCTTTTGTATGTACTCATTTTGAGACAGTGTTAATTTGCGATTTTTCCTGTCTCTAGTTATTCTCATACCAAGGATTTGTTTTGCAGCTCCCAAATCCTTCATTGCAAATGAATTTGCCAATTTTCTTTTGAGCACATTTATTTCCTGCATGTTAGACCCTGCAACAAGCATGTCATCTACATACAATAACAATATAATATAGTTTCCATCATTTTTCTTTTTCAGATAAACACAATGATCAGAGTGACATCTAGTATAACCTTGTTCAGACATAAACTTGTCAAATTTTAGATACCACTGCCTTGGAGCCTGTTTTAACCCATACAAGCTCTTCTTTAACCTGCACACCAAATTTTCTTTCCCTTTGACCTCATATCCTTCTGGTTGCTGCATGTATATCTCTTCCTCCAAATCTCCATGGAGAAATGTTGTCTTTACATCTAACTGTTCAAGATGTAAATCTTCCGCTGCTACAAGACTTAAGATAGTTCTGATTGAAGTTATCTTAACAACAGGAGAAAATATTTCATCAAAATAAATACCTTTCTTCTGTGCAAACCCCTTCACCACAATTCTATTTTTGTACCTCTGTTTTCCTCCATCTTCTTCCTTCAGCCTGTAAACCCATTTATTATACAATGTAGTTTTACCTGCAAGAAACCTGACTAAGTGTCAAGTCTAGTTATGCATTAAGGAGCCCATCTCTTCTTCCATGGCTAGCTCCCAATTCTTCCTAATTTCAACCTGCATTGCTTCTTCATAACATTCAGGTTCACCAGAATCAGTCAACAATAAATAATATAATTAAGGAGAGTATCGTTCAGGGGGTCTACTTATCCTGGTAGATCTTCTAACACCACTTTCAAGTGTTTGCGGTGCCTTTTGTTGTTGTGGTGGTTGCTGCTGCTGTGGTTGTTGATTATTATTATTTTCAGGCACCTTTACTTTTTCAGTTATCTCATCAAGAACCGTGTATTCCTTGCTTTCTATTTCCTGTTTCTTTTCCTGCAACTGATTCTTATACAAGACCTTTTCATTGAATATTACGTCTCTGCTCCTAATGATTTTGTGATTTTTCATAATCATATAAGAGATAACCAAAATCATTAACACCATATCCAATAAAGGTACATTTCTTCGATTTTGCCTCAAGCTTTGTTCTATTTTCTTTATTAATATGGACAAAGGCCTCACAACCAAAAGGCTTTAAAAAAGAGTAGTTTACCTTTTTACCTATCTATGCTTCCTCTATAATACCACCATCCAAGGAACTTGAAGGCCCTCTGTTTATTAGATAAACAACAATATCTACAACATCTGCCCAAAATTGTAAAGGCAATCCTGCATGCAATCTCATGCACCTTGCACACTCCATGATTGTTCTGTTCATCCTTTCTGACACACCATTTTCTTGTGGTGTTCTTGGACCTGTCTTCTCTCTACGAATTCCATGCTCTGAACAGTGCCTATCAAAATCCATTGTCTGATCTGAGACACTTCAACTTCTTTCCTATCTCAATCTCAACCAAAGATTTCCATTTCTTGAAAGTATCAAATACATCAGATTTATTTTGAATACAATAAATCCAAGTTTTTCTAGTTGCATCATCAATAAACGTAACATAATAGTGAGAGCCATCGAGAGATGATACCTGAGCAGGTCCCCATACATCTGTATGCACAAGCTCCAATTTTTCTCTCTTCTTTTCTTTCCCAACTCTGAGAAATATGACTTTCTTTTGTTTTCCATAAATGCAATTTTCACAGAAATCCAAATCAACATTCTTCAAACCTGGCAACAAATTTCTTGAGTGAAGAATCTTCATCCCCTTCACACTCATGTGTCCGAGCCTATGATTCCATAATGCTGCATCTGCTCCTTTGGAATTTAAAGCATTAATAGAGTCATAAATACCATTGCATAAATACAATGTACCAACCTTTTCTCCTTTTTTTATTACCAAGGCTCCTTTGGTGACCTTCCAAGTTTTATCTGTGAAAGTTGTCACACAACCTTCACCGCCTAACTGCCCTGTTGAAATCAGATTTTTCTTTAGATCTAGAACATGCCTTACCTCCTTTAATAGCCATTGGTTTCCATTATGTTGTTTTACAAGAACCTTACCCATTCCAACAATTTTACAGGGTTTATCATCACCCAAATGGACTTGTCCAAAATCTCCTTGAACATAGTCATGAAAATATTTCTTATCAGGTGTGGCATGGAATGAGGACCCTGAATCTACTACCCAGGAATCAGTAACATTTTCGAAAGAAAGAATCAAAGCATCTTGTAACACATCACCTGTCACATTTGCCTCATGATTGTTTTCTTGTTGCGCGTCTCCTTCTTTTCCCTTCCAAGATCTACAGTCTTTCTTTAGGTGTCCTTTCTTTCCGCATTTCCAGCACGCTATCCCCGATCTGGACTTGGATCTGCCTTTTCTTAATTTACTGCAATATCCTGAGCTCTTTCCTCTTTCCATTCTCCTTCCCCTAGACTCTGCACTCAAAGCATTACCCGATGTCTCATCGGAGCTTTTCCGTCGCATTTCCTCGCTAAGGATAGCACCGAAAACATCATCAAACTTTAAAGTACTACATCCAGAGACAGAGTTACTAATGGCCATTACTAAACCATTCCAACTCTTTGGCAATGAGCACAAGAATAACAAAGCTCTAACTTCATCATAAAAGTTTAGCCCTACAGAACTTAACTGACTGGTAACTGTATTAAAATCATTTAAATGGTCTGCAACAGATCCACCTTCCGACATCTTCATATTAAATAGTTGTTTCATAAGAAATACCTTGTTTGAGGCTGAGGGTTTTTCATATAGTGTCACCAACGTCTGCATCAAACCCTCTGTTGTTGTTTCCTTCAAAATATTGAAGGCGACTGATGCCGCAAGGCACAACCGTACTGTTATGAGTGCCTTTCTATCCAGAATGTTCCATTCCAAGTCTTTCATGGCCGCCGGCTTCTTTGTTTTTCCGCTCAATGGTAGGTACAGATATTTATGATACAGATAATCTTTCATATGCATCTTCCACAACGGGAAGTTTTTGTCGTTAAATTTTTCAACCCTAAACTTACCATCTTTCCTGCGAGTTTATCAGCCAAATATACCTTCAGCTTTGATACCAGATGTTATAAAATTATACATTATGGAGCAATGCAACACATAAAATATGCGGAAAATACAAGCACACAAAACACATAAAACCAGAGAGACACAGATATACGTGATTCACCCAGTTTGGGCTATATCCACCCCGAACAGCGAGTCCTTCCTTTCTATTATCCAGCAAAATGAATAGACAAAACCTATAGCAGATCCACTGTAATATCCTCTGTTCTCTCTCACAGTCTCCCCTTTCTCTTTTCTGCTCAGATAATACACATGTAATACACAGCCGCAATACAATACCCTCATATGAAGAGAGGGGTTGCCTTCTAGGGCAAAAAACCATAAAATAAACATAACTTCTACTGTCAGATCATTCGCCTATTGAACGGCCTAGATTGACTAGAAATTACTATACTTTTACAAGGCAATTTTACATCTTTTTTTAGCTTCGGGGGCGCTGCCCCTGAAACCCCCGCTGGCCCCCGGACCCCCTAGCCGGGGGGTCAGCCAAGTCCCCCTCGCTGCAAGGGTGTAAATTTTTCCTGGGGCATACATCCAGCTAAAACAAAGATCTCTGAATCAAGATAAAAATCAGGCTCCACACCCAACAGTTTAGTGATTGAAATTGTTGATGTTGAAGGGGTGGTGCAGATGGAGGTAGAGGTGGAAACATTTGCATATAAGGTAGTACAAATTGTATGATATGAGAGAGAGAAATAAGTCTTTGTGATTGTTGCCTTTGTGAGAAAGGAATGTCACTTGATTATGGGGTCCCAGGTGACAAGAATTTAAAACTCGAGGGATCATAGCCGAGGGAAGATCCAAAATTTTCCCGATATTTGGCTACCATTCCTAATGGCATTTATGTACCTATTAACCTAGATTCATTCACTAAAGCCATAGGGTGACCAACATAATGAGTTAAATTGAATGAATATGCCAAGCCACAACTGGAATTGGTGTAGCTAGGAGCAAGCACTTGAATTTTTATCAGCCTTGATTGTGAATTTCTGCTATGATTTTGATGCTTCATGTGAGGAGTCCGACCCATTTCATGTTTATGTCATAATTCACCTTGAATACTTTGCAACAAAGACAATGTCTCAATGAAAGTATCTCTGATATTTCAAGACACAATACATGATTATAGAAGAGAATATGGATAGTGCTCTTCAAACTCCTACATTAAGAAAATGGAGAATAATTTTCCATCGAACTAATTCTAATTACCACTATAGTTTGACAGTCCATCTTTGTGTGTGAAATCTTGCATTAAATTTTCTCTCAAGACAACAATCCCCATTTCCTTTTGTTACAATATATAACATTGACATTACCCTCTAAAGTTGGAATAGGTAAAGTTTCTCAACCTAATTTGTTATGTACGTTTATGGAATCTTAAGAGTCAAGTATGTGTTGTTTTAACAATGCCTTACAAAATAATAAATGACAACCTATTGTTTCTCCCTTTGTAATTTTTTGCAATGTGTTAGTATCACCTTGCCTAAATATATTTCCAAATTTAACGTATTAGATAAAAATATATTAAAATTATTTTAAAACAACAAGATACATTAAATTTTGCAAGGTTTCGAGTTTTTTCAAGTGGTATACTTATTGGCAAGTTTCCGAGTTTTTTTGGGAAGTGGACATATTCGCAAGATTTCAAGTCAGTTTTTGACTTGAGTTTTTCTTTAGCTTCTGAATTGAGGTCACAATCAGATGGTGAGGATGGGAATTTGGGGCCACCAACCAAGATTTGACTATCCAAGAGCATGATTATGATGTCTGGGACCACATACAAAGGAGATAGTACCTATAAGACTTTGACATAATAGGAAGCCTTGTTGCGGAAGCTTAGCCAAACACGCAGTTAAAAACAATATGAGAATAGTAATTTTCTTTTTTTGTAGGTTAGCTACATGGAGCTTTGTGATTTTCCAGGAATTGGACACACTTAGGGGAGAAATTCAATTGTAAGAATCTATCATTTAAAAAATAATATACAACACCAAGCATCAGTGAAAAAACCAAGTAAATGTGAACAAGAATCACACAGCAAGAGAAAGATGTTCATCAATCCATTCTAATGAAGGAAGATAACAAGACAAAATCCCAAATAAGTTTTCTAAAATAAATTCACAAGCATCAATGGTTTCCAAATCAACTCAGACTCAACAAAGAATCTCTCCAGTGGCGAGTTTCAAGAGCAAGTCTTAGGCAAGACTCAAAATTCTAAGCCAACTCAAACTACACTCTTCAAAATCACTGTAAGCACTTGCAAAACCTAGGTCAGATTCAACAAGATTACAAATGTGAAAAAATATCAATACACTTTGATGTGCCACATATAGAGAGGTAATTTTCTACAAGACACAAGTGCAGCCTTGAGCAGCAAGGAAGGGAGAGCTCAGAGAAGTGATGGTTGAAAAAGAGAAAGATAGACCTCTCAAGATAGAACTTCAACTAGTATCTCAGTTTGAGTCTAAACTATCTAGTAGTTGGGCTGACCACCAAGATGATGAGGATCGTAACCTAAGGCGAGTGGAGGAAACCACTCAATCAGTGAATCCCAATATAGGGAGAGTTTGAGCCAAGTGGGCAGAGGATTTGGGTAAGGGATATTAGAATATTGAATCTTCCATTATCACTTCAAGCCAAAGGAAGCAGTCAGAAAGGTACGTAGGATACATGGCACTTATAAATGAAGTGATGGACTCGAAAAACTTGGTGGGAAAGAACAAGTCTTCAGATCAGGTTTTGCAGAAGATAGCAGAGAAGTCTTCTAGGTGAGAGGGAGTAGTTTCAGCAGTGTAAAACATGGTAGTGTTGGAGATATATCCAAGTGGACGAGGTTCTTGCAGAAGCACCTTCCTCGCCAAGAGGGAGTGTTGAAAATTTTAGCGAGAAAGGTTCCTTTATTTGTGCCTTAATCACATAGACCTCAATGAGTTCTTCCTTAGAATGTTCAAATTCCTATAAATTAGGAATCAATTACTATAAGTTAGGAGCTAATTCCTATAATTTAGAACAAATTCCTAAGATTTAGGATATGTCCCTACAAAATAGGATGAGTTTCTAAAATTATGATGAATTCCTAAAAATTCGTACGAGCTATGAAGCAGTTAACTAATGCGTTGAAGTGGAAGGCCGATTTATTTGTCTTCTAATGCAAGTTAATTAAGGAAAACGATGTGTTTGAGTCTCAAGTTCTAGAACTAAGATGGGATGAGTTGCATGAGTAATTAACTCAGTTAACTCAATCAATCACAAAGCTTCTGTGAATTATTGAAGGAGATGAAAATTGTGTTGTTGAACTATGTAATTATGTATTTATTTCTATTCCTATTCCATTGCAAATTAAGAAAAGAAACAATGTGTCTATATGAAAAGAAATTAGTTTTCAGATTGTTCATATTAACACTTGCAAATTAAGCATATGCATATGGCACACATGTAGGGCACAAATGCAATGTACAATCTCGAGAATAATGAAGTTTCATTCAGTTCCATGAAGTATTTTTAGTGTGAATTTCTTATAGGTTTTTGGCTCTGAGTGTTTGATGAGTGAATATGAACTTTAAGAAGATCAAAGGGTTTCTAGAAATTAGATGATAAATGGTGACCTAATCATGAGGCTGAAGCCAATTCATCACAAAACAAAGATTATAAAGAACTCGAGTAGTTTATAATAAACACAACAACTTTCAGGAACTATACAATTGCTCTAAGTTGGTAATGAGACAGACAACAGTAATAGGCATATCTGAATTGATGATTTGTCAATAGGCATATTTGAATTAATGAATATTACTATAATTGATTCTAGTTTGATTCTAGTTTTAAAAGAAAGCATTACAACATCACATAGGAGGATTCTAATGTTAAAGGAAAGCATCACAACATAAAATATGAGGGACATCATGCAACCAAGTGGCAATGCTGATCAACTGTAGTGGTTCTCCCCCTCTATGACCTAAGAGACCAAATAAGATATAGATCCCATACTTCATAATCAAGATTTATTTTAATGGGTTTTTCTCTAGGTTTAATCTAGTGAACTAAAATAGAAGATCATTAGATGGCCAATGTCAGGGTCAATTGTACTGCATATTGATAGGAACTTGTATTTGCATTATTAGGCATTCACATTCTGGCTATAATTTACTTGCAATTTCTCTATAGTCATAGCTAATTTGAATAGGATACTTATTAAGGAACAACATTTTCACATCCGTGCTTATTTAGACATTCACCATAGGTTTCTCATAGATCTTGCTTGAGAGGTTCTTGAAAAACATAAATTGAGATCTTTCTTGACTTAAAGCCTTCGTTTCAATTCTTGACTCGATGCATTCAATTTCATCTCAATTAATCAAGAAAAAGAAAAGCATACTCTAGCTGATGAGGCAGTTTACTCTCATTGTCCAGCATTGCTTCAAAAAGCAATTTTCGTATCCCAGTCCTGCACAACAGCAAGAGCTTCCTGACATATACAAGCAAGATTATTTAAAATCATACATATATGTAAACTAATATGCATACATATGTATTATGTTACCCCAAAAAAACAACGGGTCTGTTGCTGACCTTTGAAAAGATTCGTGAACATAAAAGTGCAGAAAGCAAATGGGAGAAATCTGTGAATGTGGGTCATTATGCCTCCTCATATAAAGGTTCTTGACGTCAGCCTTCAAGAGTCCCTTCACATTAACGGTATTCCACTGGGAACAAATTCAAATCTTTCTTATACAGTTGTGGGTTTCCATGGCTCTGGGTCGATATCCTATAAAAGCGCCATGGCGGCCGTTTTTATGGAGGGGATTTTGTTTTTGCTCATTTCAGCTCTCAGTTTCAGAACGAAGCTCTCCAAGGTGGTGCCGAAGCCAGTTTAAATCTCTTCGTCCGTAGGGATCGGTATGTTTCTCACCGTCATCGGGCTGCAGTCCAGCGAGGGCATCCGGCTCGTCCAGTACAGCTCGTCCATCGTGGTAACGTTGGGCGCTTGAACAAAAAAATACATGGTCGGGCTAGCGCAGGTGCAGACATTTCTCAATAGCACAACAAAGCCGTTAACTTTTCCTGGGTTTTTAGGCCCATAATATTTTAAAAATAACCATGAATTACACCAAACTCAAATTATCTTTAACTATGTACTCTCTCTTAAATATCGTTTCATTTTCTTACATCCACTCCAAACTTTTAACTAACTGTGCATTGGGCCAATCAAGCCTTAAATAAAAGTGGGGCGAGGTGATGTGGCTTGCTTGCCAATGTCATAATGCCTTCATCCCAGTGCATATTGGTGGGAGTTTATTGAGTCTTAGTCTATGAAAGTTCAAATATTTAAACCTACATTATTCACTTTTTACGTGGCAGACAAGGTTTGCGTAAAAATTAGGTTGGTATCGAATCACTCACATACCTAATAAGTAATAGGGTATTTTGAAGAATTAAATTTGATTTTTTAAAATATTTTTAATATTATATATTTATTTTAAATTGTAATTTATAAATTATTAATTAAAAAATATTAAATTATTGATTATTTAGAAAAATAAATAAATTTTATGAGCAAAAGTGTGTGGGCTTTAGAGGCTTAAAAGTGTACTCGTATATTTAGAATTTTGGAATAGGATAGAAAAATGTGGCCAAAAATTATGCTTTGTTGTAAGGGTAAATCAAACATAAGTTTTTAATGCTTCTAAACAAATAGTGATTATAGATTCGTTTTTAATTAGGTTCTTACTTTTCAACTTCTCATTGTAAAATTACCAACTGAAATCAATTTTAGAAAGAATGAGGAAGGTGAAAGGTACCTTGGACTTGGTCTCTTGTTTCCATTCTCTAAGGGAACAAAACCTAGAGTCATACCATCTAGCCAACTAGGAAACAAAGGGAAAAATGGGGTTTATTAAAATGAACTAGAGGAATATGCACAACATGTACCTTAACCCTTGCATGCACTGAATGAATTGCAAGGTTTAGAAATGACACTTGGATCTTTGTTGCATAGTCATTAATTATGCCAAAGTATGGAGTTGGTCAATATGACCACTCTACTCTCCTCGCATGTTCATTCCTCGCTCCATCTATGTCTAAGATTCCTTTGTCATGTATTGATGGGACATTAGTGAGATTGAGTATATGACTCACAAAGAAAAGTGGATCTAAAAATTCAAATTAGGCCCAACTCTAAAGCTAATGTAATTTTAACAATCTAGGTCAAATGTTACTCCATTTTCTCCCCCACTTACCATATTTTTTATGGAATCAATGGTCTTTGTGGTGGGGGTTTCACCTTTATGGCCCCTCTTTCTCTATTAGGCTGCATTGACCCCCACAATTAGCGAAATATATTTGTATTTTTAAGTTTTTTTTCTAGCTTTAATTGCGGTGCCAATTGCGATGTAGAAGAGTACTCTAGTATTAGTGTTAGAGTGGAGAATTGGATGGTGAATCATAGGTTATCAAATAATTACCCCCCACCCTTGAAAGTACAAATAATTGGAGAATCTACAGAGAACAAGGGACCTAGTTTTTTTGTGACTCTAACTACCATACAACAATGGATTACAAAGAACGTAGAGAGATAAGGAAAGTTTTTGAAAGGCATAATGATAGTATTGAAAGACTAAACAATGAGATGTCATATTTTTCTACTCAACTTGTGGTAGTGGAAGGAAATTCTCATCATCAACATAAGGGAGCCATGACAAACAAATTTTTCATGGGAATTCTCATCCAACCAACTCAGTGTAAATATTATTTAGAAATAGAAAATAGAGACTTGAAACTTCTCCAACTCAAAAATTTCAATTTGTGCCAAACTCTTCCTCCACTTGGGGGAAATTGGTCAAGTCTTATATTGCATGACTAAAGATGGCATCCATGGATCCTCGACAGAGGGGACAAAAAAAGTAGACTTCTCCTCTATAGCCCTCAATGGAACATCCTAAACTTCACTAAGTAATAAATCCAGCTCCTAAAGAATGAAAACTCCTTCTGAGTCTTTTTTTAATGCATTTAAAAGTTTGTTGTTTAATATGAACTTTCTATAAAATTATGTTCATAA
The DNA here is from genome assembly GCA_034641835.2 of Pinus albicaulis. Classification (NCBI taxonomy): domain Eukaryota; kingdom Viridiplantae; phylum Streptophyta; class Pinopsida; order Pinales; family Pinaceae; genus Pinus; species Pinus albicaulis. The sequence goes on from CM076582.1 coordinate 1,274,548,448, forward strand.
TATCTATAGAACGTTGAAGTTTCAAAAATATCCATTGTTAATAATCATAAGCAACCCTGAAGCAATATGTTTCTATTGTTTCTCTAGGTAAGAAGACTAGTATAAAAAATTGTCCATTGTTAACAAGCCTAGTCAACTCTTAAGAAATGGGTTGCTATTGTTTCTCTAGGTAGGAATACTATCTTACATATATATACATCATTAGTTACCATTAGGTGTAAACTTTAATCTATGAAATATCTCAACAATTGGGCTATATATCATAGAAGAATATTGTATGTTCTTCAAATAAAATTTAACAATTGCCTCCACAAATTATAAACTACATGCTTAAACTAAAGTTATATGTTAACTAGAAATCACCTACATAGTCAAATCGAGCCAGATTTTGGTTGAGTGTTATATATCTTAGAAAAGGGTAGAAGAATAACATACATTTTGTATTATGGAATCTTTAGGCCACCATTTTAGAATTTCATGTATAGATCTGGGAGATCTCTTTGGTTCTAGACTTGAGGAATCCTCATTTATTTCTGAATTTGACCCCTCTACCTGCCGTTAATTTTACTGATGGTGGAATTGTATAGATATCATCATTGTTGTTGAACTAAGAAGCCATATAAATATTACTAAATTGAGAAGCTAAGTCTCTTTTTTATGATCGGCGTGTGTAAGGGTGGGAAAATGAAGGGAAGAGGTCTCTTCCATTCTATTTCCCCTTGCCTTATGGTAAGCTTGTTTTCTTGGGCTAGAAGGGGAAGCTCGAATCAATAGTATAGGAAAATCTATGGGTGGGGGTGGAAAACTAGTTTCAATTTCCAATTTTGTGACCTCTGGTATGGGTGTGACGGTGTTTGGTGAATTGGTGGGTGGTATCTACGAGGCGAATTCGGAGGTTGGTCGCTACACTGGGGGAAGTTACACTCAGTTTCCAACTACATTTTCTTCATCTATCTTTCAATTTTCTATGTTGATGTGGTGGGTAGAGTTATTTGGTTTCTCTGCTGGTGGTGGTATTTTTCTGGTAGTAGATGGTGGTATTGTGGTTCTCTGGTGTCATGGGCGGTGGCATTTGATTCCTCTAGCGGTGGTGTTTGGTTTCTATGTTGGTGAGTTTTGCTTGTAGATTTTGAATGTGGTAGTTATCTAACTATGTGAATTATGAAATCCCCTGCATGGCGTGGGTGTTCCCCCTCCCCAACCACCCTTGGCCCTACGGGCGTGGCAGACTCGATAATTGTCTTTGTGCCACCCTGTCGAGGTGGCAAGACCGTTGGACATGCGTAGCTAGCTAGTAGCATGTGGAGGCCATGGAGGATATAAGAGAGGTACTAGTAGGGGTGGTGGTGTGTGGGTTCAGAAGTCATGTCATTGGGGTGGAGGAAGCCGGGGTGGAAAATGGAATCGTGGGTCTGATCAAGCTAAAGAGAATGAAGGGTAGGGTATCCAACATTGCTGCTTGGAGAATTGTCGAGCACTTATCAATAGCCTGATGGAAAGAGTGGACACAACTGAGAGAGTCTGTCCCGAGGAGCATGCAGAGAAAATGCCAAAGTTGGACCGACTGCACTATTTTCAGTGCCAAGTCTGGGAGAGATTGGTGGTGGTTTGGTGAGGCCAAAATCAACTAACGAAGAAAGTTGAAAAGTTGGAGACTTGGCTGGCGAGCTTTGAAGGGCACGTTTAGTGTGACTTCTGCCCTCCACCACCTCCAGGAATAACCTCAGATAACCCTGCCTCCATCACGCTGGACGACTAGTATGCTCTCTAGTGTTTTTTATGTTTTATCTATATTTTGGTGTCTCTGGCCATGCCGTTTATGGTCAATGTCCCTAGTTTCCATTTTGTATTTTAGTCATATTTTGCAAGTATTGGTAAACAAACCCGGTAGGGGTGAGACCACTTGTTTTCTGAGCGACCGAATGTACTCCTTTTTTCCTATATGAATGGAACATTGACTTATAAACAATAAAGGTTCCTACCTATTTACTAAATAGGTATATAAATATATATTTTAGGTTTATCTATTTAGTATTTATAAAATGTAAATATGAAGATTTAATACTATATGTAAATGAACTCACACTTTTAACATAAATCATTGAAGTTTAAAAATTAAACTTTATGGCGAAAGAAATATAAATATAAATATTAATTTGACTATCTAAATATTAACTTTGCTAAAATTATAGTGAATGAATTAGTGTAAAGTAGATAGATGATACATGCAATTATATTCTTAATTGTAGATGAATCTATCTATAGTGTTAAAATTTAGAGACAAACAGGTATTCAGAATTTTAACACTGTCGATGGATTTAGAGACCCCTGTAGTGAAATGTAACACTTCAGTATCAAAATTGCAATTTTCCATTTATGGAGTGATACAATTAAAAATTACTAACATAAATGACTAACTCATATACTTGGTGTACTTTTTATTTGGTCATATTTTTATTATTGGACTATGATAGTCATTTACATTAATTATTATTAATTTTTTCACTTATATTTATCTAGTCATATATTTTAATCCTAGACGAAATAAGTCATTTAAGTTAGTCACATTTAATTTATTCACTTATTATCTAGTCATATATTTTATCCCTAGACTAAATTAGTCATTTAAGTTAGTCATTTTTAGTTTATTCACGTATTATCTAGTCGTGTATTTTATCCCTAGACTAAATTAGTAATTTAAGTTAGTCATTTTTAGTTCGGTCACTTAAAATTTCTCAAATTTAGTAGTAATTCACTTGAAATCTTGCGGTGACTAAATTTTTTAGTCGCCTAGTCATTAATTTCATCATTTTCTACTAGTGAAATTTCAATTTTATGAAAGTGTAAAGGTTTGCAAAGGAGAAAAAAATACAAAGGAATTCTGAAAAGAAATAAGGATAGTGAGGACTCTTTCTCTCTCCTCCAAATAGACGCATGGTTGCAGTCGATTGGTGCTTAACAATTGATGTGGAAATTGACATCAACATGACATGGGAAGAGTTGCTGACACATGGAAGATGGTTTTGGCATTTTCGGGGTTCTAATGGGGAAAATCAAGGTGACATGTGTCGTCACTGAACACGACATCATGTCCATTGCTAAAAAATACTAAAAAATGAAAGTTCTCATAAGTGTTTTCAACCTAAGTGACTAGAAAGGTCTCGTCGCTGTGATTCTGGAACCATGAACGGTTCGTAAAATCGAGGTTGTATGCAGAATTTATTAAGGTTTGAAAAGCCTAGTAAACTCCAAAAAAATGACAATTGACTTAGTTTGGCTTGTGTAAAAAAATTTCAAAAAAAAAATATTTTGAAATTTTTTTTATATTAAGGTTTTTTGGGCCTATCATCGGGTGACACTTGCCCAGCCCGGAGGCTGCCACGTGTCCCCGAGCCGAAGGTGAGATGGTATATCAAAAAGTTTGGAAGTTGCAGGATTCGAATGCGGGACCTCCCACACCAGCATGCACATGCCCGACCGTTCCACCTACAGGGTGTTTCTAACCCCTAACGGCCATCACACATATTTAAACATTAATGTAAAATGTGGGGGGGGTTGGAAAGGCCAGCCCCGAAGGGCTAGGCCCCCCCTCCATATTCTCTTACGCCCAGAACCAGAGCCTTCAACCGACGGTTAGTTCAACGCAACCGGTGGTGGTTAATCCGAGATGTTCACATGTGTTTATCCGCAGCATTAAACTTAACTGCCAGTCTTCTCGGTGGTTCCACTGGAAGACCTACAAATCTCGTGGACAGTGCCATTTTGTCGGCGTTAACTTGAGTTCCTCCAATTTTGGAGGAGCTTTCCTTGGGGACATTGGGCATTTTTCTGTTTGGTCATAACTCTTGGCTATTTATACCATTTTTTAGGAATGAATAGTCATTTTTGGATAATTTCAAAATTCTAAACTCATTGGAATAGGTTTTAGAGCCATCAGAGGTAATTTAAATTAGGTTTTTCTTCAGGAGAAATCAAGGAGCCACTAGGGCCACTAGGGTGTTTTCAGTGTATTAAGCATTAATTCTCTGTTTTCTGCAAATTAATAGTCATTCCTGACTAATTCAAGAATTATGAAGCCTTTTTTACAGAGATCACAGCCATTTGAGGCTTTTTATCACATGTACATACCATTTTTTATCAATAAGATATGAGGGACATTCCATTGGGAGTTGGACCAACAGATGTAGCCTAGGAGGGGTGAACTGCTTCATCAAATTGCTGAGTATTGTAATATGTGATGCTTTATTCTCTGTTATTTACTATTTCATAGTGTTATACAAGATAATTTACATGCTTTAACCTCACATAAAAATCTGTTTAACTAAGTTAAAACCATTTGTTTCACCTGCAAACTTCAGTGAACCTTATGCACACAATTTAATTACTGTTTGGATACTTAGCATAAAAAAACTAATACATTCCATTAAAATCAAGTTGGTATCAGAGCTTGAGTTAAGCCAGAGTATTTTCTCTATTTAATCCTTGTGAAAATATTTGTTCAACAGTTTGCAAGAGTTTTAATGCTTACTAGGCTGAAGCTTAAGAGAGGAGAAGGTCAATTGGTGAAAGTTCAAAGTAATCCTTAGCCAAGGAGGGAAACTATGAAATTATATCTACCTTCAATTTCACCTCAAAGAGAAGCAGAGGAAGCCATAAGCATGACTTCAAGGGAGTAAGAAATTCCCAAAGAAGTTGATCCCAAGGAGGAAGAAAGAGTGTTCAGGAAAGCATTCCTTGACATGACTGAAATGGTGAGAGTTCTTTACCAAGAAAGAAATGAAACACTTGAAGGAGAAGGATATAAACTTCACAAGGAAGGAGAAGGATTTTCAGGAGGAAAGAAAGATGAAGATAAGTGAAAGAAGGGAAATGGAGGAAATGGAGACACACCATCCTCACGCTCATCATCATCATCATCATCCTCTACTTCGGTGAATCAATCTCACAAGTCAAAGAACACTGGTAAAAGTCCTTTTTTAAAACTTGATGTTAAGTTTGAATTGCCAATGTTTAATGGTGAAGTCAATGCAGAAAATATTGATAATTGGATTAGGCAATTGGAGGTTTATTTGAGAATCCAAAACCTTTGTGATGACGACACTAAAATTCAGCTAGCTTCTTTGAGAATGGAAGGTGCAACACTTGTTTGGTGGGAAGCCAAGACAAATGAGGAGATAAAAAAAAATGGTAAGACTATTTTATCATGCGTTGATTTCATTACTACAATAAAACAACAGTTTTATCCATTAGCTCATTTACAGAAAGCTATCATGAATTGGCAAAATTTCAAACAACTTAAGGGACAAAATGTACAAGACTACACCCAAGAATTTAGGAGAAGAGCTCTCTTATTAGGGGTAGATTTTCAAAGTCAAGACACTTTTCTAAAGTACATAGGTGGTTTACATAGCTACCTAAAACACATTATCCTTATGATCAATCGAACTAGTCTAGATGAGGTTTGTGTTCAAGCCACACATTTAGAGGCTAGAGGGGAAAACACTTTTGAAGAGGGTAGGACAAGCCTTTCAAGGCGAAGAAAAAAGAAAAAACATCTAAAGGAAAAGGCAAGAAAAATTCATCTGTCAAAAAAGAGGAAGAAAAAGTGGTTTGTAAACACTGTTCAAGAGAAGGCCATGAAGAGAAAAACTGTTGAAAGTAACATCCTGAAAAAAGAACCCAATTTAACAAAAACAAAGGGAAGCATAAAATTGTAGCTACTACACAAAAAGACTTAAGTGATGATTCAAGTGACGAAACCAAAATTACATCCATGGGTTTGAAGAAAATGAAGGGAAAATAAACTGAAACTAAACCAAGTACTAGCACTTCAAACTGTCATGTACAAGCTCCAAATGAAGAAGAAAGGATTGAATTGTTTCATCTGAGGGTTATTTCAAAACATACAAAGATTGACAAATTGTTTGATAGTGGGTCACAAGCGAACCTTATCTCTAAAGACTTAGTCAAGAAACTAAATCTTGAGACCATTCCACATCCAAAACCATATCCACTTGTTTGGATTTGTAAGGATGGAAACTTACAAGTTTCAAAGAAGTGTATATTGCGCTTTGCAATTACTGCACATTTTATTTACACGATTGAATTAGATGTTGTTCCGCTTGACATTACAGGATTTTTTTTGGGAAGTCCTTATTTATATGACAAGAAAGCTATCTTCTATGGCCATAAGAACAAGTATCATATATTCAAAGATGGCAAGGAATTTATTGTTAGAGCACATTCGCAAGAAGACAAACATTGATATGGTAAATGCTGGACAAGTAAAAAGACTAGTGAATTCTAGTAAGAGTTTCGTACTTCTTATGATTAAGCCTAACGCTGATGGGAATCATGAGTCATTTGAAGATTGTGATCCCAATTTAAAATCATATTTATATTATGTATTTGATGCACATCATGAGATGTTTTAGGAGCCAACAGGATTGCCTCCTAAAAGGGAGATTCAACATGAGATTCAGTTGCAACAAGACTATCCTCTTCCAAACATAGGCATGTACCACATGTATATCATGGAGAATGCTAAAATAAATAGGAAAATTAAAGCTTGTTGGACAAGGGACTCATAAGACCAAACTTCACCATGTGCGTCACCAATAGTGTTGGTTCCAAAGAAACATGGAACTTGGCGTATGTGTGTGAACTTCAGAGCTTTGAACAAGATTACGGTAAAAAATCGTTACCCACTCCCAAGGATAGATGATTTGATAGATCAACTGAAAGATACTAAATTTTTCACTAAGTTAGACTTACGTAGTGGATACCATCAAGTTAGAAGTGCAGAAAGTGATATTTGGAAGAACACATTCAAAACCAAACAAGGACTCTTTGAGTGGCTAGTTATACCTTTTGGTTTGTGTAATGCACCTGCAACTTTCATACGTGTTATGGATGTTGTTTTGCATCCATTCCTTGATGATTTTTTTATAGTCTAATTAGATGACATCTTGATTTTCAGCAATACTATAGAAGAGCACGTCATGCATGCTAAGAAAGTACTTAATGTTTTGAGGAAAGAGAAATTATTTCTTAAGATATCTAAGTGTGAATTTGGAAAGACTTCTTTGGTTTATTTGGGACATATTGTAGGAGGAGGTGCATTGAGAATTGATACTTCTAAGGTAGAAGCCATTGTGAATTGGCCTACTCCCAAATCCATTACAGAGGTAAGAAGTTTTTTGGGTGCAGGTCAATATTGGAGAATGTTTATTGCTAAATTTTCTGCCATAGCAGCTCCTATGCATGCAATGACAAGTGTGAAACGTGATTTCCAATGGGGAGGAAAACAATAGAAATATTTTGAATCCTTGAAAGAGAAGATCAATTCAACTCTAGTCCTTGCTTTACCAGACTTGAGATAGCAATTTGAGATACAGACAGATGATAGTGATTATGCCATGAGTGACATTCTCTTGCATCATGGTAAGCCTATTGGTTTTCATTTTGAGACATTTAATGGTGTTGTAGTTAATTATCCTACATATGATAAGGAGTTGTATGTATTGGTTCAAAGTGTCAAAAAGTGGAAACACTATTTGATGGGTAAAGAGACAGTTGTACACACCAATCACCAACCATTATAGTACTTGCAGTCGCAAAGTAAATTGCAGCAATCACATCATTTCAGATGGATGGGTTTCCTACAACAATTTCACTTGGTAATAAGGTACAGGAAAATTATTTTTAATAAATTTTTTGACATGATTTCAAGGCCTGTTATTAGTGCATCTACTTTTCTTAAGAATGATTCTATAGTACATGAGAGTTACATAGAAGAGTATGCATATGATGTTGATTTTAAGGATGTGTATGCTAACTTGAGTGAAGGGAATCAAGTTTAAGAGAATGATTATCACATGCATAAAAATTTTCTGTTTCATTTGGGGAAGTTGTGTATACCACAAGGAGAGAGAATAAGTGTCATGCAAGAAGCTCATTCTTCTCTTGTTGCTGGAAATTTCAAGGTAAGAAAAATGGTGGCACATTTAGAGAGGTATTTTTATTGGCCTCACATGGTAGATATTGTTTCATGTTTCATTAGAGGTTGTTCATTGTGTGCTACAAGCAAGCCTAGCAATAGGAAGCTTGTTTTTTACGTGCCATTACCGGTACAATCAAGGTCATGGGAAAGTGTTTCTATGGACTTTGTTGAAGGTCTACCTATGTCTAAAAAGCAACATGATTATCTTTATGTAGTAGTTTATAGATTTAGTAAGATGTGTATTCTTATGCCATGTAAGAAATCTATTACTGTTGAACAAACTACTAAATTATATTTTCAACATGTATGTTTTCATTATGGTTTTCCTACTTCTATTATTAGTGACAGGGATTCCAGATTTGTTGGGAATTTTTGGTCCAATCTATGGAAGATGATGGACACCAAGTTGAAAAAGAGTACTACTTTTCATTCACAAATAGATGGAAAAACCAAGGTAGTGAACAGAACCATTATACATATTTTGAGAGGTTATTGCAACAAGCATCCTAAGTTGTGTGATGAGCATCTGCATTACATTCAACACGCTTACAACCGGGCCAAGCACTCTTCTACAAATACTTCCACCTTTTGAAGCCTTCTTTGGGTATTTTCCAAAGTCACCTTTAGATTTAATTCTTGGGAAGGATGTTTCCATTGATGGGCACAATGACATTGACAAATCTCACATGTTCATTGAGCGAATTCAGCTTATTCATCAGCAAGTTCAAGAACATTTTGAAAAAAGTCAAAGCAAATATAGGGAGAGGCATGAAAAACATAGATTTGATCACAAGTTTCAAGAAGGTGATGAGGTATGGTTGAACATTAGCAAAGAAAGGCTACAAGGATAAGGTAAAAAGCTGAAGCCTATTTGTTATGGTCCATTCAATATTATTAAACAAGTTGGTAATAATGCATTTCAACTTGACTTGCCTTCATATATGCAAATGTATTCCGTTGTCAATGTGGAGAATTTACGTTTTTATGAGCCTCCATTGATTGATGATCAAAGTAGTGACATTCAGCTGCCATCAATAGAAGATTTCTCGCCAGAATTTCTAGACGAGCTCAAGGAGGATGCCATCCTTGACAGGAGGACACACACTTCTAAAAGAGGAAGTGTCGATTATCTTCGGATTGGGCTCAAGGGTAGAAAACCAAGTAAGGCAAGATGGATGGAAGTGGAAAAGGTTAGGGAGATGTACCCTCATCTTCTAAACAGGTAATTGAAGGCTTTTGGGGCCCAAAAGCTTCCCAATGGGGAGGTGTGATTAGGAGATCATGTCCATTGCTAAAAAATGCTTAAAAATGAAAGTTATCAAAAGTGTTTTCAAACTGATCGACGAGAAAGGTCTCGTCATTGTGATTCTAGTGCCGTGAACGGTTCAAAAAATGGAGGTCATATGCAGAAGTTATTAAGGTCTGAAAACCCCAGCAAACTCCAAAAAAATGACAATTGAATCAGTTTGACTTGTCTAAAAAAAATTCAAAAAATATATATATATTTTGAAAATTATTTTTATATTAAGGTTTTTTGGGCCTATCATCGAGTAACACATGGCTAGCCTAGAGGCTGCCATGTGTCCCCATGTTGACGGTGAGATGGTCTATCAAAAAATTTGGAGGTTGCAGGATTCGAATGCGGGACCTCCCACACCAGCATGTACGGGCCCGACCGTTCTGCCTACGGGGTGTTTCTTACCCCTAAGGGCCATCACACATATTTAAACATGAATATAAAATGCAGCAAGGGTTGGGGAGGCCAACCCCCCCCCCCCCTCCATATGCTCTTGCGCCCATAACCAGGGCCTTTAACCGGGGGTTAGTTCAACACAACCGGTGGCGGTTAATCTAGGAAATTCACATTTGTTTATCCGCAACATTAAATTTTACTACCAGTCTTCTTGGCGGTTCTGCTGGAAAACCTCCAAATTCAACGGACAGTGCCATTTTGTCACCGTTAACTGGAGTTCCTCCAGTTTTGGAGGAGCTTTCCTAGGGGACATTGGGCAGTTTTCTGTTTGGTCATAACTCTTAGATATTTCGACCATATTTTAGGAATTAATATTCATTTTTGGCTAATTTCGACATTATGAACTCATTGGAATAGGTTTTAGAGCCATTAGAAGTCATTTCAAGCAGGTTTTGCTTCAAGAGAGGTCAAGGAGCCACTAGGGCCACTAGGGTGTTTTCAATGTATTGAGCATCCATTCTCTATTTTCTAGAAATGAATAGTCATTCTTGACTAATTCAAGCATTATGAAGTTTTTTTTACAAAAATAACAACCATTTGAAGCTTTTTATCACATGTACTTACCATTTTTGAGCAATAAGATATGAGGGACATGCCATTGAGAGTTCGACGAGCAAATGTAGCCCAAGAGGGGTGAATTGCTTCATCAAATTGCTGAGTATTGTCATATGTGATGCTTTATTCTATGTTATTTAATGTTGTAAAGTGTTACACAAACTAATTTACATTCTTTAACCTCACATAAAAATATGTTTATCTAAGTTAAAACCATTTGTTTCACGTGCAAACTTCATTAAACCTTATGCACACAATTTAATTACTGTTTGGATATTTAGCACAACAAAACTAATACATTCCATTAATATCAATCACTCAGGAAGTGCCATGTGGCAGGATGTCGTAAGCAGCAGGGAAAATTTGAAGAATGAAATTTTATCTTAAAGTTTAGAAACTTTGGTTAATCTTACTAGTCTCTAGTATACATAATAAAATGTTTGATGATATTTTCCAAAAATATCTATATTTATAATTATTTTATATAAGTGTATATAATATCTTGGATATTTTTAAGGTAAAATAATTTTATCCTATAAAAATTGGGTGAATCGTTTTTAGAAAAGATAGAAATTGGTGAATATTTTTTTTGTAAAAAGTATGGAAAATTAGCCCACCTGCAAATATTAGCCCCTAAAATTTTCTCTGGTAAGCATCACGTTGTATCAAAGGTCAGGATATCAGATTATGAGGACCTCTTGAATATAATGGAAATGGAATTTGAAATCTATTTCGATAGAAGGGGCTCCAATATTTTTGGCACATGTTCATGTGAAGACCAAAGGAACCAAGAGCTAAGTACCAAGGGGCTAAAGGAATTTCAAAGCTATGTGATTCTGTAACACTCATTTTATATGATTTATGATATGTCATGGCTTTGATGGAATAATACAGTGATTTAAAACAATGAATGGGTCAGCAACTAGAGATTAAATGAAAATCAGCGAAGTTGGTATTTAGAGTTAGTAAAACATGTAGGGAGAATTGAGACAAGGAAAAAAGGACAATGGTTTAGAGAGAATAACTGATGGGATAAATAAATTCAGGTTCCTCGTCACATGCACATCTTGCTAAATTAAATGATAAATAGATTTTCAATTCTTGTGGATTGTCAAGCTTTGAGAAGCAATAAATAAGCATGGGAAGCCATGGTAGAGGACACAGGCCGAATGAGATTAAATACCAGTATGAAGGATTACATAGGGAATTATAAAATAACTCAAAGGTCCATTCTTATTATTAATACCATCACAAAATTCAATGGGAAGACACCACGGTAGCAAGGGAATACACACAAAGGTACACTTGGAGTGGTGTGGAAACTGATAGCAGAAACAACATGGTGCAATGTACAGCAGAGGATCAAAACCATCGATTTCCATATGTCAAGGGAGAGAAAGATAGCATTTTTGAATTTGTTGAGGCATGTGAGATGTGAGAGTATTGTGAAATGAGCACAAGAGAAAAGATGAGAGGTATGTAACAAAGAGAGTGTTGCGAGAAGGCAGAGAGTTGGGCACATATTGTGGTGGGTAGAGGATAAAAGTGTTGTGTGTAAGACCAAAGTAATTTGTGAATTAGCAGAGGACTGAGAGCAAAAGTTGATTTTGTGACCTATCATATTGAAATATTTTCGTTATTTCTAGATGCCTATGTTTTCAATTTGAAAATTGTATGGATGCACAAATTTTGGGTCAACCTCTTAAAGAGCACAATGACGAGCGAAGGCGATAGGGTTTATGGCTCTAGACTATCTGGTATAACTGTAGCTGCCTCACACAAGCTCTCAAATGCATGGAGGCATTACCCTGGACTGGTGGCCTTTGGTCCCAAGCTACAGTGGTGGCCGAATGGAGGCATCACAAAAGTTCTAATCAGGTATCAATGCCTGGGAGATCCATCACTCTCATCAGAGGACCCCCACCCCTTTTTTACAATTTACTGTCATGGATCAGGAGTGATGGTGATAGAACTGTTGTGTGGACAACCTTGCTGCAGAAAATCCACAACTTCCAGTTGCGTGAGATGCTCCTCCCGCTACAATGTGCGCACCATTGACGAGTCCTCTTTCCATCCCAAATGCATGCAAATCAATAATGCTCTCATGAGGGCTCTCCTACTTGACCGCCATGACCAGGAATTTGTGACTGATGCATTCCTGTCCCATGCAGCCCAAGATCTGTCTCACATGTGAGATCTGGTTCCCATTGCACCATGAAGACACAAAGTCGGTGATCAACTACAAGTTTGAGGCAGGGGATCTCTTCAGTCATCAAAGCACACACGACAGGAATAGACTCAGCTCTCTCCAGAAAAGCCTTGTTATGTGATGGAATTTGATGGCTCATATCTACATCTGCACGCACCTACTCACAGTCGTCTCACCTAAGATCTACTTGGTCGTGCAATGGAAGATGACGGCTCAGATCTGCATTGGCACGCACCCCCCTGTCGTCATCTCATCGCAGATCTGCCATGCTGTGCCTGGTGACCAGAGCCTATGCACACCCTTTTCCTTGCATGAGTCCTCCCCTACCAGCAGTGGCACATCCCTTGAAAAGGAAGACTCGACCCTCTCCTTCTAGATCCAGATCTCACTTCTTAATGGAAAAACCCTGCTCTGGTGGGTTTGATCTATGGATCTGGTGCAAATTTTAGCACAGGCTCTCGAACTCAAGTTGAAGACCCCTGCTGGACTGCAATGATTCCTCTATAGAGGTAAATAGCTTGAGAACTCTCTTCCTTTCTCTTTCTATAATATTGAGAAAAATTCCACTCAATTTTTTTTCCCTTCGTCTGAGGAGGGGCTACTAGGCAGACATCCTCTGCTAAATATTTCTATTACAAGTATGATGTCCATTCATAGCATCCCAAGAAATATTTCTATCCCCCTAAGGCTCCCAAGCCTTTTTTAGTGGATAAAATGAAGGACATAACAACGCTGGAAATCTCCCACCCAGCACTGGATGACTAGTTTAAATTATACGTAGAAAAGGCCATTATTTTCCAATTCAACGTATTATGGCCATGCTCAATAGATATTTATCAATGGGTCCATTCAACTTGGACCAATAACAATATAATTTTCTTCTACTCAAAGGGTTTCTTCATAGTTTTGTTCACTTTCGATGAGGACTATAAAAAATCCTTAAAATGGAGACCTTGGTTTTGTGGAAAATCTAGGATATTCCTCACACCATGGTTCCCAGACTTCGACCCCTCCACAACCATTATTACCAAGCTTCCCATTTGGGCCAGGCTTCCAAATTTACTGGCCCCTCTATGGCACTTGTATGTCTTTCAAGGAATCGGTAACACCTTGAGATGATTTCTGGAAACTGATACCTCCACGGGGGAATTAAGCATATACACCTATGGTAGAATATGCGCTGAAATAGACATCAGCAAGGGCCTTCCAAATAAAATCAACCTCAAAGTGGTATATTACCATTGGACACAGACCCTAGACTACGAGAACACCGCTTTTTGATGTCGTCACTGTCGTCAAACATGACACCTCCAGAATGCTTGCTCCTTGTTCCTTGCCCAAAAGAAGGGGTGTAACCGAAAATCAAACTCCAAAATATGGAAACCATGTGTACCACCTCCCATCGATGACATCAACTCCTTCAGATCAGATGATGAAGAGATCGAAGTAGATGTGGAGGTTGCAAAGCAGGAGAACATGACCCCGACAGACCTTGAAGTGCCCACTAGTCCCTCGAGTCCTCAAAAACGGTCTCATGAAACCTCCTCCTCAGATTCAGACAAGGATCCCACTCCTTCAGACATCAACATGCTCCAAGTGATACTAGCCCAACTGCCCCAAGAAGCCTAGGTCAGAGTCTCAAAAAAGAAAGGAAATAAAAGTTGTATTGAGAATTTTGCCCACTCTGGATAGAATCCAGTGTCTATCTTTTTTCTCCCTTGCTTGTCCTCTTGAATCTCTTGGTTCTCTTTTGGCTAATTAACGGGACTGAGGTTGATTGTTCTTCATTTCCAGTCCCCTGCTATCTAGCCCCTCCTTATTGTAATACATCTTGTACCATATGATTTTCTAATAGAAATAGTCTAATTTACCAAAAAAAACAAATTTCAAATTGTATGAAAAACATAATAGTGGAAAGAGAAAGTGGTGGCCTACATTCAGAAGAGGTTTGTGCCTCTCAGAAAGTAGGAAATTTCTATCAAAAAAGGGGGTTGTTTCCTCGTGCAAGTGGGTGCTCACAAACAAACGGATGTAATTAAGTAGGTGCTTAATTTACATTTTAAGCAACAACAAATTGGTGTTTTTTTCCCTTTGAGTTTCCACATGAAAAATACTGGTGTCAATGTGTATTTGTGTTGCTCATTTTCTTTATGAATTTTCATAAGTAGAAGACAGTAGAGGAAAGGATAAAAAGCATATTCAGAAAAAATCTAAATAATCTCACAATTACCGATTCACCCCCTCTTAGTAATTCCTTATTCAAACGTTAGTGATATAACCCATGACTGATCACATTCTACTATTTATGGTGGTTTCGATCATGCTTAAAATCATGTTTCCAAGGGAAAATGATGTAGAGTCTCAATGTGGAATATGGTTAGATCCTTTAGGGAGCATATGAGTGGTTTTAAGGCTATAAAAATGTGTGTGTGTGTGTGCTAGAGAGCGACAAAGAGAGAAAGGGGAAGAGGTATAATAGAGAGAGAGGGATGCATAAGGGATATGTATAAAGGGGAGAGAGAGGTGTAGGATGGAGATATACAAGGGAACAAAGAGAGAGAGGAGGCATACATACAAAGGGGGATATAGAGAGAGATAGAGGGTGGCATATCATGGGGGCATAGAGAGATATGGAGATGGAGAAGGAAGAGAGACACAAAAAGAGAGATGGGGGAAGGGGGGGGGAGAGAAAGGGAGGATATAAGAGATATGCATAAGTATATATAGAGACATAATGACAGGGAGAGAGATAAGGAGTGGAGATAATTAGTGGGTGAGAGAGAAAGAGACAAAGAGAGGGAAGAGATATAGAAAGAGGGAAATGGGTAGATAGATTGAAAGAGGGGAGCATAGTGAGGTATAGGAGGGAGAGGTATAGGGGGAGAGAGAGATAGTTGGGGAAAGGAAGAGAGAGATATGAGAGAATAGGGAAAGGAATACATATGGTGGGCGGGGGGGATATGGATATAGGAGGGATACATACAGATTAGAGAGATAGAGAGAATGAAGGCTTATAGAAGTGCATAGAAAGAGGGAAATGAGGGGATAAATAGGGGGAAGAGAGAGAGAGAGGGATAGGGAGAGAAGAAGGGATGGAAAGGAAGGGAGAGGGAGGAAGAGAGGGATAGATACAAGGGATAGGGGTGAGGGAGGGATGGATAGATAGGGAGAGATAAAGGGAGATAGAGTGATAAATAGAGGGGGCTAAAGATAAATAAAGTTAGATATATAGATAGAGAGAGAGGGGGGAGGGAGAGAGAGAACGGATATAGAAGGGAGACATATAAGGGGGAGGATGGAGATAGATATGGGAGAATGATGAAAGAGATAAATGCATATACATAGAGATATCAAGCCCTATAGGGAAATGGGGAGAAAGATATAAATATGGATACATAAGGAGAGAGAAGAGGGAGAAGAGTAGGGGAGAGAGAGATATAGATGGGAAAAGGAAGAGAGAGAGATACAATAGACTAGGAAAGGGGGAGAAAGATCTAAGGAGGGATAAGGATAGGGGAGATGTAGAAAGGAGTTGAGAGAGTGGAAGCTTAGAGAGAGAGAGAGGTATACATACAAGGGAGAGTGAGAGAGAGAGAGAGAAAGAGAGGGATATATAAGGGAGACATAAAATGGGAGAGAGAGAGAGAGGTATAAATACAAGGGAGAGTGAGTGAGAGAGAAATAGAGGGATATAGGAGGGATACATAAAAGGAGAGAGAGAGAGAAAGGGAGAGAGAGATGAGGAAATAGGGAAAGGGTGGTGAGATATAGAAGGAGGGAGTAATAGGTTTAAGGAGAGAGAAAGGGATGGATAGGGAAATGGGGAGAGAGATGAGGGAAAGATGAGGAGAGAAAGAGATAAAAATGGATATAAGGAAAGAGAGAGAAGGGCACATGGGAGTTAAGGAGAGAGATATGGGCACATATTAGAAAAGGGGAGAGAGAGAGGGATATAAAAGGGAGACATAAGCATAGAGAGAGAAAGGGATAGGGAGAGATAAAAGGATGAAGAAGGGGAATATGATAGGGGGATGGGGGGGAGAAAAAAAAGAGAGATGGGGGAATGGAGAGAGCGAGAAGGGGGAGGGGATAGAAAGAGGGAGACATAGGGATAGGGATAGAAATAAAAGGATAGGGAAAGGGGGAGAGGGAGGAGGGAAACATGGGGTAAGTGGGAGAGAGTGTTAGAAAATTATATATTACAAAGAAATGCAACACATAAAATATGTGGAAACACAAACAAAGAAAACATATAAAACCAGAGAGACACAGATATACATGGTTCACCCAATTTGGGCTACGTCCACCCCGAACAGCCAATCATTCCTTTCTATTATTCAGAAAAATGAAGAGACGCAACCTACAGCAGGTCCGTTGTAATATCCTTTGTTCTCTATCACAGTCTCCCTTTCTATTTCTTGCTCTAAGTATACACATACAATGCACAACAACAATACAATACCCTCATAAAAAATGAGGGGTTTCCTTCTAGGGAAAAAAGCCATAAATTAAACATAACTTCTATTGTCAGATCATCCGCCTAATGAATGGCCCAGACAAAATTTAATGACTGGCGGAGTCATTGCCCTGTTAAGAATAGGGGTCCAACATGGTGATACATCTAAATAGAAAGATAATTAGGCTCCACACCCAAAAATCTCCCACTTGGAGACCGATTGTAGCAACTCCTCTACTGCTTCATTTGTTGAACAATTACTCCACTTTGGACCTGGTTGTTTCTAATCTTCATCATCATACTTTCAGACCAATTGAAACTAAGCATAATCTCAATTTCTCCTTGGTTATAACTTTTGTTAGCATATTTGCAAGATTTTGGCTAGTGCGTATCTTTTCCAGCTTCAATTGTCCATCTTCCAACACTGACTGTATGAAATGGTACTTGAGTTGTATGTGTTTAGTCTTGGAATAAAATGTTGAGTTCTTTGCAAGATGAATGGAACTTTGGTTGTCACTGTATAACATTCCCATCTCAAGCCTCTTACCCAATTCATCCTTAAACCTTTGCAACCAAATCATTTCTTTACTAGCCTCTGTAGCAACAACATACGTTTCTTCTGTTGCTGAAAGTGCAACAAGACTTTGGATTTTTGAAACCCAACTGACAACCATTCCACCTACAATAAATACATATCCTGTAGTGCTCCTCCTGTTATATCTATCACCTACCATATCTACATTAAAATATCCATTTAGAGGAATGTTTGAACCACCAAATCATAATGCTTGATTTGTGGTACCTCTCAAATATCTGAGAATCCATTTCACTGCCATCCAATGTTCTTTTCCTGAATAGTTCATGTACCTACTTACAACTCCCACTACATGTGAAATATCAGGCCGTGTTCATACCATTGCATACATTAGGCTTCCAACTGCTGATGCATATGGAACTTTAGACATATAATCCATTTCTTCTTGGTTCTTGGGGCACATCTCCTTACTAAGTTTGAAATGGCTAGAAAAGGGTGTACTAACTGGTTTTTCATTCTTCATATTAAATATTTTCAACACCTTTTTTATGTACTCATTCTAAGACAATGTTAATTTGTGATTTTTCCTATCTCTAGGTATTCTCATACCAAGGATTTGTTTTGTAGCTCCCAAATCCTTCATTGCAAATGAATTTTCCAGTTTTATTTTGAACACATTTATTTCCTTCATGTTAGACCCTGCAACAAGCATGTCATCTACATACAATAACAATATAATATAGCTGCCATCACTTTTGTTTTTTCAGTTAAACACAATGATCATAGTGACATATAGTATAACCTTGTTCAGACATAAACCTGTCAAATTTTAGATACCACTTCCTTGGAGCCTGTTTAAGCTAACAAGTGGTATCAGAGCCATGCCCCGAAGTTAGCGAAGTGGATGAATCCTCGAATGCCGAACGAAGGTGGTGGGCCCCGGTAATATCACGATGGGATCCATGGATGAGCTAGGTTAGACAAGCGGTATGCTCCGGATTCTTCATGGACGTGTCCTGGTCCCAACATGGTGAAGAGGAGTTAACCTGGGATAGAGCAAGCTCTCGAGGCAGGTGGTGCTCCATGTAAGGCGTGTGCTTCCAACGCATTGGAGTGGAGAATCCTGGTTGGTAGAGAGTGGACGGATGGATAATCGTTTGAGGGGAGGCTCGATGGTCCTTTGTTCGAGGGGATGATTGTTGGGTATACGACCAAAGTCCCACATTGACTAGAAGTGGGGAGGATCATGGGTATATAAGGATGGACAAATATCTCCATTGGTATGAGGCCTTTTGGGGTAAAGCCCATAAGCAAAGCCATGAGGGCTTAGGCCCAAAGTGGACAATATACTACCATTGTGGAGATATGTGGTGTCCAGAATCATCACACATACAAGCTCTTATTTAACCTGCACACTAATTTTTCCTTCCCTATGACCTCATATCTTTGTGTTTGCTGCATATAGATCTCTTCCTCTAAATCTCCATGGATAAATGTTGTCTTTACGTCTAACTATTCAAGATGAAAATTTTACGTTGCTACAAGACTTAAATTAGTTATGATTGAATTCATCTTAACAACAGGAGAAAATATTTCATCAAAATCAATACCTTTCTTTTGTGCAAACCCCTTCACCACAAGTCTAGCTTTGTACCTCTATTTTCCTCCATCTTCTTCCTTCAGCCTGTAAACCCATTTATTCTGCAATGTTGTTTTACCTACAGGAAACCTGACTAAGTCCCAAGTCTGGTTATGTATTAAGGATTCCATCTCTTCTTTCATGGCTAGCTCCCAATTCTTCCTGGTTTTAACTTGCATTGCTTCTTCATAACATTCAAGTTCACGAGAATCGGTCAACAATAAATAATATAATGAAGGAGAGTATCGTTCAGGGGGTCTACTTATCCTGGTAGATCTTCTAACACCACTTTTAGGTGTTTTAGGTGCTTGTTCCTATTGTGGTTGTTGATTATTATTATTTCCAAGAACATTTACATTTTTTGTTATCTCATCAATAATTGTGTATTCTTTGTTTTTTTTTGCTTGTTTCTTTTCCTGCAACTGATTCTTATACAAGACATTTTCATTGAGTATTACTTCTCTGCTCCTAATGATTTTGTGATTTTCATAATCATATAAGCAATAACCAAAATCATTAACACCATATCCAATAAAGGTACATTTCTTTGATTTTATGTCAATATTTTTTCTATTCTCTTTATTAATATGGACCAAAGCCTCACAACCAAAAGGATTTAAAAAAGAGTAGTTTACCTTTTTACCTGTCCATGCCTCCTCTGGAATACCACCATCCAAGGAACTTGAAGGCCCTCTATTTATTAGATAAATAATGGTATCTACAACATCTACCCAAAATTGTAAACGCAATCCTCCATGCAATCTCATGCACCTTGCACGCTCCATGATTGTTTTGTTCATCCTTTCTGACACACCATTTTCTTGTGGTGTTCTTGGAACTGTCGTCTCTCTGCGAATTCCATGCTATGAAGAGTTCCTATCAAACTCTTTGCTGCAATATTCACCTCCATTTTCTGATCTCAGAAACTTCAACCTATTTCTTGTCTCAATCTCAACCAAAGCTTTCCATTTCTTGAAAGTTTCAAATACATCAGATTTATTCTAAATACAATAAGTCAAATTTTTTCTAGTTGCATCATCAATAAAACTAATATAATAATGAGAGCCACCGAGAGATGATACCTAAACAGGTCCCCATACATATGTATGCATAAGCTCTAATTTTTTGCTCTTCTTTTCTTTCCCAACTAATGTGACTCTCTTCTGTTTTCCATAAATAAAATTCTCATAGAAATCCAAATCAATATTCTTCAAACTCAGAAACAATTTTCTTGAGTGAAGAATCTTCATCCCCTTCTCACTCATGTGTCTGAGCCTATGATTCAATAATGTTGCATCTTCTCCTTTGGAAGTTAAAGCATTAACAAAGTTAGAAATATCATTCCATAAATACAATGTACCAACATTTTCTGCTTTTGCTATTACCAGGGCTCCTTTGGTGACCTTCCAAGTTTTATCTATGAAAGTTGTCACACAACCTTCACCACCTAACTGCCCTGTTGAAATCATATTTTTCTTCAGATCTGAAACACGCCTTACCTCCTTTAATAACCATTGGTTTCCATTCTGTTGTTTTACAATAACTTTACCCATTCAAACAATTTTACAGGGTTTATCATCACCCAAATGAACTTGTCCAAAATCTCCTTGAACACAGTCATGAAAATATTTCTTATCAGGTCTGGCATGGAATGAGGCCCCTGAATCTACCACCTAGGAATCCTAAAACCTTCCGAAATCTTCCTATTAAATAAATGTTTCATAAGAAATACCTTATTTGAGGCCGAGGGTTTTTCATATAGTTTAGCTGATGCCTTAATTAAACCCCCTATTGTTGTTTCCTTCAAAATATTGAAGCCTACTGACGTTGCGAGGCACATCTGTACTATTCCAAGTGCCTTTCTATTGAGAATCTCCCATTTTGCGTCTGTCATGCTCATCGAATTCTTTGTTTTTTCTGCTCAATGGTAGGTATAGATCTTTCTAATACATAGAATCTTCCATCTGCATCTTCCACAGCGGGTAGTTTTGGCCATTAAATTTCTCGACCCTAAACTTACCATCTTCTGCCATTGCTCTAACCCGAACCAGGAACCCTTCTTTCATGCGATTTTATCAACCAAATAAACCTTCAGATCTGATACCAGTTTTTATAAAATTATATATTACAGAGCAATTCAACACATGAAATATGCGGAAACACAAACACAGAAAACATATAAAACCATAGAGACACAGATATACATTGTTCACCCAATTTGGGCTACGTCCACCCGGAACAACCAATCCTTCCTTTCTATTATCCAGCAAAATGAAGAGACACGACCTACCACATATCTGTTGTAATATCCTATGTTCTCTATCATAGTCTCCCTTTATGTTTCTCGCTCTAAGAATACACATACAATGCACAGTCACAATACAATACCCTCATAAAAAACGAGGGGTTTCCTTCTAGGAAAAAACTCCTAAATTAAACATAACTTCTATTTTTAGATCATCCGCCTCATGAACGTCCCAGACATCATTTCCGCCCCATTAAGAACAGGGGTCCAACATGGTGATACATCTAAATAGAAATATAATTAGGCTTCACACCCAATAGAGAGAAAGGGATAGGGAAAGATAGAGGGAGGGAGTGGGGGGGATTGGGGGAGATAGAGGGGGGTGCTTTTTGAAGGGGAGAGTGTGCTCGATATAGGAGGTAGGAATGAATGAAAGAGAGAGAAATGGATAAGTAGAAAGAAAAGGATGAATAGGGATTTTGAGTGAGAGGGGGGAGGAGGGAGAGATAAAGGGAGGGAAGGAAGATGGAAAAAGAGTGCATGCACATTAATATAACATGTTCACATTCCACAATGGACACACATTAATACAACAAGTGTGCATTCTAAAATTTATGCATGTTAAAAGAACATGTATGCATTAATAATGTGCACAGATTTATTAACATGCAAAAATTAGCGATTTCAAAAACTATTTGGTGTGAACACCTTTTTCAACTAGGTAGTAGATGACCCCGGATGCGGGTGATAGCAATGTTAATATGGGCGATGGGACAGAGGTCGATAGGACGGGAGGCCACATGCCATCCCATACGAGACCTTCATACCCACCTGATCGTAGTTATTACCACCTGCCCGCTCTTAATGACATACGTTATGGAGAAGCCTCTCGATAAGAATGCTGGGGATCGAGGCATTATCGACTGCCGCAACAGTGTTTCGCATCGGGTTAACAGGTCTGGTCATTCAATGCTGAGGATTGATTGTTGCAAGAACAGGGTGCTATATGAAATGGATCCGCTATCCCCTGCGCCGAGGAACTCGTTGTGCAATTCAGTTGAGGACAGAGCCAGCAAGCGCACCACCACAGGGAAGCGCAGTCGCCATACCTGTTGCCTGGTGCCCGCCGACAGTATTCACATTTCCATCGCTGGTTCTTGCAAGTTTGCTTCGTTGGTCCTGGGCATTTCTCCTGAGCCAAACCTTATCAATTCGCCGTTGCTCCAGAGCTACAACTCCATTTCTGCTGCAAACATGCCCCGGCTAAGGCAGAGGATGCGTTGCAGGAGGGGGTCCTCACGCTCTGCCAAGAGGCGCTCGCCCTCCACATCCACTTCTCCTTCAGACATCTCTTTGCCCTCTGACAACCTTCATCGCATCTTCCATGGACGCCAGTTTCGCTCTGGACGTAGGCTCGACTCGCCCTCTGGGGATGCGCTGCCTACTCAGTCCCACACGACTCTCTTTTCGTTTGATTGTGCTCTCAATAGACCAAGAGTAACTGTGGCCATCTCTGTTGTCTTCCTGGAGGAGCCCCTGCCTGAGAATCCGCCGGAAGATTCTGTTCCTGTCGATGGCGCCAACATGGAAGCAATGCAGCATGGCTCGCGGGGACAGCCTAGCGAGAGAAGGGAGGTTATGCAGGAGGACTCGGCTCGAGGTCAGTCACATCTGTTGGAAACTCCTTCAGCGGTCCTTCCCAATGCATAACTCTCTCATGACCATGGCGAACCAGCTGATTACGGTTGCAGGATCGAGGAGGTCGCTCCTGATGAGTAACTTGGCCCTTTTTTCTTGTTTCTCAAGCTTTTGCTCAGCCCTCTCTGAGGGAGTGTCTTGTTGTTTTAATGTTTACTTCAGCTATGGTCCTTTTTTTGTTAGCGACCAGTCTCAGTTCTTACAGGGGTCCAGTTTTGTTATGGTCCAGTATAACTACTATATAATGTCTATGTTCTTAGTTCTCAGTCAAACACATCCAAGTATGATCCCCTGCGTGGGATTTTTTTAGTTGAATGTTCTTCAGGCTGGTTTCCCTCTAGCAGGGCAGCCAAAAACTAGTCTCTGTCAGTTCGAATTGCCTCCACGAAGGCGCTGTTATGGCCTTGGCTTGATGTACTATACTTCTTACTGTTAATAGATTACTCTAACTTAGAAAAAAAAAAACTAGGTAGTAGATGAGCTGGCTACACACACACACACACACACACACACATATATATTTCAAAAATTATTTATTATTTTATATTTAATTTTTTTCCTACATATATCAAATTAATAAAAAAAAAAATAGGTATTTCATTATGAAAAAATTTGGATTAGTACACTTATATTTAAATTAACAAATAACCTGCATTAAAATAGATGAAGTATTACACAGTTAAAATATATATATATATAAATAAGCTAAGGCCCTCATAGTATGGCCCAACTATTGATATTGTCATTTTAGGGCTTCACTATGTTTCTTAGTTTAAAGAAAAGTACAAAAAAAAAAAAAATTATGGATAAAATAATGATGCAATTTTATTTCAAAAAATTATATCATTTACACACAAACACGAAGATGCATAATATTTTTTAGAGAAAAAATAGCATACCAAACTTAGAAAAACATCGTTTTTGTTTAACTTACACCAATATCCATAAATAGAAGTTAGATATTCAGGAAGACAATTAGATTCTCTATGTTTCGTCCTTTACATGATGTCCTAAAAAGTTGTGTAAGTACCTCTAATAATTCCTTTAAGTGATCAAGTTGTTATTGTTCTAGATTTCGATTACAACTAACATGTGATAATTGGGTAACATTATCTTGCACCAACTTGGGTGCAATGAGTACTACCACTTAGGCTATATTGTTGTAGAAATTTATCACGGATTTGGGTGTTTAGTTTCATATTTCTATATTTATACCCATTGATATAATCAAATTATATTTAAATCCTATAGAGACTCAGTATAGTAGTATTGAACTTAGCACATTGAGGTGCACATGCACTTTATCAAAGGGAAGATTCCTGATTGGGTCATTGATCTACAATAATTCCATTCTTCTGAGAAAAATATAGATATCTTCAGCAAGAATTTGACCAATCAAAATTCACATACTTACGAGGTCTCTCAGTGGTGAAGGACATAACATCCCAGAAGTTGATCTTTTGCATGATGGTCTAGTTTAACAGGGGGGAGGTGGGTTTCTTCCCACTAGGTTTCTCCTTTTTACATTACATTTTTTTTTTGCATATATATGCACATGAGTATCTAACAAGGATACAAATTATTTGGACTCATATAGTTTTTTTCATTTTGGCATCTAACATGGTTGAAAATTGTTGGGACCGATATATTGTGCATATATTAATTATGTTTAGTGGGCATGTTGGAGTACATGAACATTACATATCCTATATTTCCTACCCTTTGGGATCACTTTATATTTTTATCAGTTAATATTTATAGGATGTCTACTTTTAGCAGAATTACCATGGAAGATGACATGTGGAAGTGACTAGACATTGATTGAAAAATGACATGGATTTTTCCTCTGTAGTAATTCACACTTACTATTTTCTACAAACCCTATCTACAAGTGCACAGTTCCTTCTTATTTTAGGGGACAAGCTTATCCATAAACCTATCCATTGATCCCTTAATTCTAAGACACCCTATCCTTTGACTTTAAATGTTGTTTTCAAATTTTTTCTTCATCACTTGAGTTAGGAAGCATATGGATGAGTTATATTTTTAATGCTCATATTTTAGCCTAATTTATCTTTAGTCAATGCTATTATTGACCCTAACTCTTTTTTAGAACTAACTCCATTTTTTTCTAATTAATTAGAACTAAGGCATAGTTTCTTTTCTACTATTTATGCATGCACTTGGAACCACACATAGTGTGCATTACTTCTTTCTATGAGAAGGGTATTTAATTGTACTCAATTCAAGAAATATTCATCAAGCGAAATCAAATTGGTTCTCTAGCTACTTATTCTATTTGAGAGTTAAATTATGAATAAATGGCTCTCTAGCTACTTATTCTATTTGAGAGTTAAATTACTCTCTTTTATTCATGTCAATCAATAATCATGAAGTAAATTCTAATTGGTTCTCTAATTACTTAGTCTTTTTGAATGTTAATTTATTCTCTTTTATCTATTTCTACTTCTGGTAACTAGTAAATTTATGTATAAGCATTTCCTACATATTTTTCTCAAACAATTCATTCTTTCTTCTTCATTAAAGGATAAGATAAATCTATAACTTATATAAATATGTTCTCAAAAGTTTCTTTAATTCACATTAAATTTATTAAATCTATCTTATATAAATAAATGAAATAAACATCAATATTTCATTTATAAAAAAAATTCTCATTGGTTAAAAACATATTCAAATATTAAAACATCTTCAAATATTTATCAAAAATTCTCATCAGTTAAAAACATATTCAAATATTTATCAAACCTTAATTATGTATAAAATTATGATAATTACTTATTAAAATTTAAATATATTCTTCTCGAATCATTGTTCTTTTTTTCAAATTAAAAAAATTTACTAACACATTTAAAAAAATAAAAAAATATACATTAGCACATTTAAAAAATTTATAAAAGTAATAATAATTTAATTCCTCCCCTATCGTCTTACGAGATTTTTTTAAGAATAAGGATAAAGCCTAACACCTTTTCAACATATATGGATAAGTAGCTTCGTTAAAGTCCATTTAGGAATTTGCATACACTCCTTAAATTATTAAATTAATTAATCAAAATATCTACTATATTTACACGATTTAGAAATATCAACAAACTAGTGTCCATTTACCATAATTTAAGTATGTTCGTTAAAGTCCTTTTAGGAATTTGCAAAAACTCCTTAAAATAATAAATTAATTAATCGAGGGTCCATTTAGTGATTATAATAATGGGGAATTAAAAAATTAATCGTGTAACATGAGTCTTATAAATGAGGATAAGCCAAACAGCACTTAGTTGTCCAATGAAACATAGGAATTGTCTTTACGGTTAAAATGGTCAAAATTCGCCAAAAAAATTTAAAAAATCTTAAAATTGATCTTGTATATGAAGCATTTTTATATATGGAATTTTTTGCATCATCAATAAAAGTAACATAATAATGAGAGCTATTGAGAGATGATACTTGAACACGTCCCCATACATATGTATGCACAAGATCTAATTTTTCGCTCTTCTTTTCTTTCCCAACTAATGTGACTCTCTTCTGTTTTCTATAAATAAAATTCTCACAGAAATCCAAATCAATATTCTTCAAACCCGGAAACAAGTTTCTTGAGTGAAGAATCTTCATCCTCTTCTCACTCATGTGTCTGAGCCTATGATGCCATAATGTTGCATCTTCTCCTTTGGAAGTTAAAGCATTAACAAAGTTAGAAATATCATTCCATAAATACAATGTATCAACATTTTTTGCTTTTGCTATTGCCAGAGCTCCTTTGGTGACCTTCCAAGTTTTATCTGTGAAAGTTGTCACACAACCTTCACCCCCTAACTGTCCTATTGAAATCATATTTTTCTTCAGATCTGAAACACGCCTTACCTCTTTTAATAACCATTGGTTTCCATTCTGTTGTTTTACAATAAATTTACCCATTCAAACAATTTTACAGGGTTTATTGTCACCCAAATGAACTTGTCCAAAATCTCCTTGAACATAGTCATGAAAATATTTCTTATCAGGTCTGGCATGGAATGAGGCCCTTGAATCTACCACCCAGGAATCAGTAACATTTTCTAAAGAAAGAATCAAAGCATCTTGTAACACATCACTTGCCACATTTTCTTTAGGATTGTTCTCTTGTTGTGTGTATCATTCTTTTCCCTTCCAAGATCTACAGTCTTTATTCAGGTGTCCTTTCTTTCTTCATTTCCAACACATTATCCCTGATATAGACTTGGATCTTCCTTTCCTTGATTTACTGTGATACGTTGAGCTCTTTCCTCTTTCCATTTTTCTGCCCCTAGTCTCTGCATTCAAGGCATTACCCGATGTCTCACCAGAGCTTTTCTGTCATATTTCCTTACTAAGGATATCACTGACAACATCATCAAACTTTAAATTACTAGATCCGGAGACAGAGTTACTAATGGCCATAACTAAACTATTCCAACTTTCTGGTAATGAACACAAAAATAACAGATCCATAACTTCATCCTAAAATTTTACCCCTACATAAATTAACTGACTGAAAACCGTATTAAAATCATTTAAATGGTCAACAACAGATCCACCTTCTGACATCTTCCTATTAAATAAATGTTTCATAAGAAATACCTTATTTGAGGCCGAGGGTTTTTCATATAGTTTAGTTGATGCCTTAATTAAACCCCTTATTGTTGTTTCCTTCAAGAAGCCTACTGACGTTGCGAGGCACATCCGTAATGTTCCAAGTTCCTTTCTATTGAGAATCTCCCATTCTGTGTCTGTCATGCTCATCAGCTTCTTTGTTTTTTCTGCTCAATGGTAGGTACAGATCTTTCTAATACATATAATCTTCCATCTGCGTCTTCCACAACGAGTAGTTTTGGCCATTAAAATTCTCGACCCTAAACTTACCATCTTCTGCCATTGCTCTCACTTGAACCAGGAACCCTTCTTTCGTGCGAGTTTATCAGCCAAATAAACCTTCAGATCTGATACTAGTTGTTATAAAATTATATATTACAGAGCAAGTCAATACATAAAATATGCGAAAACACAAACACAGAAAACATATAAAACCAAAGAGACACAGATATACATTGTTCACCCAATTTGGGCTACATCCACCCTAAATAGCCAATCCTTCGTATCTATTATCCAACAAAATGAAGAGACATGATCTACCACATATCTGTTGTAATATCCTATGTTCTCTATCATAGTCTCCCTTTATGCTTCTTGCTCTGAGAATACACATACAATGCACATCCACAATACAATCCCTCATAAAAAACGAGGGGTTTCCTTCTAGGAAAAAACCCCTAAATTAAACATAACTTCTACTGTTAGATCATTCGCCTAATGAATGGCCCAGGCAGCATTGCCGCCCCATTAAGAATAGGGGTCCAACACGGTGATACATCTAAATAGAAATATAATTAGGCTTCACACCCAACAGAGAGAAAGGGATAGGGAAATATAGAGGGAGGGAGTGGGGGGGATAGGGGGAGATAGAGGGGGGTGATTTTTGAAGGGGAGAGTGTGCTCGATATAGGAGGGAGGAATGAATGAAAGAGAGAGAAATGGATAAGTAGAAAGAAAATGATGAACAGGGATTTTGAGTGAGAGAGGGGAGGAGGGAGAGATAAAGGGAGGGAAGGAAGATGGAAAAAGAGTGCATGCACATTAATATAACATGTTCACATTCCACAATGGACACACATTAATACAACATGTGTGCATTCTAAAATGTATGCATGTTAAAAGAACATGTGTGCATTATAATGTGCACAGATTTGTTAACATGAAAAATTTAGCGATTTCAAAAACTATTTGGTGTGAATACCTTTTTCAACTAGGTAGTACATGAGGTGGCCACACACACACACACAGATATATATTTCAAAAATTATATATTATTTTATATTTAGTTTTTTTCCTACATATATCAAATTAATAAAGAAAAAACAATAGGTATTTCATTATGAAATTTTTTTGGATTGGTACACTTATATTTAAATTAACAAATAGCCTGCATTAAAATAGATGAAGTACTGTGCAGTTAATTTTTTTTTTATAAATAAGCTAAGGCTCTCATAGCATGGCCCAACTATTGACCTTGTCATTTTAGGACTTCACTATGTTTCTTAGTTTAAAGAAAAGTATTAAAAAAAAAAAAATTATGGATAAAATAGTGATGCAATTTTATTTCAAAAAATTAGATCATTTACACACAAACACGAAGATGCATAGTATTTTTTAGAGAAGAAATAGCATACCAATCTTAGAAAAACATCGTTTTTGTTTAACTTACACCAATATCCATAAATAGAAGTTAGATATTCAGGAAGACAATTAGATTATCTATGTTTTGTCCTTTACATGTTGTCCTAAAAAGTTGTGTAAGTACCTCTAATAATTCCTTTTAGTGATCAAGTTGTTATTTTTCTAGATTTCGATTACAACTAACATGTGATAATTGGGTAACATTATCTTGCACCAACCTGGGTGCAATGAGTACTACCACTTAATCTATATTTTTGTAGAAATTTATCATGGATTTGGGTGTTTAGTTTCATCTTTCTATATTTATACCCATTGATATAATCAAATTATATTTAAATCCTGTAGAGACCCAGTATAGTAGTATCAAACTTAGCACATTGAGGTGCACATGCACTTTATCGAAGGGAAGATTCTTGATTGGGTCATTGATCTACAATAATTCCATTCTTCTAAGAAAAATATAGATTTCATCAGCAAGAATTTGACCAATCAAAATTCACATACTTATGAGGTCTCTCAGTGGTGAAGGACATAACGTCCCAGAAGTTTATCTTTTGCATGATGGTCTAGTTTAACAGGGGGGAGGTGGGTTTCTTCCCACTAGGTTTCTCCTTTTTACATCACATTTTTGTTTTGCATATATATGCACATGAGTATCTAACAAGGATACAAATTATTTGGACTCATATAGTTTTTTTCACTTTGGTATCTAACATGGTTGAAAATTGTTGGGACCGATATATTGTGCATATATTAATTATGTTTAGTGGGCATGCTGGAGTACATGAACATTACATATCCTATATTTCCTACCCTTTGGGATCACTTCATATTTTTATTAGTTAATATTTATAGGATGTCTACTTCTAGCATAATTACCATGGAAGATGACATGTGGAAGTGACTAGACATTGATTGAAAAATGACATGGATTTTTCCTCTGTAGTAATTCACACTTACTATTTTCTACAAACCCTATCTACAAGTGCACAGTTCCTTCTTATTTTAGAAGACAAGCTTATCCATAAACCTATCCATTGATCCCTTAATTCTAAGACACCCTATCCTTTGACTTTAAATGTTGTTTTCAAATTTTTTCTTCATCACTTGAGTTAGAAAGCATATGGATGAGTTATATTTTTAATGCTCATATTTTAGCCTAATTTATCTTTAGTCAATGTTATTATTGACCCTAACTGTTTTTTCGAACTAACTCCATTTTTTGTCTAATTAATTAGAACTAAGGCATAGTTTCTTTTCTACTAGTTATGCATGCACTTGGAACCACACAGTGTGTGCATTACTTCTTTCTATGAGAAGGGTATTTAATTGTATTCAATTCAAGAAATATTCATCAAGCGAAATCAAATTGGTTCTCTAGCTACTTATTCTATTTGAGAGTTAAATGATGAATAAATGGCTCTCTAACTACTTATTCTATTTGAGAGTTAAA
Source organism: Pinus albicaulis (assembly GCA_034641835.2). Lineage (NCBI taxonomy): Eukaryota > Viridiplantae > Streptophyta > Pinopsida > Pinales > Pinaceae > Pinus > Pinus albicaulis. The sequence continues at coordinate 1,274,579,266 of CM076582.1, forward strand.
TTACTCTCTTTTATTCATGTCAATCAATAATCATGAAGTAAATTCTAATTTGTTCTCTTATTACTTAGTCTTTTTTAATGTTAATTTATTCTCTTTTATCTATTTCTATTTCTGGTAACTAGTAAATTTATGTATAAGCATTTCCTACATATTTTTCTCAAACAATTCATTCTTTCTTCTTCATTAAAGGATAAGATAAATCGATAATTTATATAAATATGTTCTCAAAAGTTTCCATAATTCACATTAAGATTTATTAAATCTATCTTATATAAATAAATGAAATAAACATCGGTATTTCATTTTAAAAAAATTCTCATGGGTTAAAAACATATTCAAATATTAAAACATCTTCAAATATTTATCAAAAATTTTATTAGTTAAAAACATATTCAAATATTAAAGCATCTTCAAATATTTATCAAACCTTAATTATGTATAAAATTATGATAATTACTTATTAAAATTTAAATATATTCTTCTCGAATTATTGTTTTTTTTTCAAATTAAAAAAATTTAGTAACACATTTAAAATATATATATATATATATATGCACATTTAAAAATTTTAAATTTAGTAACACATTTAAAATATATATATATATATGCACATTTAAAAATTTTATAAATTTTTTAAGAATAAGGATAAAGCCAAACACCTTTTCAACATATATGGATAAGTAGCTTCGTTAAAGTCCATTTAGGAATTTGCATACACTCAGTAAATTATTAAATTAATTAATCACGATATCTACTATATTTACACGATTTAGAAATATCAACAAACTAGTGTCCATTTACCATAATTTAAGTATCTTCGTTAATGTCCTTTTAGGAATTTGCAAAAACTCCTGAAGATAATAAATTAATTAATCTAGGGTCCATTTAGTGATTATGATAATGGGAAATTAAAAAATTAATCACATGAGTCTTATAAATGAGGATAAGCCAAACAGCACGTAGTTGAAACATAGGAATTGTCTTTACGGTTAAAATTGGTCGAAATTCGCCCAAAAAAAAATTACAAAATCTTAAAATTGATCTCGTATATGAAGCATTTTTACATATGGATTTTTTTTTAATATAAAACTATATAAAAAAACCTTATTTATATGTGTATACGTATATATATATGAAAAACATATATAGGGAAACACTTTTGTATATACACAAACCACTTTTGTATATACAAATATAAAATCACACTTCTATATTTATAGAAATATAAAATTGTTCATGTAATATGAAAGCGCTTTAATTTCATATATTCCCTTATACACAAACACTTTGTAGATCTATGAAAACACTTCCATATATATATATATATAATATGTGCATAAAATGCATACATGGAAGCACTCTTTTATGTAGATATGGAAGCGCTTTTATATTTGTATAGGTAAAACATCGTGTTTTAATATGTGCACAAATTATATACATGGAAGCACTCTTATATGTGTAAACATGGAAGCGCTTCTATATATGTGCATATGTAAAAGTACATAGATGTGTTTAGATATATAAACACTTTTATATATCTGCAAAGAGTGCTCATATTGAAGTATTTTCATGTGAATGCATATGTGAATATATGGAAGCGCTTTCTTAGTCTAAAAGACACAATTTTCACTATTTAAGTCCTCGAGAGGTGGTAGCGAGGAAATATTGGGTGGAACATAGAACATCAATATGTTTCACCTAATTTTTCCCTTGGTGAGGATGGAAGTAAGAGAATTGGAGTTGGCGAGATGCGGAATTTGAATTCCACATCCAACGGCCACACATTTTGCATACTTTTGAGTAGACCCATAATGAAAAAAGTGAAAGCACATGAAAAGAACATGTTTCTTGTGTTCCTTTTCATATATTTTCATTTTAAATTTTCTTTTTCAGATTGGGTCTACTCAAAAATATCAATTTGTTTCTTCAAATTCCTATATACAGCAAATTGCACTCACCATATTCAATTTTTTTATTACTCTCATACTTGGTCGAAATTCGCCAAAAAAAAAATAAAAAAATCTTAAAATTGATCTCGTATATGAAGCATTTTTACATATGGATTTTTTTTTTAATATAAAACTATATAAAAAAAACCTTATTGATATGTGTATACGTATATATATATATATGAAAAACATATATATGGAAACACTTTTGTATATACACAAACCACTTTTGTATATACAAATATAAAATCATACAAATATAAAATCACACTTCTATATTTATAGAAATATAAAATTGTTCATGTAATATGAAAGCGCTTTAATTTCGTATATTCCCTTATACACAAACACTTTGTAGATCTATGAAGCACTCTTTTATGTAGATATGGAAGCGCTTTTATATTTGTATAGGTAAAACATTTCCATATATATATATGAAAGTGTTTTAATATGTGCACAAATTATATACATGGAAGCACTCTTATATGTGTAAATATGGAAGCGCTTCTATATATGTGCATATGTAAAAGTACATAGATGTGTTTAGATATATAAACACTTTTATATATCTGCAAAGAGTGTCCATACTGAAGCATTTTCATGTGAATGTATATGTGAATATATGGAAGTGCTTTCTTAGTCTAAAAGACATAATTTTCACTATTTAAGTCCTCGAGAGGTGGAAGCGAGAGGAAATATTGGGTGGAACATATAACATCAATATGTTTCACCCAATTTTTCCCTTAGTGAGGATGGAAGTAAGAGAATTGGAGTTGGTGAGATGCGGAATTTGAATTCCACATCCAACGGCCACACATTTTGCATACTTTTGAGTAGACCCATAATGAAAAAAGTGAAAGCACATGAAAAGAACATGTTTCTTGTATTCCTTTTCATATATTTTCATTTAAATTTTTTTTTTTCAGGTTTGGTCTACTCAAAAATATCAATTTGTTTCTTCAAATTCCTATATACACCAAATTGCACTCACCATATTCAATTTTTTTATTACTCTCATACTTGGTCATTTAAACATATTGTTTCTCTTGCATGCAGATGTGGGAGTCACTTTTCAACAAAGCTTCATATTTTTAAGTTGACTTAAACTGAAAACAATTGAAAATGCATGAAAAATAGCATGTTTCTTGAAAGAAACATGTTTTTTTTTTAAATTGTATTTTCAAGTTTTTGCGATACTAATTTTCTTGTATTTTCAAATTTTTTCAGTGCTAGTATAGTCAAAAGTATGCATGGCGGGTACTAATTGGATGCATAATTGAATAACTCTTGCAATGAGTTCGGAGACTTAACATTTAAATAAATACATAAAGATATAAGCTATAAATATTGAAGAAAAAATAAGATTATAATATTATGTTTTTCCTATCCACGGGGTCTTGGATAGATGGTGATTGAGAGCTCCTTGATGTGAAGTCACCGGTTTAATTCTCTGCGTCAATCCGGGTGATATATTCGGCATGATGAAGATGTAGTCCTGCCAAAGGACTATTAATTTGAGTTTGAATGTAAATACGTCAAAGGACTTTGAATTTAGCGAATCATATATGCTGTAGTCTAACTACTGTTTTTTCGCCTTGAAAATCATGGAAATTTCGGTAAGATTTTAAGAAAATCCGGCAGCGATTTTTGTAAATCCACGTTATAACTATCAAACTTTAATATTTTGAGTTAACTATCAAACTTTAATATTTTGGGTTCCCTAGATGTTTTTGATGGTGTTGAATCCATTTCCACAATCAAAATCATGATTCAAACACTGTTACTACTGTAAGATTTCTTAAATTTTTTTGGCCCGGATTTCGATCAATTTTGACCGTTCGGGCAATTTCTCTGTCTTATTAGACAACTCCATTCTCTATATGTATATATAAAAATGCTTTCTTATTCATGTATATATGTGCACTTTTACATATGTATATATATAGTGTCATTTGTTCATGTATATATGTGCACTTTTACATATGTATATATATAGTGTCATTTATGAGGTGGCAAATTTATTTGGACAGTCAAAAATGGCAGGAATCCAGCATTTTTTTTTCATATTGTAATAAGGGTGTTTGAATCTTGTTTTTGATGGTGGAAATAGACTCAACGCCAACAAAAACATCGCACAGTACTCAAAATCTTGAAATTTGATAGCTATAACTTGGATTTACAAAAATTCCTCTCGAATTTTATCAAAATCTTGCCAAAATTTCCATAATTTGCTAGACAAATTTAAACTGATTAAACCACATCTATAAGCCAAAATTATTTGCATAAATCTCTAAGCAAATTTAAACGGATTAAACCTGTATATAGATAAGTATATAGAAAAAGTTCCATGTATCCACATATATAGATAAAGCTTCTATACACAGAAATGTACATGTCTGTATGACCAAATATAAAACCTGCTGCTTACATACAAATAAGCAGCTCGGTATATGTTCTAATATTAAATCACTTTCTGCATATGCATTTATATGAAGGCGCATGAAGCTTCTATATATGTGTGAAGCAACGCTGTATACGAGTGGAAGTGCATAAGAGTGCCTTTTACATATGCATAAGAGTGCCTTTTATATGTGTGCATACACATATATGGGAGTGCTTTTTGCAAGTGCGGAGGAAACAAATTATATGTGCGGAGATAAATCCTACCTAAATACACTTGCAAGTTACAATAAAGAGTGGAGCAAACTCATAACCTAAATTACTCTTTACATAAATCACAGATCTGGTTGCTTCAAAGTCTGTGTCCCCTCATCCACGGGTGGAACTATATTCTTCCAAAACCAATGCTTTCTCCATTGAAAAATCATTTCTTCAATGGGTACACCCTTAGTTTCTGGCAAGAAGAAGTATACAAAGACAGTCATGATACAGATCCAGCCTGCAAAGAATAGGAAAATCCCATATTTGAAACTACATAAAAGAGATAGGAAGGCCTGTGCAATTGCAAATGTGAAAAGAAGGTTCACAGATACAGTTATGGCCTGTCCAGCAGAACGGGTTTCTAGTGGGAAAATTTCACTTGGCACAGTCCATCCAAGAGAACCCCATGACCACCCAAATCCAGCCACAAATAAACAGATAACTGTTACCAACAATGCTGAGAAGCCTTTGGATAGTTGTTTGTTTCCTCCGAACTTTACGCTCAAGATTATTGCAACAGCAACCTGTCAAAAGATAGGGCAATATTGTTACTGATGAGTCCAACAGGAAGCAACCCAACAACAAAGGCAAAAAATAAAACTTTCCATAAGCTGCTACTAAGCTTTTCTTAACCACACAAGAGTAAAGCGAATAAGGGGTTTTCTTACTAGTGCAACCAGTTGTTGAGATTAAAGAAGGGGTTTGGAATTTGGAATTTTGAAAACAGGTTGGCATGTCCCTGTTACACATGGCATGGCATATGAACTTGGAGTCACTACAAAATCCCTCTTTACAAGCTACTTAATGGATGTGGTCACAACTACTTCTAATTTAATTAGAAAGATTTTATAACCAATTTCCCCCTAACACTTACAGCAATTCCTATCCTTTTAAGAAGTCATAAAGACTTCCATGCAGAATAAAAGAAATCAAGAAGATAATTGAAGCCTATTTATTCAAGCTTTCCTTTCACTTACTTGGCTCATGTAGGAAAAACCTCAGGATTCCAATTCAACTCTGCAAATGTAAGTGGAACAGGCCACAAAAACACTCAAGCACAGATAGCAGCAATGGTTGCAGCCAACCCTAAAAAAGAGAAGACATAATATCTGGAGCTTTATTTCTTTGGTGCAAAAGTAAGGGACTGATGCAATTCCCAAAGTTCAAACCTTATTTTGAACTAATATTCGATGATAAATTATCAAGTGCATTTGGCTCCTTGAGTTGAAGAACAGGAATCCTCCAAAAATATGGTTTTCCTTCATGGGGGCTTCCCTAGCTATGGTGAAAACATGGGTGTCTAATAAGGAATGAGTTATGTTTGAACCCTGGGCTTCAGCAGCTGAAAGGCAATATCTAGGATGTATGCTGGCATGCTTGAAAACATGATATGGTGAAAACATGGGTGTCTAATAAGGAATGAGTTATGTTTGAACCCTGGGCTTCACCAGCTGAAAGGCCATATCTAGGATGTATGCTGACATGCTTGAAAACAACAAAATTAAAAAAGGCCTGCCCTCTCTCAGCTTTGCTCTTACCTGACATGATATCATCAGAATACCACCGCCAAAAAACAAGGGTCTGCGGCCCAACCTGTCAACAGTTGCAATTGATACCACGGTGGAAAGTACAAGAACAGCTCCGGTCAAAACAGAGGAATACAGGGAAGCATTTGCACCAAAGCCCAAAGAGCCGAAAAGAACAGGGGCATAGAACAATATGGAATTGATTCCAGTCAAGATCTGAAACATGGACAGGCAGATTGCCATCACTAACTGTGGCCGATTCCTTCTCTCCAAGATATTCCTGAATGGATGTTCGATGGCATTAGCCAATGCACTTGCATCCAGCATATCTTCATACTCTGCATCTACATGCTTGGTTCCCCTGGTCTTCTCTAGGATAGCACGGCCTTTCTCTAGATGGCCGCGTTCTATCAGACTGTTGGGAGTCTCTGGAAGGAAGATCCCTCCAATTGTCATCAAAAGTGCAGGAACTGCAGCCAAACCCAGAGAAAGACGCCATCCCCACGGTTTTATGTTCTGAGTGCCGTAGTTAACCATATTTGCTGTGAAAATCCCAAGTGTTGTGGCCAACTGGAACAACATATTAAGTCCTCCACGGAGTTTTGGAGGAGCCAGTTCTGAGAGGTACAGAGGAACGGCCTTGACACAAATTTAAACCAAAAAATTTGTTAACCAATTCGTTCAAATTCAAACCAAAAACATTGTAAACCGAAGCCCATGGCATCCAAATTACCAAAAAAGTCTGCAAACCCTAGCAATTTGATCCAGATTAAAAAGTCTGCAAACCCAATTCATTCAATGTCAAACATAAGTTTTGTAACCAAGTCATTATAAGTGGAATTAAAAATTCTGTAATCCCGAGTCACTGAAATGCAAAACTGTTGAAGCCAAAAGACTAAACAATTGGTTACCCGCAAATTCTTCGGTGAAGATAATGCTTTCAAAATCCCAAAAATCCATACAGACCTACCTGATTTCCAAAGCCAATTCCGATTCCAAGCATAATGCGCCCAATAAAGAGCATGGCCAAATTCACGGCACCGGCATTCAGAGATGCACCTATGATAAAACTGACACCTCCGCTGATAATACTGGCCCTGCGCCCATATTTCCTTGTCATAGGAGACGCAAACAGCGAAGCAATGAGGCCTGCAATGTAGAGGGACGAGGTGAACATGGCCAGACCCTGGTTATTGTACTTGCAATAATCGCTTTCGTCGGTGTTTTCATGTTTCTTGCGGTAGACAACAGGAAAAAATTTCTCGAGAAATGGATCCATGGATGTCACTCCACCTGTTATTCACAACACAGCACAGAATTCAATAAATCCATCGAAGCATAGAGGGTTCAATTGTTTTCTTCTCATCATTATCAATTCATAGAATTATTTGCTGAGCTAATTCAAAATATAAACTGAAACTGAAAATTGTTTGAAAACATTGGGCACAAATACCAGATATGCCTATATCATAGCCAAATATGGAACCCCCAATAGCACCAATTATGCATGCAACTACAACATAGAGCGTTACTCGGCCCTGGTATTGCTGTGCCCTTTCCCGTGACACTCCCACTGGATGCAGAGAACCGCCCGCCATCCTCTACAGAATCAGAACACACAGAAATGGGTTCTAGGAATATCCCAGAATAACTCAAACCGTAGGATCTGAATTCTGGTGTATAAATTGGGCAGCTAGTGTACAGTAACGCCTACATTCAGTAGTGGACCTATGTGATGGCGACTAACGATATCAGCGCTGCTACTTGTCGGCCTTTCACAACCATGGTCCAGGAAAGCTCGAATGGGATGGTTTCCTCCTCTAGACTTGGCGGAGGTACCCTTATTGGGTAGGTCCACATTACCAGATTTCCAATTTGCTATCAACTTTATCTGTAATAAACCAGGTCACCCAACAAGATCAATCACAGCAGCCATAGTTCCATAATGGATAGAGAGGCGTAAAAATCAGAAAAATTGTGTGAACGGATAAATTATCCACGCACTAAACATGCTGCGGCCGGCCCGGGTAGAGCACATGAACTCACATGTATGCCCTGAAGACTTGGTATATGATTCCTCCTATCGTCTGCCAAATGTTTCTGATTCACATTGACAACGACACTAGTGCAATTTTCATGTTAGCTCCACTCACCTGGAAGAGAGAAAGAGTCCGAAGAGGGCATGAAAAAGAGTGTTTTGGCTAAAAAATTATATTCCAAATCTTGATTCAAGATTCCCTCGTTATTCAGTCTGTCTCGAAGAGGGCACGAAAAAGAGTGTTTTGGCTAAAAAATTATATTCCAAATCTTGATTAAAGATTCCCTCGTTATTTAGTATGTCTTGAAAGGTAATAAATGATAAATGTTATTAAATATTCAAATATTTTACTAATATATCATTGATTACTATTATAAATGATAAACCTTATTTTATATATTTATTAAATATTTATTTTTTTAATACGTATTTTATATTTAACTTTTTTTTAATATATATTGTAATCAATTTTATCAAAATTTAATTTTATATTTCTAAAAATAGAATTTAAACATAAACAAATTCAATTTCTATTTTATTTTTTTAAATATACAATTCAAACCTAACCAAATTCAAATCATCAAAAATTGTATTATTAATTAATATTCTAAACCATAAAGATGATAACTTTAGAACTTATTGAACTTTGAAATTTCTTGGAATGTATTATTCTTTAATATTGTAGATAATAAACATTGTTTTTATACAATATTAAACATTGTTTTTTGTATAAGTTTGTTGAACATTTCCCATCACTAATTTTCTAGACTTGTTCAGTCAACAAAATTATATTGAGGAACACTTCTTTCTCTTTGTTTTAATAAGAGAAATAAAATTTTAAATAATCTCAATTAACCACTTCTTTCTTAAGGTTTGATTGACCATATTGGTGGCCGTTATCATTTTTTTTAAACGTATCATCCTTTAATGATGATAAAAGTTGTTTGGATATAAAATGTTTTTAATAAAATTAATAAATATAATAAAAACAAAATTATTAAATAATTTTTTATTATATTGAATTTGTGCTTTTATTAAAGATTAGATATAATTTTTTTATTTTTCAATATGAAATGAAATTTAAAATGATTTTCTAATATAGTTTTGTTTTTGGGTCGCACAAGTGGGAGGGGTTACTCTCAACCTGGATGGGAAAATTAAAATTGAGTACAATGGGGGGTTAGTCAATTGCGGGGTTAGTCAATTGCGCAAATAATGCAACAAAAGCATATGAATTACTGCAAAGGCTCCTTATGGGAAAAAAAGTAAACATCATAGATTTGGTGGTGTTAGAAGATTCAAAGTTGGTTATATATCACCTTGTTCATGGATCTTTTCCTAAGGATTGCAAGTTCTGAAGCATTATTGATCAAATCACGAATGTGAAACTAGACTTTGTTGGGTATGTGTTATATTCTTTCCACGACTAGCCACGTGCGGGGGGTCACAGGGGGGGCAATATCTCCCCTTGTACGTTGCACTGGGCGCAACAAGGGGGTCACAAGGGGGGCGACAACTCCCTATTCGGTGTCAGAGGTAGCACCCCAGGAAAAAAAAAGAGTTGGTCCTTATTTTTCGGTGGGCGGACCCTCCCATGGTTTTGTGCATGGGCTTGCACATGGTTTTGAGGCATGATGGTTTTCAGCTTCTGTGTAGAAATTATATACAAGATGCATGTATATATCCAGATTCTCCTGATCTAACAATTTTTATCTTCTTGCTAAATATAGAATCCTTCTATTGTTAATCTTTTGCGGAAATTAAACATTCAATTGCAAACACATGAAGCGATAAAAAAATCGCACATAACACAGTTGTTTAACGAGAAAGCCCGAAGCTGAAAACCCCAACTATCATATATTATGTGTCATGGAGATCATGTAACAATCTCATATAAAGCTTAGTACATCAAGCTCCCAGTACAATCAATCGTCACACACTAATCAGAAGAAATCTTCAAATCCATGCACCGATTTATTACCACTTGGTAGCCCACCTCCACTGTGCAATCCCTGCTGAATAATTGCTCTGAATGAATTCGAATTACACTTTCCTTGACTTCGCAATCCTCATTGGAAACTCCAATGTGTGTGTGGTGCAATCAATGCATCACTATAGTCACAACAGATAGTCCATCTTGCCCTTTCACCTATCTCTCCACTGGGTCTCCACTGGAATTGCCATGCACTGTAGTTAAATGTTGTATTGTTCAGTTGATTAATGAGTTATTATTTGTGAATTAATTAACTAATTAATTCACTCCACTCTCACTAGTGTATCATTCAGTTAGACTAGATACAACTAGCTCAACTGAGTTTAACTCCATTGATTGAGTTAAACTGAATAACAACTCCTTGAACTACTCTTCCAACTCTATCATAACTTTGCCACTTCAGTTCTAACTGAGTCATCCATGCATGAAACACCACTAAACCCTAGGAATTGCGTAATTCCTTCAGCCCACTGATTTGACAAATATGTACACTAAAATAAAGTGTTCCAAGAGAATAAGTTGTTGTTTATTGTCAGATTATTATTAAGAGCTAATAATAATCGACACTTCTATTTTTAGATCGACGATTTATAAATAGACTTCGCCCAATATTCTAAAAACAGAATTTCATCTATTTTTCCAACTTGACCAACCATCCAAAAATAGCATCCTGCAACTTTTGAAATATGATCACCATGTCTAAAAATAGACATAGTCTAAAAATAGACTTGCGCCAAAAATAGCCTGCGGGCCCACTTAGTGAAGGTGACTCTTTTCACTAAGCTCATCATCTTGTTGAATCTCAACACTCCCTCTCAACAAGATAGCGATTATCTTTCACCCCGATCCTGCCTCTATGGTATTCGAATTTGCTCCTAGTGAGGGCCTTCGTCAAAATATCTGCATCTTGATCCTCCGTAGGAATGTACTGAAGCAACATGATCTTCCGCTGTACACAATCTCTGATATGATGATACCAGATATCAATATGTTTAGATCTATCATGAAACATAGGATTAATCGAGAGTTTAATGCAACAATGATTATCACAATGTATCACTGTAGGATCTAAATGTGAATCGAACAAACCAACCAGGATCTTCCTCATCCAGATAACCTCACATGCAGCTTGACTTGCTGCCATGTATTCTGCTTCTGCTGAAATGAGTGCCACGGATCTTTGTTTCCCGCTGTACCAAGAAACTATTGTAGATTCGATACTAAAAATCCCTCCTGATGTGCTCTTTTTGTCCATTGGGCTGCCTGCCCAATCTGCATCTGTGAAGCCATGCAAATTCACCTCATCTGTCTGTCTGTACCATAATCCATACTCAGATGTGCCCTTAAGATACCTCAGAACATGCTTGCATGTCTTCCAAAAGAGCTTGGTAGGCTTGACCATCGCTTGTGAAAGCTGGTTCACTGCATAGCATATGTCCGGTCTTGTATTAACTAAATACATGAGCGAACCCACCAACTGTCGATAAACAGTGGCATCCACTATCTCTGCCGATGTAGCACCCTATTTCCTCCAATTTCTTGGAAGAGGAGTGTCGATAGGCTTGCAGCCTTGCATGTGAAACTTCTCAAGTATCTCCCGGGCATACTTGCCTTGAGACACAAATAGTTCACTCTTCCTTATCTTCCTTATCATTGGTATTTCAACCAAGGAAATACAATGAAGGAGGCCCGCATTTCATTCAAACTCCCTTGCAAGATCTCGCTTTTCATGGCGTGTATCAACTGCTCATCACCCGTTAGTATTAAATCATCAACATAAAGAAAAATGATTAAAAGCTTACCCTCCACCACAATTTGGTATAGGTTTGCATCCGCCTCACTCTTGGTGAAGCCAAGTCTAGTGAAATAGTTGTCGATCCATGTGTACCAAGCACGAGGTGCTTGTTTCAGCCATACAACGCTCTTTTGAGTCTGCACACATGCAACTCGCTGCTGAAGATCTCAAATCCTTCAGGCTGCTCAATGTACACCTCTTCCTCAATGATCCCATTAAGGAACACAGTCTTCACATCCATCTGATGAATGTGCCAACCCATCTGTGTTGAGAGAGCAAGGATGGTCCTTATGAAAGAATACCGTGCAACAGGTGCAAAGGTTTCTTCATAATCAATCCCCTAGATCTGTGAGAAGCCCCGGGCAAAAAATCTTGCCTTATACTTCTCGACGCTCCCATCAACAACTTGCTTTACCTTGTAGATCCATCTTGATCCTACAACTTATTTTCCCACCGGCCTTGAAACAATCTCCCAAGCACTATTTCTGACAATGGAGTCATACTCCTCCACCATGGCATCTACCAATGTGGGCTCCTGCACTGCTTCCTCGAAAGAAGATGGCTCTGTCACGATACACTTGCTTATAAGAGCCATGTCTCCAGTAAATCGATCAAGTGACTATCTCTGTCTGCGTTGTGATGTAGGAACTCCTATATTCTGTGCCGCATCGTTTCCCGCCCTCACCTTCGTGGTGTTGCTTGCCTTGTCTGATGTTTGGTTCTGCATGAGTGGACTCCTCCACTCCATGAATCTCCTCCTGTGGCTGATCCACATCTAGAGGCTCATCTTTGGGAAGAAGAAGTTCCTCCTCTGCATGCAAGTGTAGCTCCCTCTCAAGCGACAACTTCATGGCTTTCACCTCATTGAATTTTATATCCCGTTGCACCATAGTCATTCGACTTTTTGGCAAATACACACGATAATTATGGGTGTTTCTATGTACCCCACAAATATCCCAACTTCTGCAGTCGGCTCCAGCTTCTTCCTGGCGTCCTTTGTCACATGAATGTAAACAAATGAGCCAAAAATCTTCAAATGAGAAATATCAGGCTTCTTACCAGTAAAAGCTTCTTCAGTGTACTCATGCCAAGTATCAATATGATGGGGCCAAATTCGCTGCACATAAACCGAGGGTTGGGCGCCGCCACAAGTAACGCCGCAGGCTCCCCTGGTCATGTAGCATCACTCGTGCAGCACCCACGATTGTTCTGTTCTTCCTCTCAGCGACCCCATTCTGCTGTGGGTTATGAGGCGCTATGAGTTCTCTTCGAATTCCTTCTTTTCTACATAAGTCTTTGAATTCACCCGAGATGTATTCACCACCATTATCACTCCGTAGAGCTTTCACTTGCTTCCCTGACTCCTTCTCCACCAATTTTTTAAACTCACAGAACTTTGAGAATGTTTCACTCTTCTTTTGCATGAAGAATATCCAACATCTACAAGAATAGTCATCAACAAATATAACATAATACCTGTGCTTTGCTGTTGAAGAAACCGAGAAAGGTCCACACACGTCTGTGTGAATTCTCTCCAGGATCACCGAAGCACGGTTCTCCTCCTCATGGAAGGTGGTCTTCAAAAACTTACCCATAGTACATCCCTTGCACTGATCTGACTATGCAAGAGTACCCTTGGGAAGTCCAGTATAAATCTGCTACAAAATCTTCAAAGCACCATGGTGAAGATGGCCTAATCTCCTGTGCCATAATTCACTCTCTTCCTAGCTCACCACTTCTTCTGCTTTGCCCACCATTGCAGCGTAGCCATCTACCTCCAACTTGTAGATATTGTTAACTCAAATCCCTATCCTCTTGGTTTGACCCATTGTTTTATGTCGAAGGAAATTTTTTCCCTCATTGAAAAAAACATCATAAGCTTTGTCTTCCAACATTGTGACCGAGACCAAGTTCTTCTTCAGACCTGGAGCATGCATAACATCTTTCAACAAGAATGGATTACCAGAATCCATCTCAAAGGTAATGGTCCCAATGCCGGTCACACTATATTGACCATCGTCGCCCATCTCTATATGCATTTGAAGGTCCTTCTCCTCCAAGTCACTAAACAACTCCTTGTCTCCCATCATATGGAAAGATGCACCACTATCAAGATACCACACCAATCCCATATAGCTTGAAACCAAGCATGTGATCAAAGAGAAATCAAGTTCAAATTGTGAGGCTAAGGCCTCTCCAGATGCAGCTCCAGCAGTCTTCTTGTTCTTCTTCTGTGGACAGTTAGTGGCGAAATGCCCATGTTCGTGACAGTAAAAACACTTCACCTTGGACAAATCCTGCTTCTTGCCTTTAGCTTCAGATTTTGAAGGAAATTTCTTCCCCTTCACTTTCCTTGCTTTGGAAGCCAAAGTGAAATTCTCTTCATCTTCATTCTTTGATGAAGAGCCATCCCTGGTACCTTGCCTTATCTCCTCCTGCACAAGAACCGACCAAAGTCTCTCCCATCCCAGCAATTTCTCCTGTCCATTGACAGAGTCTTCGTAGCTATGCCAAATATTCAGAAGCCCAAGGAGAGCCAAGCTCACCAAGTCTTCATCATCAACAGTAATCCCCGAACTTCCCAGTTCATCCCTATAGTGGACAAACTTTGTGAAATATTTTGGAATACTTTCGTCCTTCTCCAGTTTTATTTTTTTGAGCTTGTCTTTCAGCGCCAACTTCCTCTAGTTTCTGCTACTTTGGAACAAATATGTCAAAGCCTTCCACATTAAGAATGGAGTGGCTTTCCCGTGAAGGCTGGACTTAATATGGTCCTTCACACCTTCCAACAAAATTCTTCTTATCTTTGCTATTTTCTTTTTCCATGCATCAAGCAATGTAGAATCGCTAGATCTCGTCTTAGGAACATCGCTATCGATGAAATCCTTCAGTCCATTATCCTCCAGCACTGCCTCGATACTATCCTTCCAGGCTATGTAATTTGAGCTCCCATCAAGGGCATACTCCAATTGCAACCCATTGAAAGACATTTCAATGTATACTCAGCTATCGCACCAAGAATTTTATGAAGAAAATTTGAATTGTCCACGAGCACAAACTCAACAACCCTTCACAATTGCAATCTTCAAGAATTAACATTGTTCTGATACCATGTAGAAATTATATACAAGATGCATTTATATATCCAGATTCTCCTGATCTAACAATTTTTATCTTCTTGCTAAATACATAATCCTTCCACTGTTAATCTTTTGCGGAAATTAAACATTCAATTGCAAACACATGAAGCAATAAAAACAATCGCACATAACACAGTTTTTTAACGGGAAATCTTGAAGTTGAAAACCCCAACTATCATATATTATGTATCATGGAGATCATGTAACAATCTCATACAAAGCTTAGTACATCAAGCTCTCAGTACAACCAATCATCACACACTAATCAGAAGAAATCTGCAAATCCATGCACCGATTTCTTGCCACCTGCTAGCCTGCCTCCACTACGCAATACCTGCTGAAGAATAGCTCTGAATGAATTCGAATTACACTTTCCTTGACTTCGCAGTCCTCATTGGCAACTCCATTGTGTGTGTGGTGCAATCAATGCATCACTTAGTCACAACAGATAGTCCATCTTGCCCTTTCACCTATCTCTCCAATGGGTCTCCACTGGAACTGCCATGCACTGTAGTTAACTGTTGTATTGTTCAGTTGATTAATGAGTTATTATTTGTGAATTAATTAACTAATTAATTCACTCCACTCTCACTAGTGTATCATTCAGTTAGACTAGATACAACTAGCTCAACTGAGTTTAAATCACTTTAAATGAGTTAAACTGAATACAACTCCATGAACTGCTCTTCCAACTCTATCATAACTTTTCCACCTTAGTTCTAACTGAGTCATCCATGCATGAACCACCAGTAAACCCTAGGATTTACGTAATTCCTTCAACCCACTGATTTGACAAAGTTTTATACTGAAATAAAGTGCTCCAAGAGAATAAGTTGTTGTTTATTGTCGGATTATTATTAAGAGCTAATAATAATCGACACTTCTATTTTTAGATCGACGATCTATAAATAGACTTCGCCCAATATTCTAAAAACACAATTTCATCTACTTTTCCAACTTGACCAACCATCCACAAATAGCATCCTACAACTTCTGAAATATGTTCACCATGTCTAAAAATAAACATAGTATAAAAATAGACTTGCGCCAAAAATAGCCTGTGGGCCCACTTAGTGAAGGTGACTCTTTTCACTAAGCTCATCATCTTGTTTAATCTCAACACTCTGGTATTTTGTAGATCCGGTAAAGGAAACTATGGTTATGTTCTAATCCATGGTTAATGGATTGGGGTTTATGTATGCTTTGGTATGTATATATATGTGTTGTAACACTAAAAGGAACATAATGAAAAATCAAGTTGGTCATCCCGATTTTGGATCCAGGGGAAAATCTCTGTGTATATATGTTTTATGTTTTATGCTCTCGCTATTGTTTATTTTTTGTTTTTAAGATTCGTTTGCAGATAATTTCTGTACAGGGTTAAAACCTACATTTGGTATTGGAGTTGTTTCGGATTCAAGGGGACACCTTTGCTGTTGAGGGTTTTTTGCTTGGGCCTAAGGTAGACCCTGTTCAGTGGGAGATTTGCGGGATCGATTCTTGCGGTGAAAGAAGATGGAGAGCAGTGGAAAGATAGAGATTGAGAAATTTAATGGTCGAAGTTTTGAGTAGTGGAAGCTCAAGATGGAGGATTTGCTAGTGGATCATGGTAGATCCAGGTACTAAACCAAGGACAATGTCAAATGAAGACTGGAAGAAGTTGGATCGGAAGGCGAAGAGCACAATATGATTGTGTGTCTCAGATTCGGTATTGTTGAATGTATCTGGGGAAGTTACGGTGAGAATAATTTATGGGACAAACTTGGGACTTTGTACCAATCTAAGTCTCTGGTGAATAAATTGTTCTTGTAGAAAAAGTTGTATAACCTAAGGATGAAGGATGGAGACTCAGTGACAGAGCATCTGAATGAATTCAATACTGTGGTAAGTCAATTTTCATCTATTGATATTAAAATATTAGATGAAGATAAGCGCATCAGTTTGTTGTGTTCTCTACCAGACTCGTGGGACATTCGGGTTATTGCAATAGGTAGCAATACAACTACCTTGCATTTTGATGACATTGTCTCAGCCTTGCTGTCAGAGGAAATGAGACAGAGAAATATGGAGGGTCAGAATGGAGATGCCTTATCTGTATGAGGAAGGCCCCAGAACAGAAACAAGAATAAGGTTTCGAGTGGGAGATATAAATCTAGAGGGAGATCTAAATCTATTGGAAAGTTTGTAAAGGTGTTCTGGAAATGCGGAAAGGAAGGGCACTACAAAAAGGACTGCAGATCTAAATCTCCCGAGAAAGGAAAGGGATCTGATGATTCTCCTTTTGCAGAGGCGAAAACCACCTCAGATGAAGATGGGAATGTGTATTTGGCTTCTTCTTCAAATACACATGTAGATCATGAGTCATGGTTGATTAACTCGGGTGCATCCTTTCACTTCACTCCTTGTAGGAAGTGGTTCTGCAAGTATGAGAAATATGATGACGGTGATGTCTTCTTAGGTGATGATAGGAAGGCCAGAACCGTTGGACATGGAAAATTCAAGCTGAAGCTACAAGGTGGAAGGATTAGAACACTTCCTGGTGTTCTGCACATTCCTGCATTGGCCAGAAATCTGATTTATGTAAGCAAGATGGATGATGCAGGTGTAAAAATAGTGTTCAAGAAAGATGTATGTAAGATGGTTCGGGAGCACTGGTATTAATGCAGGGAGTTCAGATTGGAACTCTGTACGAGCTTTAGGGTAGCACTATTGTTGATGGGTGCAAGAGTTCTGTGGTTCCCAAAAGTGGAATGGAAAACCTAGAGGTCTCTGGAGAAAATACCATGCTATGGCATCAAAGGCTTGGACATATTGGAGAGAAGGGCCTTCGGATACTACATGGAAATAGTATGGTAGAAGGTATGTATAATAGCTCTCTGGATTTTGATTTCTGTGAACATTGTGTATATGGGAAGCAGAATCGGGTGAGTTTTCCTTCTGGTGCTAAGAGGGAAAACAAGATATTAGAGCTTGTGAATAGTGATGTGTTTGGACCTGTGTTGGTTCCATCACTGGGTAAGTCTGTGTACTATGTTTCATTCATAGATGACTTCTCAAGGAATCCATGGATATATTTTTTGAGGAAGAAATATGAAGTCTTTGACATATTTAAATAATTTAAGGCTTTGGTGGAAAACTAGACAAAGAAGAAGATAAAGGTGCTGATGACAGATAATGGTGGGGAGTTCTGCAGGAAGGAATTTGAAGAGTTCTGTAAGAAGTGTGGTATAGCACGACACAAGATTACTCCATACACACCTCAACAAAATGGAGTTACAGAAAGAATGAACAGAACGCTGATGGAAAAGGCAAGAAGCATGCTTAGTGGTACCGGGTTAAGACAAGAATTCTGGGTAGAGGAAGTGGAGACTGCATCTTACTTGGTTAACAGATCACCTTCATCAGCGTTGGAGGATAAGACTCCACATGAGGTATAGACTAGTAAGAAACCCTCTCTTTCACATATGAGGGTATTTGGATGTGATTCATATGTACATGTTCCAAAGGAGAAAAGGAGAAAGTTGGATAATAAATCTGAAAGGCACATCTTTATGTTGAAAATGCAGCAAGATGATGGAGCTTAGTGAAATGAAGTCACCTTCACTAAGTGGGCCCGCAGGCAAATTTTGGCGCAAATTCTATTTTTAGACATATGGAGCATGGTCCGGGGATTGCAGTATGTTATTCTTGGAGTATTGGTCATGTTGGTAAAAATAGATGGACCTCTATTTTTTGGACCTATAGGTCGAAGTCTATTTTTAGACCGCCTCTCCTTAAAATAGGGAAGTCAAATATTATTTACCCTTAATAATATTTGGACTCTAAACTTCAGTTTACTCTCTTGGAGCACTTCAGTTCGAGCCTTGGAAGTGGCTCATGCATCTGACAGAAGAATTACGCTATTCCTAGGGGTTTGGTGAGCTCATGCATGGTTGACTTCAGTTAGGACTTCAGTGGCAGAAGTTTGGTGGAGTTGATGAGACAGTTGGTGGAGTTGTGTTCGGTTTAACTTAGTTGAACTAGTTGAGATTAGTTTAACTAGCTAATCAACTAGTAATGAGTGGAGTGAATTAAATATTATTTAACTCATTAATTAGTAACTCATTATTCAACTCAAGAACACATCAGTTCACTACAGTGCATGGACAGTTCAGTGGAGACCAGTGGAAGAGGTAGATGAAAGGGTGAGTACAGCTATCAGTTGGGACATCAGTTGTGCATGAGATTTGCACCACACTTGGAGGCAATTGCCCATGATGATTGCGATGTCAAGCCAAGGAGATTCGAACCTTGGATCTCTATTTAGACAGGCCATGATTGCGCAATAGAGGCAGGCAATTAGTGGATGTGTTTTGAACCTGTGACTTGTTCAAAACCAAGCTAGTTTTGTGTGTAACTTCATGAGATAGTACTGAGTACTTGTGAGGAGTATTGTACTGAGTTTTTTACATGTTTTCTCCATTATAATATACACAATAGCTGCGGGGTTTTAAGCTATAAGCTTTCCCCATACATACTGTGTTAATGTGTATGATGATTTGATGTGCTATCGCTTGTTTTATTTCCGCATGTGTGATGATCTGAGTGGAAGAGATTATGTGTTGCATATGAATTTGAATTGATATGTGATCAGGATAATATCGGTGGATAATTAATCATTATTCAGCAAATTTCTACATGGTATCAGAGCTATTGAAGCAGAGATTGATCATCACAGTGATTACAAACTTATTTCGGTAGACATAGTCTGCATGCGGGCCAGGTAGCCTCTGGATCCATCCTTTCCTTTGAAAGGTGATATATCCAGTAAACGCCCCTACAATCGATCTCTGTGCTAGAAATAATTTGTTCTCACAGATCAAGAGTGGTTGAGCTTTGAGTTGGAATTCGAATTTTGCAGCAGTTTTGTTTTCTTGGTGCCGGAGTTGAAAATGTCTTTCAACGGTTTGTGACTCGAATATGCTCTTGAAGGCAGTTCGAATTATGTTGCATGGAAGGATCGCATGGAGGCAGTATTAGAAGATAATGGACTAAAAGAGTTCATAAATATGGATGTCAAAAAGCCCACTGATCCTGCTGAAGTTGAAGCCTGGCAAAAGAAGATGGCGAAATGTCGAAGGATCATGTTGGAGGGCGTCAAGGATCATATTGTATCCAGCCTGCATGGAAAGGCTTCTCCATATTTAATGTGTAAAGCTTTGACGGATATATTCCAGAGTAAGAGCGACCAAAGGAAGTTGGCGCTCAAAGATAAGCTCAGAAACATCAAGATGGAGAAAGGCGACAGTATCGCCAAATACCTCACGAAGTTCACTCAATGCAGAGATGAGCTGGGAAGTGTGGGGGTGACTGTCGAAGACGAGGACATGGTTGACCTGGCTCTCCTTGGTCTTCCGAAGGCTTGGCACTCATATCAAGATAGTGTCAATGGTCGGGAGAAGCTGCCGGGATGGGAGCGCCTTTGGGCGGATCTCATGCAGGAGGAGATAAGGAGGACTACTCGAGATGGATCTTCATCAAAGGGAGCTGGTGAAGAAAACTGCGCTTTGGTGGCCAAAGCAAAGAAGGGGAAGGGTAAGAAAACCTCTCATTCTGGTGCAAAGGGCAAGAAGCAGGATATGGCGAAAGTGAAGTGTTTTCACTGCCATGATCATGGAAATTATGCTACCAATTGTCCGAAGAAGAAGAAAAACAAGCAAGCGGGAAGATCTGCAGATGGAGAAGCTTTGGCTTCGCAGTTCAAGCTTGACTTTTCACTGATCGCATGCTTGGTTTCAAGTGTGATGGGATCGGTGTGGTTCTTGGACAGCGGTGCGTCATTTCATATGACAGGAGATCGGGATTTGTTCTCAGATCTGGAGGACAAAGATTTGGGTGTGCACATCGAGATGGGCGATGATGGTAGATACAGTGCGACTGGTATCAGTACCATATCCTTTCAGAGGGAGTCTGGTAAACCCTTTGTATTGAAGGATGTCATGCATGTACCTGGATTGAAGAAGAACTTGATCTCTGTGGCAATGTTGGAAGATAAGGGGTATGATGTGGTCTTCAGCGAAGGAAAGGCCTTCCTGCGCAGTAAGACTACTGGAGAGACCCGGAAGATAGGGGTTCGAACCAAGAACCTTTATCAGTTGCAAGTAGATGGCTGCGCAGCAATGGCATGCAAGACCGGAGAAGTGGTGAGCCGGGATGATGAGGGCGAATTGTGGCACAGGAGATTGGGCCACCTTCACCATGGAGCTTTGAAGATCCTGCAGCAGATTTCTACTGGGCTTCCTAAGGGCACTCTTGCGCAGTCAGATCAGTGCAAGGGGTGTACCTTGGGGAAGTATGTGAAAGCCACTTTTCACGAGAAGGATAGTCGCGCCACGACGATCCTTGAGAGAGTTCACACAGACGTGTGTGGTCCTTTCTCAGTTGCTTCGACAGCAAAGCACAAGTATTACGTGATCTTTGTTGATGATTTCTCTCGAAAGTGCTGGATATTCTTCATGCAGAAGAAGAGCGATACATTCACGAAGTTATGTGAGTTTAAAGCACTGGTCGAGAAGGAGTTGGGGAAGAAGGTGATTGCTCTAAGGAGTGACGATGGTAGTGAATTCATCTCGGCTGAATTCAAGGAGTTCTGCAGCGCAGAAGGGATTCGGAGAGAGCTCATCGCACCCCATAACCCACAACAGAACGGGGTGGCTGAGCGGAAGAACAGAACGGTCGTGGGTGTTGCACGGGCGATGTTGCATGATCAGGGCCTACCCCTTCACTTGTGGGCTGAGGCATGCAATACAACAGTGTATGTGCAGAACCGTTGTCCTCACAAGGTTCTTGGCATGAGTACACCGGAGGAGGCTTATTCTGGAAAGAGGCCTGACATTTCCCATTTGTGGATTTTTGGTTCTCCTGTCTACATGCATGTGACGAAGGATGCGAGAAGGAAGCTGGATCCGACCGCAGAGGTTGGAATATTTGTGGGGTACACTGATACACCTCACAACTATTGGGTGTATTTGTCAGACAGTCGAAAGACTGTTGTGCGACGGGATATAAAATTTCAGGAGGAGAAAGCCATGCAGTGTTCGCTTGAGAGGGAGCTACACTTGCATGCAGATGAGGAGCTGTTAGTTCCTAAGGCGGAGCTTCCGGATGTGGATCAGCCACAAGAGGAGGTTCAGGAGGTGGAAGAAACCACCCAGGCAGCGCCAACCATCAGAGGGCGCATGCGCACTACAGAAGCTGAGCGACTGGCTCGGGATGCAGAGAAGGTTGTAGGACCACCTGCAGCATAGCACAGACAGAGACAGTCACCGGATCGGTACACTGGATACATGGCTCTTGTGAGTCAATGTGTCGTGACGAAGCCATCCTCTTTTGAGGAAGCTGTGGAGGAACCCGCATGGGTAGATGCCATGATCAAAGAATATGATTCGATCGTCAGAAACAGTGCATGGGAGATTGTCCCAAGACCGGAGGGGAAATCAGTGGTGGGTTCGCGATGGATCTACAAAGTGAAGTAGGCGGCTGACGGGAGTGTGGAGAAGTACAAGGCGAGATTTGTTGCCCGTGGCTTCTCACAGATCGAGGGGATTGACTATGAGGAGACCTTTGCACCTGTCGCAAGGTACTCTTCCATACGGACGATCCTTGCTCTCTCAGCACAGATGGGATGGCACATTCATCAGATGGATGTGAAGACTGCGTTCCTCAATGGAGTTATTGAGGAGGAGGTGTACATAGAGCAGCCTGAAGGTTTTGAGATCTTCAGCAGTGAGTCGCATGTGTGCCGACTCAAGAGAGCACTGTACCGGCTGAAGCAAGCACCTCGTGCTTGGTACACTCGGATAGACAGCTACTTCACCGGGCTTGGATTCTCCAAGAGTGAGGCGGATCCAAACCTGTACCAGATTGTGGTGGAGGGGAAGCTGTTGATCATCGTACCGTATGTAGATGATCTGATTTTGACTGGCGATGAGCAGTTGATACTTTCATGCAAGGAGGATCTTGCACGAGAGTTTGAGATGAAGGACTTGGGCATCCTTCATTATTTCTTGGGATTGGAGATTTGGCAGCGCAGTGGAGGACTGTTTGTTTCTCAGGGCAAGTATGCCCGGGAGATTCTGGAGAGGTTCAACATGCATGGCTGCAAGCCTGTTGACACTCCTCTTCCTGGTGGTTGGAGGAAGGAGGATGCTACTTCAGCAGAGGTAGTGGATGCCACCGTCTATCGACAGTTGGTGGGGTCGCTTATGTATCTGGTCAATACACGACCCGATATATGCTATGCTGTTAACCAGCTTTCGCAAGCTATGGTTAAGCCTACCAAGCTCTTCTGGAAGGCAGGTAAGCATGTATTGCGTTATCTTAGTGGCACATCGGGATATGGTCTATGGTACAGACAGGAGGATGGAGCGAAGCTTTCCGGCTTCACTGATGCAGATTGGGCAGGGAGCCCAACGGACCGAAAGAGCACATCTGGAGGAGTTTTCAGCATTGGGTCGACAGCAGTTTCCTGGTACAGCAGGAAGCAAAGATCCATGGCACTCAGTTCAGCAGAGGCCAAGTACATGGCAGCAAGCTTGGCTGCATGCGAGGCTATTTGGATGAGGAAGATCCTCGTTGGATTGTTCGGGTTGCACTTGGAGCCTACTGTGATTTATTGTGATAACCAGAGTTGCATTAAACTCTCGGCTAATCCAGTATTTCATGATAGATCCAAACACATCTACATCAGGTACCATCATATCAGAGATTGTGTGCAGCGGAGAATCATGTTACTTTCATATGCTCCCCACAGTGACCGGATGCCGACATTCGACAAAGGTGCTCACCAGAACAAGTTCGAATTCCGTAGGCAAGATAGGGCCGGGTAGACAATCCATATCTTTCTCGAGAGGGAGTGTTGAAAATGCAAGAAGATCGTGGAGCTATGAAATGAAGTCGGTTTCACTAAGTGGGCCCGTGTGCTATTTTTGGCTGTCTATTTTTAGACATACGGAGCATGGTTCAGGGATTGCATGTATGAGATTCTTGGAGTATGTGTCATGTTGGTAAAAATAGATGGGACTCTATTTTTTAGGTCAAAGAGGTCAAAGGCTATTTTTAGACTGCCTCTCCTAAAAATATGGAAGTCAAATATTATTTACCCTTAACAATATTTAGACTATAAACATCAGTTTACTCTCTTGGAGCACTTCAGTTCGAGCCTTGGAAGTGGCTCATGCATCTGACAAAGGAATTACGCTATTCCTAAGGGTGTGGTGAGCTCATGCATGGTTGAATTCAGTTAGGACTTCAGCAAGGGTAAGTTTGGTGGAGTCGATGAGACAATTGGTGGAGTTGTGTCTTGTTGTCCTAGTTGAACTAGTTGAGATTAGTTTAACTGGCTAATACACTAGAGATGAGTTGTGTGAATTAAATATTATTTAATTCAAGAATTATTAACTCATTATTCAACTAAAGAACACATCAGTTTAACTCAGTGCATGGACAGTTCAGTGGCGACAAGTGAAAGAGGTAGATGAAAGGGTTGAGTTAGCTATCAGTTGCGACATTAGTTGTGCATGATATTTGCACCACACTTGGAGGAAATTACCAATGAAAATTGCGCAGTTGGAGCCAGTGAGATTCGAACTTGGATCTCTATTTAGACTAGCCGACTGCGTTAACAGAGGAAGGCAATTAGTGGATGTGTTTTGAACCTGTGACTTGTTCAAAACCAAGCTAGTTTGTGTGTAACTTCATGAGAAATTACTGAGTACTTGTGAGGAGTACTGTACTAAGTTTGTTACATGTTTTCTCTATTATAATATACACAATAGCTGCGGGGTTTTCAGCTATAAGCTTTCCCCATACATACTATGTTAATGTGTATGATGAATTGATGTGCTATTGCTTGTTTTATTTCCGCATGTGTGATGATCTGAGTGGAAGAGATTACGTGTTGCATATGAATTCGAATTGATATGTGATCAGGATAATCTCGGTGGATAATTAATCATTATTCAGCAAATTTCTACACTTTATTGGGTATAAGGATGGTTTAAAGGGTTACATGATTTGGAACCCAAAAATAAGGAAGGTTGTGTATAGCCGAGATGTGGTGTTTAGAGAGGTGAAAGATGTTGTTATGCATGAATTCCTACCAAAGGAACCTGAAAATATATAGTTTGAGCTAAAGGAGGATGAATCAGACTTTACAATAGAAGAAGACTCAAAAGAGGAAGAGCCACAAACTCCAGCTATGAGAAGATCAGTTTGGGAAAGAAGACAACCAAAAAGATATAGTCCATCTGCTTTCTGTTCAAATTTTGCTTTAACTATAACTAATGATGATCCCAGAACTGTTAGGGAGGCCGTAGATTCAGAGGATGGAAAACACTGGAAGGAGGCCATGGTTGATGAAATGGCATCCTTTCATAAAAATGAGGCATGGGATCTGGTGGAGTTGTCGGCTGGAAGGAAGCCCATCGGGAGCAAATGGGTGTTTAAGAAGAAGACGATTGTTGAAGGCAAGGTGGAGAAATACGAAGCTAGGTTGGTAGCAAAAGGTTATTCCTAGGTGCCAGGAATTGATTTTGGTGATGTTTTTTCTTCTGTTTCCAAAGTTACTTCTATTAGATTACTTTTATCTGTTGTTGCTGCATTTGATTTTGAGGTAGAACAAATGGATGTGAAGACAACATTTCTTCACAGGGATCTGGAAGAGGAGATCTACATGAAAAAACCTGAAGGCTTTATGGTGAAGGGGAAGAAATAACTGGTATGCAGGTTAAATAAGTCTCTGTATGGGTTAAAACAATCACCAAGGATGTGGTATCAGAAATTTGATACCTATATACAGGGACTTGGCTTCACCAGAAGCAAGGAGGATCACTTTGTTTATTTTAAATTAATTGGTGACTGTGTTAATTATTTGGTATTATATGTGGATGATGTGTTGTTGATTGGAAATGACAAAGAAATTGTCCAAGATTTGAAGACCCAAATGTTCTCCAAATTCTACATGAAGGATCTTGGTGCTGCAAACTATATTTTGGGCATGGAAATTAAGAGAGATCGGGAAAAGAGGAAGCTCTAGTTAAACCAGAGGAAGTATGTCGAGACTATATTATAAAGGTTAAATATGCGGGATAGTAAATCGGTGAATGTTCCGATTCCTGTAGGTAAAAAGATGTCTACTCAAAAGTGTCCCAAGACACAAGAAGAAGAGGATATGTCCTATGTTCCATATGCAAGTGCAGTGGGTAGCCTGATGTATGCAATGGTCTGTACTAGACCAGACATTTCACCTGCAGTGGGAGTATTGAGCAGGTTTATGTCAAACCCAGGGAAGGAGCATTGGACAGCAGTGAAGCGGATTTTCAGATATTTACGTGGCACTAGTGATTATCACTTGTGCTACCAGGGAAGACCAGCATTGGAAAGAGTGTTGGATATTCATGGTTTTGTTGATGCAAACTGGGTTGGAGATCTAGACCAAAGAAGATATACAAGTGGGTATGTGTTTAGCCTATTTGGAGGTGCAGTCAGTTGGATGAGTAAAATACAGTCTATAGTGGCTCTTTCAACTACAGAGGTAGAATACATAATAGCCACTCATGCAAGCAAATAAGCAGTTTGGTTTCAGAGATTGTGTTCAAGTATGGGTTTGGTGCAACAAGATATAAGGATAGACTATGATAGCCAAAGTGCAATTTTCTTGGCTAAGAACCCTACTTATCATTCAAAGACAAAGCACACTGATGTTAAATATCACTTTGTGAGAGATATGGTTGAGGCTAAAAGGGTGTTGTTGGTAAAGGTGGACACCTTGAAGAATGTTGCAGATGCATTGACGAATTTTGTGAGCACTCAAAAGTTCTCTTCGTGTAGAGAAACAATGGGTGTTGTAGAGCTGGGCTAATGACTAAGCTCTCCTGTGGCCCCCTACATAAATAAAACAACAAGTGGGAGACTATTCGGTATGTGTTATATTCTTTCCATGACTAGTCACGCGAGGGGGGGCGGGGTCACAGGGGGGGTTATAGCTTCCGTTGTACGTTGCACCGGGCGCAGCGCCCTGGGAATTTATTTATTTTGGTCCTTATTTTTCGGTGGGCGGACCCACCCATGGTTTTGTGAATGGGTTTGCACATGGTTTTGGGGTATGATGGTTTTCGACCCCTGGTATTTTGTAGATCCGGTCAAGGGAACTACATATATGTTCTAATCCAGGGTTAATGGATTGGAGTTTATGTATGCTTCAACATGTATATATATGTTTTGTAAAACTAAAAGGAACATAATGAAAAATCAAGTTGGTCGTCCCGATTTGGGATCCAGGGGAAATCTCTGTGTATATTTGTTTTATGTTTTATGCTCTCGCTATTGTTTATTTTCCTTTTTTAAGATTCTTTTGTAGAAAATTTATGTACAGGGTTAAAACCTACAACCTTCTCTATTATTAGCTTCTTTCAGGTGTTGAAAATTAATAACTATGCTCAAGATGATCTCACCAATAAAGGTGTCAAATTGGATGTAGGATCCTTAATGATAAATGTTATTCGTTCCTTCGCAACTATTCCTTAACAATCGACCTACTATGCAATGTACATTTTTTCTATATCGATAGGTCTTTTAGAGAATTTACACCTCCAAGACCATGTATCCTTTAGGACAGTAATACAACTAATATATTTTGAGAATAATGACCACCCTAAAGTTACATGTATAGTCAGCCTCAAAGGATTTTTATTGTACTCACTTGCTATATAGTCTGTGATCTAGGCTTCGATTTTTATTTAATACAATATTCTCATTAGGGTTATATATAAGTGTGTGTGTGTGTTTCTGATAATAATAGTTTGAAGGAAATGTATTTGTAAAATTATTTAGGAATTGATATCCATAATAAATTGAATTGGAACTATGTCGTTTAGAAAATCATAAATGAAGAGTCAAAAGCTTATTATTGAGTTGAAAGGAAGTGAAAATTAGCAAACATTTAACTATGAGCTAGAAAAAACTCCTCTTGGAGACTCTCATTACTCATAATATCTTATATATATGTAAATTTTTTTTATGCAATATGACCCATAAAATGTCTTGGATATTCCACTCGACAGTTCATCACAAATATCTTAAAAATAAAGAATATACACTAATACAATTTCATTTCTCTTTAGATTTATAGATCTATAAATTGTTGTTAATAATATATGCACGTGAATTAAAATTATGCAGAAAATGGAGAACAATGTGATAAAAGCTGACAAACACACACAAACACACACACACACACAAGATATGACTTGGGAAACCATTTCGAGAGAAAAAAATCTCGTTGGAAGGTGATACTTCTCTGCTCTCTTTCTCTGAGTAAAAAATGTCTACAAGTGCAGAGAAGTATGGTCTGTCACATGTGGAAAAGTATAATGCACAAATCCTCTCTATGCTCTCTACATCCTTTCCTTCTCAACTATGGAACAAATCCACTCAAAATAATGGAACCCCATTTCCTCCTATTGGTCTGGTTATAACATAACACAATAGCCTACTATTGGTTAGGTTTGACTACCTCAAATCCTTACCGAAGTTACAATATACTCTCTTCTAGAGTCTTCTACATCATAATTATGTGGCTAGCCCCATTTTTATGAATAATGGGAGTTGACATGGCATCCTCTCAAATTATGGTGGTGAAAACATGAAGGTCAACTTCTTAGTGACATAACTTTCACATACAAAATATGATTGATGTGATTCTTGTGTTGTCGAAAAGATATATGTTTGTAAAATATGAAAAAACATTGTGGTGCCAAAGTGGAAAGTTTTTACCCCAAAAAATGTCATTTGATGCCTTAAAAATGTTCTCAGAAGGTTGCAGACCCCAATTTTCCAAATAGGGTCCCACTGGTAAAATGTATCCTATGAGCTAATTCCTCCACTTTTTCCACTATGAGACCATCAAGATGAATGAAAAGAAATATAATGATCCAATTTGGATCACACCTCCCCATTTTGGGAGATTTTTATTTGCCAAAATATTCTATTGAATGATGTGAGGAAATTCGTCCTCCACCTTCTCTCACATGTACAATTTAGCTTTTCTTGGAATTTTTCCTTTCAAACCAATCTGCCAAATATCATGCTACTGTTTTCTTCTAGTTACAAACCTATTTTGAAAAATTGTATCTTTTGTTAACTCTGCCTAAGAATTGGTGTCAAATCTGTCATAGAAGGTAGGGCCTATTCCTCTTCTTGGTCTAACACGAAAGGCTCATAGAGTTTTAGATTCTCTACATTCACAACTGAGTAAATGCACATGTATGGTGGTAAAATAAGTTGATAGGAATTATCAACCACCTTTCCTAGTATCTCGAAGGGACCATACCATAAAGCCTTCATTTTATTACTAGGCCCTTGTAGCCTCTCCTTGTTCAATTGTAGCCATACTCTATCTCCCACCTTGAATGGTTTCTCTGTTCTATTCCAATCATGCTTGGCCTTATATTTCTCTTGTGACTTATGCAGTGTCTCTTGTACGTGTATATGCATATACCTGATCTTCTTTTTAAATTTTTCAACCCTCAAGGTGTTTCCTATAAGATCTTTTCTCACTCCTACTTACTGCCCATATGTAATGTCCAAAGGTGAAAGAAAAAAATATATAAAACAAGTTTCAAATTGGGAATGTATAGTAGAAGTGTGGACTACTTTGTTGTAAGAATGTTCTATATATACCATATTTTCAGCTCAAGTATTTGGATACTTTTGGTTGTATCCCCTTAGAAGCTACACCAAATCCTATTGACTACTTATGTCTACCCATAATTCACAAATAAATCTTCTATTTCTGTTTGAAATGATGCTCATTGGTATCCCAAAGTGCACCCAAACATGTCCAAAGAACAAGTTTTACTACTTCTTTCCCACTGGCGGTATTTTTTATAGGGCATCAAAACACACATCTTACTGAACCTGTCAACTACCACGAATAGGTAAGCATATCCCTTACTAGTTGTTGGTAAATGTTACACCATTTTTTTGGTCATCTAACTCATTATCAATAGATGAACCCAAGTACACCATGTAAGACCAATTTTACCCTAAGTAAAATTGCTTTCACCATGTCAAATAACATTTGTTCATATTTCCTAGTCACATTTAACCCAAAACAAGGAAATTAAATAAATAAATCATTATTTATTTAATTATTTCCTAGGAATAAGTTATTTAAATCATTATTTAATAACATTCGTAGTTAAATTTGACTAAATCATTTTTAAATAATTAAATAAATCATTATTCATTTAATTATATCCCATCATCTCCCTAAAATAATAAATAAATCATTTATTTATTTATTGTTTATAAATAAAGGAATTGACCTAAGTCAAAAGACCTTTTCCCTCCAACAAATATAATAAAATATTCCTAAAGGGTGGTTCTAGAATTTGATTAATAATATTTTATTCATGCAACAAGTTCTAGATAACCCTAATATTTTGTTATAAATAGGAGGGTTTTCCCCATTCATTAGTCACCTCCATTGCATTAGATCACACTGGATCTACTCTTGGTCACCATCTTCCATTTTTTTCCTTGTGAGCTCCCATTGAGTTCTATGCTTGTCTAGGTTTTCTACCACAATAAGAGAGAGGAATTTTAGATTTGAAACGCTGAGGACATTCAGGAACCCATCCCATTGAGGAGAACCGGAAAACACCTTTCTTGTTTTCCTCTCAGGTGCCCCATTCTTTAATATAATATAAAACATTCTTTTAAACACATTGTTCTTGTCTTGTCTATTGGATGCATGGAGCCATATTGTATTTTATCTGCTTAATGTCTTTTATGCTTAGATCTAGATTTGTGCAGTATTATTTGGATCATCTAATTGCAGATTTAAGGATGTTTGGCAGCCATAATCGATGTTAGGGATATTTGTTATGCATAGCTAAAGTGATCTTTTACGACGAAAGAATCATACTAACAGTAAACCTCCCACATATTCCATGGAAATTTTTTCCCAAGGATGAGTGGGTACATGTTAGATATGATATAGATCTTGTTTTGTGTTGCTAGGCTTGTTGGTACAACAATGCATGCATCCTCTTATGAACCCAACTACATTCTCTTGCATCTTGGGCTAATACACATACCTTTGCAAGTTGGTGATGATCTTCCCTACACCAAAGTGCCATGTAGAGCCTTAGAAGCATGAGCTTCTCTAATAAGCTACAATTTATCACCTTTAAGAACACATATATTATCCAGCCTATAGAGCAACCCATCCTAGAGATGGTAGTCAAATGTGTTGTCATAATTGTGCACATGCCTATGACTTTGAAACTATTGAAACACCTCACTGAAGTCTTCATTCTTTGAATATGCCTCTCTGTATCCATCGTGTGCGAATGGTTCCATGTGCATAAGAGTCCCGAAAACTATGACTCTTTGATGTGGGTGGCCTTGAAAGCATGTTGACCAACTTATTTGTGTTTCCTTTCTTGTACTTGATCACCAGATGAAATTGTTGTAGAAACCCCATCAACTTATAGTTCATGGTTTGTTGTAGCTTACTATAGGTGTGTAAGTGCTATAGTTGCTAGTGATATGTATGGATTATTTTCTCCTTTCCCATCAGATAGTGCTTCCACTTATCACAATTTTCACCAGGGCATAAAGTTCCTTGTCATAAGTAGGGTAGTGAAGAGTTTCCCCATGAAATACTTTAGAAAGGTAGCATGTAGGCATTTATCCCTACATCAAGACCACCCTTTCCCCATTGGAAACTTTTACCACTTGTTGTTATGGCATGGAACAATGTTGCTACCGATGAAAATGAGGCTATGAATTTCCTTAGGTACAATGCTTCCCCAAAGAAACTCCTAACCTCGAAAACATTAGTAGGCACCAACCATTCATGATTTCATCCATCTTGGTAAGATATATCCTCAAATATCCTCCACCTATCACATACCCAAAATACATTAAAGAATATTATGTAAACTCGCACTACTTAATATTTACCAGTTGTTGGTGTTTCTTTAATGTATCCAACTTCTGTGTAAAATGTGATATATGCTCCTCTTAGGTAGCATTGTATACCATTATATCATCCAAATAGAAAATAATAAATGAGTATATAAAAAGGCTCAATACATCATTCATTAATCTTATAAATGTAGTTGGTGCATTACATAGGCCAAATGCCATGACTAACAACTTATACAAACCTTTCCTGGTTTGGAAGGCGGTATTCTAGGTATTTTCGTCTTTGAATCGAACCTAGCGATGCCCAGAATTTAATTCCAACTTGGCGAAGTATTTTTATTGTTGCAACTGATCTAGTAGATCATCTATCCTTGGTAGGGGATACCCATTCTTGAGTGTGATTTTTTTCAATGACATGTAATATATATACATCCTCCAAGTCCCATACATCTTTGGAAAAATTAGGATGGGTCACCCACATGGTGATGTACTTAGTCAAATGAAACCCTATTTAGTAGTTGCTGCAACTATTTATTCACCTCACTTGCTTCTATGACAAAATTCTTGTACAACACAATGTTTGGAAATTGGGAGTCGAGTAATAGCCAGATCTCATTATCCACTTCCCTCTTAGGTGGTAACCCTTTAGGCTCTCAAAACACATCCTCGTATGCCCATAGAAACTCTTCCAATTTTTTTTTTCTATTTCTTAGTACAACCCTTCAGGGATGCCTTACTTCTTCCCTTCTACCAATTGATTTTCTCTTAAAAAAATAAAACATACTTCTTGTTCGAACTAATCAATTTCTTGGCTTTGTTGGCACTTACCAATGAAATTTTCGATTTTCATTTGTGCGCATTGATGGTGAAAATTTTTCCATCCTTCATGAGATGATAGTTTTTTCCCCTCTACATGCATATTTCATCTCATATGTACATGGATGGACTCCCAATCATGACTCCAAATACATCAAGGGGAATCATATGTAGTTCTACTTCATCAATAAAATTAACACTAATGGAAAATCTAATTTTGTTTTGTTACCTTCAGCTTTGCATCCTTATTTACCCATACCAATGGATATGGGATTGGATGATCATGAACTTCCAATCCAAATTTCTTGACCAACTATGTTACAATGATACTCTCCTATGATCCTAAGTAAAATGGATCATTGATATTGGCCTTCTTGACTTGTTTCTTTATATGAAAGAATTTCGTCATTTCTTTCTCTTTTGTTTGCTAAAGGGTACTTAGATTCACCTCCTTCTACACTGATGTACAAACAATCTTCTCATCCATGTCTGATAAGCTTTTAACTTGGTTACTAAAAACAGTGGCCATGAGATTCTTCTTCTTATTGTTCTTCGGGTTAAGATTTGGATGCAACTTCCAACAGTTCTTCTTTGTATGGTTGTTAATATCGCAGTGATGTAATGGTTGCTACGATCTTTGCATTGATTTTTCATGACTATCATATTTTTATATTTCCCCCTCTTTTCTCTTCTCCCCCTCCTTAGAAGTTCCATGTTACTTCTCCTGCTTCGATCAACTTAGTTGTGCATTCTTCAGGCCTATGTTATCCAGGTACTATGATTGTACATAAGCCTCACCCACTAATATTGTCTTGAACAACATCACTTTCCAACACAAATGGTAGTGTAGACCCCAAAAATACTTGAGGAGTACATATGGGTTCTTTGGGAAGATACTCAATAACATGACCATCATTTTTAACTATGTGGTGTACTCCTACATGCTTTTCCCCTACTTTTTCTTGAAGTAGTGCCACCAAATCCATTGGTCCTCTACATACCCAACAGGGTAAAATTGTGATTTAATGAGAGTTTTAAATTCCTCCCACTTAGTCATTGGAGGCTCTCCCTCCAACCTTAAGGTCTTTGTGTGGATTTCCCACCGAGTTAGGGCATGGCCCTCTAATTCCAGCCACACAAATCAAGAATTATGTTCTTCTTCAATGTGATGGACATTAAAATACACTTCCAGTTGTTGCAACAAGTGATTTAGCTTCAGAGAATCGGTCTCATTGTGGCACAACTTGATATCAAAATTCACTTCCATTTTGAACAGGGACAATGAAGGATCCATGACACTTGTTGAGCCCCAAAGATGTCCTTTTCTTCCACCACATTTCACTTCATTTCCTTTGTTCCTTATCAATTACAGGCTTAAATGATCAATAGGATTAATTAAATTTTCTTTAAGAATGTATATAATGACTAACTTGCTACACTTTCATGGTTTTGTTGTTGTAGTAATTTTTGACTAGATTTAGCTACAGAATGCAACCATTCTGTAGCTAGTTGTCGATTCTGCAATTGTCTTCATGTTTTCATAGGTTCCAGGTGTCACCTCAAAGAAAAACACATATGGGTGAATTCTAGACTTCATCCACATCATTCCTTTCTCCCTACGAAGTCTGAGCAGAATTCTACAGGTGGTTATGCACGTGGGAAACCAAAACTAGGAGATAGACTTCTAATAGGACAAGGACTCTACAAATGTCTTTAATCATAGTACGAGACCACCACCAGAGTTCTAATTTGATTTTAGTTGGGAAAGACATTTAATCCTATTTTATCTCAAGAGCAGTTATGTAATTTTCTTATAAGAATGACTTGGGAGACCGAGAAAAAACTAGCTAGATTTATGTTTTGTTGCTAGATCTCAAAAAACTGTGATACTCTGTTTTTGAAATACTTTTACTTTAATGAAAGAAGCATCGCTTTATTGCAAGATTTGAGGAAATCTTGAGGATATTTGTATGCTGATCCGGTGGTAGAGGGCCCCTACTGTTTGAGAATCTTTGTGCACATTGCTTAGATAAGTAACTTTAGCCTTGTTGCATTCATAGTTTAAGCAATTTTATGAAGTTTGTGTTTTATATTCACTTGCATTGGATGCTACAGTTTAGTCTCGTTATTACGAATTATTCCAAAATATCACTAATATTGAATGAGGTGTAACTGTAGTATTTTAGGAGTTAGTTGCATCTCTTTGAACTTTATGTTTTTGTGATCAATTACATCAGTTGTTACAACTAGTCTTGTTCTTATTAATCTCTTCCAAAATATCACTAACTCTGGATGAGACATAGCTGTGGTGTTTCAGAGCTTACTACTTTTTGTTGAACTTTATGTTTTTATGCTAATTTACATCACATGTTACAGCCAGTCCTATTCTATGAATTATTCCAAAATACCACTAACACCGAATGAGACAGAACTAAAACATTTCAGTGATTAGTTGCATTATAAGTGTAGTTGTAGTACTCTGAAGATTAATGGTGCACTAGTTCAGTTTCTGTTCACTATATTTCAAGTTAGATTAATGGCACTCTAGCTCAGATTCTGTTCACTGTATTTCAAGTTAGGATAATGGCATTCTAGTACAGTTGTGATCACTGTATTTCAAGTTTTAATGATTGCATTTTAGTTCAGCTTTATCCATTGTATTGTTAGTTTTATTAGTCAGTTATATGCTAGTTTTGTTCCATTAAATTTCAAGGCCTTCATTATTTACAAACTACTCTTGTTATTAATCTCTTCCAATACATCATCATATGGACAGGAATTAGTGATATCATTTCAAGGCCTTGACTATTCTGCAATCTCTTATAATTGTGCAAATAGCCTTTTTCCCAAAAACTATTCCAAAAGACTTCTAATTTCCAAATAAGGCTTAGTAGTGACAATTTAAGTTGCAGAATGGATCAATTCCAGTGTCATAGGTTAATTTAGAGTAGAATTCCTCACTGTGTTGCAGATTATCTTTTCCAAATATGTTCCAACAAATTTCTAGCCATGGATAAGATTTCCTCTGTGATCTTGTAAGTGGTTGTTTACTTAGAAGAACCTCATGGCACTAACTTATCCTTTTCTAAAAGCTATTCCAACATATTTATAATGAATGAATGGGATTGAGTTCATGTTGTGAGTTATTGAGTTCTTGCTCTGAGTTATTTTTCTTGTTAAAGTATTGCATTTTCTGTTCTCAAGAGTCATACATAATTTAGAATAGGTTTTGATCTGTTTTAGTGTGACCAACAACTTCTCTTTGCCAAAACTTAGTTCTTTTCCCTTTTAGAATAAAAAAACACAAAACCAAAAACATTGGAAAAACACTAAACACAATGTAGTGAGAAACAAATACCTAGGCACATTAGTGCACTTCACTTCAATAGTTTACTAACCGTGGTTGACAATTTATGACCTCAATTTAGGAACACTACGTTGAGCAGACATTTTGGCGCCGTTGCCGGGGAAGTGTAACTAGGTAGCCTTGTTTCTTACCTCCCAAAAAAAATGAAATGCGTAGAGAAAGAGACTCAAGGGGTAGATTCATAAGAAGCAGAAGCTTGATTCCTAGAACACCACTTGTTTCACCAAGACCAAGAGTTAGTACACCTCCAACTCAAACCCACATTCCATATTTTACTGATACTAGAATTCTAGAGGACTTAAGATCATATATTCCATTAGAAAGACCTTTCACTTCATCCACTGAACCTGTCTTAGAAGAAGATTCAGGAACCCCTGCTAGGGACATAAACTTTTCAACTTCCACAGAAGAATCAACTATGGCAGAAGAAGGGGGAGGAGGATTTTTTAATGGATAAAACACACTATTTGGAAGGGGTAGAGGTAGAGGTAGAGGTGCAGAAGGAGAAGGAGGCAAAGGAAGAGGTAGAAGAGAAATGGGAAGCTCTTTTGGGTTTCCTATAGTAGATGAAGAAACCAAAGCAACTATGAAAAACATTTCACCCTTTGTCCTTCCAAACTTTTATGGACTTAAAATTGAAGATCCTGAAACCTTCCTGTTTGAATTTGAAGTCCTATGTAGAACCTATGACTACTTACAAGATGCCCAAAAAATTAAACTATTCCCTTCAACATTGAAAGGAGCAGCATTAAAATGGTTTATGAGTTTGATCAACAGCTCTATTAGGACATGGGAAGACATGAAACAAGCATTTCTAGAGAGGTATTTGGATTACTGTATGCCAATCAACCATAAGGAGGAAGTGTTTAAAATGTTACAAAAAGAAGATGAAAATTTGGAAGATTTGTTGGAAAGGTTCAGCTATAACATCAAGAGGGAAAAAATGGAAAACTTAGACCAAGACACCTTGAAAGCTCTTTTGTTGAAGACAATTAGGGATGAATGTTTAGATATCCTTAACATGATGGGAAAAGGGGATATATCTCAGCTCACATTACCTGAAATAGATGAATTGTGTATCAACCTTTCAAGAGGGAAATCTAAAACTGTAAAAGGACTAAGAGATCCTGCTCTTGCAAGGGCAAGTAAGTCTGCCTCTGGGACAGTAAGTAGGGTAGAAATATGACATATGCTTGATGAATTCAAATCTGATATCTTGGGGAGTCTTAGTGAACAAATAGACACCCTTAAGTTACAAAACAAGAAGAAAAATGAATTTGATTCCTTAGCAATATTTTGTCCCAAATGTAGAAAGAAACATGCCTTGAGAGAGTGCCCTTTGGATGCAAAAGTTGTGGAGACTTGTGTAATTTGTTCAGAAAAACATGAGACCAAGAGTTGTCCTTCACTTCTTGGTCTTAAAGCTGTCTTCCAAGAAGAAACTCCTACAAGTTCCACAAAATCTCTCAATTTTGTCTCCAGGAGGCCTTGGCAAGGACCTCAAACACAAGGATTTCATGATCAGTTGTATAATCAACCCCCACTAAATTGGAATTCTTGGCAGCAACCTTGGCCCCAATTTCAAAATCAATCACAAACTTGGGCGCAAGGAGCACAAAATCCCTATGGAAGATACTCTCAGTATTACCAATATCCACCATTCTATCCACCATATCCACATTTCCCTCCTAAAAAAAAACCTCAAAATCCACAACATCAAAATCAACCACTTCCATTACCATTTCCTCAGAAAACAAATCAGTTGCCTGCCCAACCCATACCAAACCCCAACAATAAAAATCCTCAGAACACATACATGATATAAGGCCAACAGTTTCCAACTTATTTGATCACTCCTTTAGACCTTAGTGATGTTCAACTTAGGTCTGGAAGAATACTTTAAAAGAGGAAACCTTCTATAATCATACAAGAGAAAGACAATTCTGAGGAAGATTCTCTACGGATAAATAAAAGTCTTGAAGAGAACACATCTTTCCAAGACTCAAACATTGAAAAATAAAAACAAAAAGAACCAATAATTTCAACTCCTATATTAGAGCAGCCATCAACATCCACTTCTACACCTCCCTTTCCAGAAAGATTACAAATTGATAGGGGTGTAGAAAAACAAATTATGGTGCCTAATTATGATTTCCTAGATGAGCTGAGAAATGTTTGTATTAATATCCCATTATTGCAAGCTATTAAGGAAATTTCAATCTTAGCAAAGACAATAAAGGAGTTGAGCATGAAGAAAACAGGAAAAAGAATAAGAGAGATAAAGAAAATTCAACTAGCAGGAAAAATAGCAGATATCATGATGGGTAAGATTGTTATTCCAAAGTATCTAGACCCAGGAAATCCAGTTGTTAAAATACACATCAATGGAACTGAGATCCAAAACACACTTATTGATTTAGGAGCAGCAATCAATATCATGAGTAGACAAATCATGGATAAACTGAAACTTCCTAATCTTCTTTTTACACCCACATTATTACAATTAGCAGATGGATTTGTGATCAAACCTGATGAGGTATTAGAAGACATTCCGGTGTCCCTAGATTCTTGGGAGTATCCTGTGGATTTTATGATCTTAACTCCTAAGAATAATCTATGAGGGCATCCTGTTATATTAGGAAGACCTTGGTTAGCTACAACTGATGCTTTCATTAGTTGTAGATCCGGTGATATGTACATCTCTGATGGTAGTTCAACCAAGAAATTTACCTTGTATCCTCCAGCAAAAACAATTACAGAATTAGATGATACTTAATGGATAGAGGATGAAGAAGACTTACAACCTCTCTTAACAATTTTAGAAATTAGTGAATATAGCCAGATTTGAATACCTTAGAAAACTTTGAATCCTCTTTGGAATACAAACATGAACAATTTCAAGAAGAATCCAACATTGAGTTTTTATCATCAAGAAAGATGTCTCTCTATTCCATGGATAAATTTGGCAGCTCTATAATTGAGATATTTCCAAGAAAAACTTTAAACATAAACAAGAACCTAGAGAAATCTCAACAAGAAGATCTAGTCAAGATATTACAGAGACATTCTTCTGCATATGCATGGGAGTACACTGATATGAAAGGGATAAGCCCCAAGACTTGCACTCATCACATCTACATAGAGGAAAATTTTAAACCAATCAGACAACCTCAGAGACGGATGAATCCAAATCTTAGGGAGATTGTTAAGGAAGAATTGCAGAAATTGTTAAATGTTAACTTTATCTATCCCATTTCATATAGTCAGTGGGTTTCTCCTTTGGTAATTGTGCCAAAGAAAAATGGTAAATGGAGGGTATGTATTGACTACCGAGAATTAAACAAAGCTACTCTTAAAGATCATTTCCCCTACCTTTCATAGATCAGGTGTTAGATACATTAGCTGGAAAAAAGTACTTCTCATTTTTAGATGGGTTTAGTGGTTATAATCAAATTCAAGTAGCACTTGAAGATCAAGACAAAACCACATTTACCTATCCTTGGGGTACCTATGCTTACTGAGTATTGCCATTTGGACTATGCAATGCACCTGCAACATTTCAAAGGGTAGTACTAGGAATCTTTTCAGATCTAATACATGATTGTGTAGAGGTATATATGGATGATTTCACAGTTTATGGAAACACATTTGAAGAAGCCTTAACAAACTTGGAAATTTTTTTAAAGAGATGTAAAGAAGAAAATCTTTCACTTAGTCATGAGAAGTGTTTTATGATGTTTACTGAAGGAATTGTTTTAGGACATCACATTTCAGGGGATGGGATTAGAGTTGATGAGTCAAAAGTTGAAGTCATCTCTAACTTATCTATTCCAAGTTGTCAAAAAGATGCTAGGAGTTTTCTAGGATTTACAGGATATTATCGAAGGTTTATAGAAAACTTCACCAAGATAGCATCTCCACTTTTTAAATTTCTTACCAAGGACTGTGAATTTAAGTGGAATCCTGATTGCCAATTAGCCTTTGAGACCCTGAAAACAAAAATTTCTGAAGCACCTATTTTAAGGGGACCTAACTGGAAGTTACCTTTTCATATTTCAACAGATGCCTCAGATACAACTCTAGGAGCAGTATTGGGACAAAAAGACCTGATTCCTTATGCCATCTATTATACCAGTAAAAATTTGACTCCTGCAGAGTTAAACTATACTGTAACTGAAAAAGAGTTTTTAGCTGTTGTTCATGCCATAAACAAATTCGGACACTATATAACAGGCTATGAAACTTTTGTTCACACTGATCATTCTGCAATTAGATACTTAATGAACAAATCAATTACTAATGGCAGAGTCATAAGATGGTTATTTCTTTTACAAGAATTCAACATTACCATTCTAGATAGGCCTGGAAAACAAAACACAGTAGCTGATTTCCTATCTAGACTCCAAAACATCAAAGACAATACCCCAGTTGAAGATCAATTCCCTGATGAATATCTTTTTGCAATTTCTACTCAAACTCCTTGGTTTGCTGACATTGCTAATTATTTAGTTTCAGGGAAATTTCCTTCAATAATGAATGCGAGAGACAAAAGAAAGATCATTTATGACAGTGCAAAATATTCATGGGTTGCTAATGAGTTATACAAAACAGGTCCAAATTTTATCATTAGGAGATGTGTTCGGGAAGATGAGATGCCTGAGATCCTCAAGGCATGTCATGATGAACCTTGTGGCGGACACTTTGCTGATAAAAGAACGGCTTATAAGATCCTTCATTTAGGATATTATTGGCCATCCCTTTTTAAAGATGCTAAAGAGTATGTCAGAAGGTGTGACAGTTGCCAAAGGGTAGGGAAACCTTCTCCTTCAGGTGAGATGCCATTACAGCCTCAGGTACATATTGAACCTTTTGAGAAATGGGCTTTAGATTTTGTAGGACATATTAGTCCTCCATCAAGACAAAAGAAATATATATTATTTTGCACTGATTATGTTACCAAATGGGTAGAGGCCAAGCCATTACTTTCTGCTACTGAAGCATCTGTAGTTAATTTTCTTTTTGAGGATATTTTTACTCGTTTTGGTGTCCCAAGAGAAATTTTTACAGATCAAGGAGCTCAATTTACATCAAATCTAGTGGAACAAATGATGGAGAGGTACAAAATCAAACATAGAAAATCTACTCCCTATCATCCACAAGCAAATGGTCAAGTGGAATCTACCAATAAAGTCATTGAAGGGATCCTAACAAAGACTGTCCATTTACATAGAAGAGATTGGGTAGACAGGCTTCCTGAAGCTTTGTGGGCCTATAGAACTACATGGAGAAGCACAACAGGTCATACTCTCTATGAACTTGTTTATGGAAAACAAGTTTTGTTTCCCATAGAGTTTCAGATTCAAACTTTTAAAATGGCAGTTCAGCTAGGACTTGATCTAACAGAGGCACAAAAGCACAGATTGGAGTAGATTAATGAATTGGATGAGATCAGACAAGATGCAGTTCAGAAAACAAGTATAGTCCAACAACAAAGGACTAGATGGCATGATAAGTACATCAAAGAAAAGAAGTTCAAAGAAGGTGACTGGGCTCTCTTGTTTGATTCAAAGTTCAAAGATTTTCAAGGTAAATTCCAAACACATTGGCTTGGGCCATATGAAATTATAAGAATTTTTGACAATGGAGCAATAAAAATCAGGACAATAGATGAAGAAAATGTCACTTTTCTTGTAAATGGTCATAGATTGAAGCTGTATCATAAGCC
Organism: Pinus albicaulis; assembly: GCA_034641835.2. Classification (NCBI taxonomy): domain Eukaryota; kingdom Viridiplantae; phylum Streptophyta; class Pinopsida; order Pinales; family Pinaceae; genus Pinus; species Pinus albicaulis. The sequence goes on from CM076582.1 coordinate 1,274,621,250, forward strand.
ACTTTCAAGAGAAGAATTTGTCAAGAGATTCCAGGAAAACAGTGATGTGAAGTTAATGAAGAAGAATTTTTCTTCTTCATCAACTTAGTTGAATTTTCTGAATTCAGAAGCATTAAAAAAAAAAAAAGTATAAACATGAAAACTAATCACTGATTAGCATGTTTATACAGAAAAGATAAAGTGAAAATCAGAATCTTTCTGGCACTTTATCTTTTCAATTTTTTTTTTTCTGCAAGCAGTCATTACACAAACCATAAGTTTCACTCCATCATGTCTCACTTCATTCATATTTCATTCGCTCCATTCATTCATATTTCATTCATTCCATTCATCCATACTTCATTCACTCCATTCCATGGTCCATTTCATTTCCATCTCAGATTTCTAAATTTGATCTCTTTCTGCAGATTGAGTGTTACAAATCATAAATTGCAGACCACTTTTATGTTTCATTCCACTTCACAATTGTGATTCATTTCATTCCATTACATTTCACCTAACTTCTAATCCATTCCACCATATTTCATGATCCATTTCATACAACACTCCATTCCATGTTTCAAAGTTCCTACAGGTACATTCTACAGCTAGTTAGACATTCTGCAGCCAGCTAGACATTCTGCAGCCAGACATCCTGAAGACAATTATCCAGCAGAAAATAAACCCTACACACCTATGTCAACAAGAAAAAAAATCAAAGGAATTATGAAGACTGAAGAATTAATGATTTTCAAAGGAGGAAAAAGCATATCAAAATCACAAAAGTTAAAGGAAAGGAAAAGGTAAAGTTGTAAAATTATTATGATGAGAGAATATGAAAGTTATTGTATAGTTAGGTCATGTATGATTCAAAAAGTTGTTTTAATTATTCGTGTTGATCATGCCTATTAAACCTATCATAAAAACTTTGGACAAAATCCCTTCTACTCCGCCATTTCAAATCATCATTTAAAACTTAACGGTTAAATACTGAAGTGACCTAATCAGTCACGTCACTAGCCGAAGTATTCAATGATGATTTTGAATTGCTCACGAATGTTTCTGCGGTCTTTTCTTCCATGATGGTTCTCAAATTCATTAACTCGTGTAAATCACCCTCACCACATTTCACTCGTTCTATAATCTCTTCATATCATCCTTCCGCAGCTAATTCCTACTGCATAAACAGAGAACAACATCTTTGGGGAAAAAACAACTTTTTAACAGCCATTTCCACAGTGAATAGAAGGGCAGTAAATTGAAGGTTGAAAATAGAAGCTATGGGTCTCATAGTAAGATCCGAACCAGTTGGAACCAAGTACTTGGAGGGTTATCCACAAATCAGAGAAATACTACAGCAGGCTAGGTGGTTACAATTCTTGGAAAAACTTAATGGTTTTCATAAGGAGGTAACTAAAACATTTGCACGGTCCTTCAATGGAGCAGAGGTTGAAATAGGAGATATTAAATTCACTATTAAAGAGGCTTTCATTGCAGAAGAAACGGAATTAACCAGGCAAGGAGAATGGTGGTTCAGAAATAGGGAATTTCATAATGAGGCATGGAGGCAAATGCTTAAAACACCAGGTATGGATGTTTCCATTTTTAAGAAGGGTATTCCTAGCTCAGCACTGAAGAATAAATGGCGGAATATGTTGCTCATTTTGCAAAAAAATATAACTTGTGAGGGAAGGTTTGGTACCCTCTATGTTTATCGTATTCGGTTAATGATGCATTTCTTAGATGAAGAAATTAATTTACCATTTTTCCTACTTCATAGTCTGAAGAGAATGGCCTCTAATGTACAAAAGAGGGTTCAATTCCTGGAAACCACTTTGTACCACCACAGCCTAGTTAAAATCCTAATTGAACATCATTTGAGAAAAGTGGGAGACAATTGGGATGAGTTTCTAGTAAGGAATCACTTTGAAGAACCCAAGGAACTCCCATCTGAAGACAAGCCTACAAGAAGAAGCAAGAGAAGGAAAATTTCCAAAGCTGTTGAAACTAAAACTGGTAAGTCTATACAAGAGGACAGTGAAGAGATAATTTTTGAGAAATTGACTAAAATTAGGAAACAACTTAAAAAGGAGAAGATGATAAGAAGGTATGCAAAGGAGAGAGGTGAAGGACCATCTCAACCAAGACGAAGCCACAGACTTAGAGGTATATTGAAGAAAATGGGGATTAGACAAATGAGAATCATAAACATTGAGGATGAAGAGACACCAACTAATAGATCACCTGAGCACCAATATGAATAGAATTTTGATGAAGAAACTTTAGAGATAGACCCATCTCAACAACAAATTTATAATTATATTGAGACATTAGAGAAGAGAGCCTCAGAAAGTAGAGACAGAACTCCCAGCCCACCAAAATCTGCAATTGATGTACTAAGAAGAGACAAATATGAGTTAGAAGTACTCAATAGGCATATCAATAATGAGAATGAAATTTTAAGGGAGCAGATTAAGATGAAAAGTGATATGAATACAACACTCTCTCTGCAAATGGAAAAGTTGTACAAGGCTAGTGAGAAATTGAAGAAGAAAAACAAAAAGTTGAGCAGGGCACTTATAAATTTGAGATTCAAGTTGGTCATAAAGAAGCCTAGGAGGCCATTAAATATCAGGAAAAGCAGAAGAAGGAGCCTAGATGTCTTAGCAGAAGTATCAGAATATATGGGTTGATTGCATGAGGACATGCAAAAACTTTGCAGTGGGGGTATGTTGAGCCCAAAAGATGTCATTTTCTTCCACCACATTTCACTTCATTTCCTTTTTCCTTATCAATTACAGGCTTAAATGATCAATATGATTAATTAAAGTTGCTTTAAGAATGTATATAATGACTAACTTGCTACACTTTCATGGTTTTGTTTTTGTAGTAATTTTTGACTAGATTTAGCTATAGAATGCAGCCATTCTGTAGCTAGTTGCTGATTCTGCAGCTGTCTTCATGTTTTCACAGGTTCCAGGTGTCACCTTAAAGAAAAATGCATATGGGTGAATTCCAGACTTCATCCACATCATTCCTTGCTCCCTACGAAGTCTGAGCATAATTCTACAGGTGGTTATGCACGTGGGAAACGAAAACTAGGAGATAGACTTCTAATAGGATAAGGACTGTACAGATCTATTTAATCATAGTACGAGACCACCACCAGAGTTCTAATTTGATTTTAGTTGGGAAAGAAATTTAATCCTATTTTATCTCAAGAGCAGTTATGTAATTTTCTTATAAGAATGACTCAGGAGACCGAGAAACAACTAGCTAGATTTATGTTTTGTTGCTAGATCTCAGAAAACCGTGATACTCTGTTTTTGAAATACTTTTCCTTTAATGAAAGAAGCATCGCTTTATTGCAAGATCTGAGGCAATCTTGAGGATATTTGTATGCTGATCCGGTGGTAGAGGGCCCCTACTGCCTGAGAAGCTTTGTGCACATTGCTTAGATAAGTAACTTTAGCTTTGTTGCATTCCTAGTTTAAGTAATTTTCTGAACTTTGTGTTTTATATTCACTTGCATTGGATGCTACAGTTTAGTCTTGTTCTTACGAATTATTCCAAAATATAACTAATGTTGAATGAGGTATAACTGTAGTATTTTAGGAGTTAGTTGCATCTCTTTGAACTTTATGTTTTTGTGCTCAATTACGTCAGTTGTTACAGCTAGTCTTGTTCTTATTAATATCTTTCAAAATATCACTAACTCTGGATGAGACATAGCTGTGGTGTTTCAGAGCTTACTGCATTTTGTTGAACTTTATGTTTTTATGCTCATTTACATCACATGTTACAACCAGTCCTATTCTATGAACTATTCCAAAATACCACTAACCCCGAATGAGACAGAGTTGAAACATTTCAGTGATTAGTTGCATTATAAGTGTATTTGTAGTACTCCGGAGATTAATGGTGCACTAGTTCATTTTCTGTTCACTGTATTTCAAGTTAGATTAATGGCACTCTAGCTCAGATTTTGTTCACTGTATTTCAAGTTAGGATAATGGCATTCTAGTACAGTTGTGGTCACTGTATTTCAAGTTTGAATGATTGCATTTTAGTTCAGCTTTATCCATTGTATTGTTAGTTTTATTGGTCAGTTGTATGCTAGTTTTGTTCCATTAGATTTCAAGGCCTTCATTATTTACAAACTAATCTTGTTATTAATCTCTTCCAATACATCATCATATGGATAGGAATTAGTGATATCAGTTCAAGGCATTGACTATTCTGCAATCTCTTATAATTGTGCAAATAGCCTTTTTCCCAAAACTATTCCAAAAGACTTCTAATTTCCGAATAAGGCTTAGTAGTGACAATTTAAGTTGCAGAATGAATTAATCTCAGTGTCATAGGTTAATTTAGAGTAGAATTCCTCACTGTGTTGTAGACTATCTTTTCCAAATATGTTCCAACAAATTTCTAGCCATGGATAAGATTTTCTCTGTGATCTTGTAGGTGGTTGTTTACTTATAAGAACCTCATGGCACTAACTTATCCTTTTCTCAAGCTATTCCAACATATTTCTAATGAATGAATGGGATTGAGTTCATGATATGAGTTATTGAGTTCATGTTGTGAGTTATTGAGTTCTTGCTATGAGTTATTTTTCTTGTTAAAGTATTGCATTTTCTGTTCTCAAGAGCCATACATAATTTAGAATAGGTTTTGCTCTGTTTTAGTGTGACCAACAACTTCTCTTTGCCAAAACTTAGTTCTTTTCCTCTTAGAATAAAAACACAAAACCAAAAACATTGGAAAAACATTAAACACAACGTAGTGAGAAACAAATACCTAGGCACATATAGTGCACTTCACTTCAACAGTTTACTAGCCCTGGTTGACAATTTATGACCTCAATTTAGGAACACTAAGTTGAGCAGACATTTTGGCGTCGTTTCCGGGGAAGTGTAACTAGGTAGCCTTGTTTCTTACCTCCCAAAAAAAATGATATGCGTAGAGAAAGAGACTCATGGGGTAGATTCATAAGAAGCAGAAGCTTGATTCCTAGAACACCACTTGTTTCACCAAGACCAAGAGTTAGCACACCTCCAACTCAAACCCACATTCCATCCTTTACTGATCCTAGACTTCCAGAGGACTTAAGATCATATATTCCATTAGAAATACCTTCCACTTTATCCACTGAACCTGTCTTAGAAGAAGATTCTGAGACCCCTGCTGGGGACATAAATTTTTCAACTTCTACAGAAGAATCAACTATGGTAGAAGAGGGGGGAGGAGGAGTTTTTAATGGAGAACACACACTATTTGGAGGGGGTAGAGGTAGAGGTAGAGGAGAAGGAGGTAGAGGTGCAGAAGGAGAAGGAGGCAGAGGAAGAGGTAGAAGAGAAATGGGAAGCTCTTTTGGGTTTGCTACAGTAGATGAAGAAACCAATGCAACTATGAAAAACATTTCACCCTCTATCCTTCCAAACTTTTATGGACTTAAAACTAAAGATCTTGAAACCTTCCTATTTGAATTTGAAGTCCTATGTAGAACCTATGACTACTTACAAGATGCCCAAAAACTTAAACTGTTCCCTTCAACATTGAAAGGAGCAGCATTAAAATGGTTTATGAGTTTGATCAACAGTTCTATTAGGACATGGGAAGACATGAAACAAGCATTTCTAGAGAGGTATTTGGATTACTTTATGCCAGTCAACCATAAGGAGGAAGTGTTTAAAATGTTACAAAAAGAAGATGAAAATATGGAATATTTGTTGGAAAGATTCAAATATAACATCAAGAGGGAAAAAATGGAAAACTTAGACCAATACACCTTGAAAGCTCTCTTGTTGAAGACAATTAGGGATGAATGGTTAGATATACTTAACATGATGGGAAAAGGGGATATATCTCAGCTCACATTACTTGAAATAGATGAATTGTGTATCAACCTTTCAAGAGGGAAATCTAAAACTGTAAAAGGACCAAGAGATCCTGCTCTTGAAAGGGAAAGTAAGTCTGCCTCTGGGACAATAAGTAGGGCAGAAATAGGACATATGCTTGATGAATTCAAATCTGATATCTTGGGGAGTCTTAGTGAACAAATAGACACCCTTAAGTTACAAAACAAGCAGAAAACTGAATCTGATGCCTTAGCAATCTTTTGTCCCAAATGTAGAAACAAACCAAGAAACTTTGAATCTTATGGAACGTGAATCAATATTCTACAGTCCTTTTAGAACTGATGCCTTGTATTTATCATTGACAATTTTTTTACAAAATGCGGGTCTTACTTATTCACCACCCCGAATTCCTTTTCACCCTCTATCGAGAGGTTATCATCCTTCATCAGCTATGTCAGTTGAGTCATCTATGTTTTCTCAATCTAAAGAAACATTTTTATACGGTGGTATGTCTATCCCTTTGGGATACCAGTCGCTCTCTGGTACTTTCCCAGGGGCAGCTCCTCAACCAATTGAACAAGTGTTATCAGCTGGTATAAATGAAACTGAAACTGGAACGTTGAACGCAGAACAGATTTTTATGATGTCTGGCAATATTCCAAATCCTCAACCTCAAGGTAATTTTTTACCAGGACAAAATGTAGGACAATATTATCTACCTGGGGAAAAACCTCAAGGAAAGTACATACCCCAAGGTCAATATCGACCTTAGGGACAATACATTCCTCAAGGTCAACCCCAGAGTCAATTTATTCCTTAGGGTCAACCCTAGGGTCAGTTTATTCCTCAAGGTCAATACCAACCCCAGATTCAGTACGCGCCTTAAGGTTATCAACCTCAAGGTCAGTACCCAGCTCAAGGTTTTCAACCTCCTTCAGGTCAACCATTGTTACAAGGAACTAGAACTTTGCCAATTAATTATCAAACTTATGTTCAACCTGGTTATGGTCCTTCATATGCACAATCTTCTATGGGTCAATACCTCAGAATGAATATGGCATGGGATCCATCTCAAATTCAATAGACTTTGCAACCCAATGTGCAGTTACCAAATCAACCTGGACAGCCCATAGGTTCTGGTCCAACCTAGCAACCTATCCAGCCTACCATTCAAGTCCCTACACTTGGTTCTGTTTAGTAGCCTGGGCCTAGTACACCTTAGACTCTGCCTCAAACTTCTGCTACTGTTGCAACTTCTGTTCAACCTACCACACCTATTTCTGGAGTATCTGTAGCTCCTGTTTCTACTACCCTTGTATCAGTGCAAATTCCTCAAGTATCTGTGCCACAGTCAGGACCTACTATTCAGACTATGGTCCAGATGCCTACAGGACAAGCTGGTACAAGTACGATTCTTACTAGTCAACCACAATTTACTTATCAACCGTACCAGGGACAATATAAATTTGGACAGGCTACACAAAATCTAGTATAACAGTATCAGCCATACTCTGGGTATACTTAACAAGTACCTCAACAACCCCAGTATGGTCTGGTTAATCCTGGTTATCTAGGAGGTTTCATGATTCCCAATGTGCATCCAATTCCAGGATATCCTGGATATCCTCCTCCTGGAACTGGTTTGATCACACTAGGTTATCAAGACCCTAGCCATTGGTTACCATTTATAGAAACTTTATATTTACCTGATCTATCGCAACTTATGATTGATCCTATCTTTTATTTTCTGTATTGGCCACCGATGTCTGACAAGTTGCCCAATGATATTCCAAAGTTTGAGGGTAAGTCAGGAGAGGACCCATCTAATCATGTTATGACTTATCACCTCTGGTGTGCATCTAATTCACTAATCGATGATTCGATTCGACTGCGTCTTTTTCAGAGAACTCTCATTGGTATAGCTTCCAAATGGTACATTGAGTTACCACGAGGCTCTTTTAATAATTTTAATGCACTAGCTACTACTTTCTTAACCCATTTTCAGTTGCATGTCAAAAACGACAATGGCACATAGTTGCTGACTTCATTAAAACAATCGACGTCTACATACATATCCAATCACATTCATGAATGGAGACATAGAAGGCATTTAGTGAAAGTCTTTATTCTAGATCAAATTTTGGCTGATTGGTTTATTAAATCGTTATTGCCCAAAATTACTGAAGATGTGGCGAAAGGAGGCGTTGTTACAGAAGAATAAGTCATTGCTCAGGCTCAGTACCTTGACCTTGTATATATGCAGTCAAGTACTATGTATGATAAAATCCCTGATTTACCAAGACCTGGTCAATTAACTACAACTCCTTTCGGCTCTAATGCCGTGGATGGTGTAATTGGTTCTGTTAGCACTGGTAAAAATAAGAAGAAATCTTCCAAGACAACTTCTCCTATTATCACTTTACCTGATTCACCGAAAGGAGATTCTTCCATTGAAACTTTCACCGATATTCATGTTATAGAATCATCTACAACCAAATCTAAAACTGGTGGTAAGAATAAAGGTAAGAATAAAAAGAAAAAATCTTCAAAAGATAAAAACGATAAAACTTAACCAACTGATGAAAAATGAAAACCTCGTTATCCTTGTTTGATCTGTGATGAAGATAATTTTACAAAAGAGTGTCCACATAGAGCCGAGGTATTGAAATTCGTTAAGGGTTCACCGATACCTGCTGTCTTGAAGGATCCCTTTCCTGCTCAAGATAGTAATATGATTGGATCTTCCTCAAATACGCTAGAGGATATTTTCATGGTTATGACACGATCGCAAGATTACGGTAGTAAAAGTCCTGGTAAAGAAGCAGAAACATCTAATTCAGCATCGACTACATCTCCTTCAGTTTCTGATCCGCTACAGATCGAGAAAAAAAATCCCGACTTAGTAATCAAACCACCTGTTAAAGGTGTAATTCGTAAATCAACTTTCAATCCACATGCGAGAGCTGCTCAGAATTACAATATTTTTGAAGACTTGAAAATTTACCCTTCAGCAATTTTGGCTTTGGAAGTGTTGCAATCATGCTCAACCCAAATAAAATTACTATTGTCAGCCTTAGGAGTCGTAGACCTCCAGGATTCAAACCTCATGATCTTCGATTTAGAGAATTTTACACCCCACCTATCCCATCAAATGACTTTTCAAATTTCAGTAATAGTAAAAAAAAAAACGTATCTTTTGTACTATTATTGATGAAGGGGCTTCCATATGTATTATGTCATTAAAATGTTGGAAATCGCTTGGTTCTCCGACAATTAATCAATCGCCGACTATCCTCAAAGATTTTGATGGAAGAGGTTTTCAGCCGTATGGTATTTTACAGGATCTACCAATAGAAGTCGAAGGAAAAACTGTTAATCTAGATGTGGAAGTGGTTGATGCCCCTCTCGATTACAACCTTCTCCTGGGTTGTAGTTGGTCTTACGCCATGACTCATGTTGTATCATCGATCTTTCATCTCATCATGTTTCCTCATGAAGGAAAGATCGTTAAAATAGATCAAATTTCATATTATTCATCCGACCCAGCCTCTACTGATAGTATTCAGCATATCGGAAAATCGAATATCCCTTATAAGGATGTTGGGGTAGGGTTAATTAAAGATTCTGCTTTATTGGGAACTTTTTCCCTACTCGCTCCCAACGTACAGCCTCCTATTGCTAATATCAATATGATTACATCAAGTACTATTTCCTTTGATGATCCTTGGATAGTACCTTCAGAATCATAATAGGATTATTTTTATGGCGCGATGCCTTTGAGTCCTTTTGAGTTAGCATATCAGATAGTACAATCATTTTCTGATACTCCTTCAACTAAATCAGATCTAGTGAATGTGATCAATGAGGAGTCATTTTCAATATCGAGCTCAGCTTCGACATCAATTCCAGATATTGATCAACAAGTATTCAATACTGATGAACAAATTTGTGAATTCTTATCTGTCGATGAATTACCATGGGAAGATCTACATCATAGGTCTTCGTTTTTACCTAATCTCGATCATTTTGAGAATAATTTTTCCTATATTTTTACTACTGATTACGTCAAATAACATCAGAATCCTATCTCATCTTCTGATTCTGAATTGAATTTAGAAAACATTTATACAACGGTTCCTATTAATATTTCAGTAAAACCTGGAATTGTTGAAAATATTCATATAGGTGCTTCTTGTATGCCTGATGAAATCAAAGCATATAAAGCCCTATTTTAGGAATTTAACGACATTTTCACCTGGTCATATGAAGAAATGCTGAGAATCGATCTGTCAATTTTTTTTCATGAAATTAAGACATACCTGGATGCTAAACCCATCATACAGTGATTACATTAGATACATCTGAGAAAAGCTGCCGCTATTAAAGCAGAAGTTGAAAAATTACTTAGTGTAGGTTTTATTTATCCAATTCTGTTAATGGATTGGGTTTCTAATATTGTTCATGTCAATAAAAAACAAGGAACAATATGAGTATGCATCGATTATAGGGATATAAATCGAGCTTGTCCAAAATACAACTATCCAACCCCTTATATCGATCAAATTATTGAAGATTGTGTTGGAAGTGAAATGTTTTCTTTCATAGATGGATTTTACAGCTACAATCAAATCAACATACTCCTTGCAGATCAACCTAAAACAAATTTGATTTGTCCATGGGGGACTTTTTCTTATCACAAATTACCTTTTGGACTTAAGAATTTTGGCGCCACTTTTCAGAGGGCAATGTCTTATGCATTTCATGACATTAAACACATTGTGAAACCCTACCTCGATGATTTTCCTGCTTTTTCCTTACGCAGAGCAGATCATATCATTCATTTACGAGCCATTTTTATACAATGTAGGCATTATAAGATTCGTATGAATCCTCATAAATGTGCTTTTTGCGTACAATCTGGACGATTGTTGGGATTTATTGTTTCAAAAGAGGGCATTCGTGTCAATCCATCAAAGGTTGAGGCTATCATAAATTTACCTCCTCCTTCTACTCTTCACCAACTCCAAAGTTTGCAAGGGAAAGCAAAATTTTTACGTCAACTCATTCCTAGCTACGCTGAGTTAACAAAAGGTTTTACCAGGTTGTTAAAACAGAATATTCCTTTCTTTTGGGACGAGATCGCTAATCGATCTTTTGATTCTCTTAAAAATGTGTTGACCCATGCACCGTTACTGCATCCTCCCAATTACAACCAGGATTATTTTTTGTACCTCATCGCTTCCGATTCCACGATAGGAATGGTTCTAGTTCAGGAAGAGGAATTCAATGGTGAACATGTGATTTATTATATTATTCGTAATATGCATCCGACTAAAATCAAGTATTCACATGTGGATAAATTGGCCTTGGCAGTTGTTCAAGCTGTCCAAAGTTTTCATCATTACATACTTTTACGCAAAACAACAGTGATTTCTAATTGTAACCCCATGATGTATATTTTGACCAAACAATTGCTAGGGGGAAAATACTCCAAATGGATTGTTATCCTACAGGAGTTTGACTTGGAATTTGAAAAATCTAAATCAAAGAAATCATTGATATTTTCTGAAATTATGTGTGACTTCCCACGTATTGATACAAAAACTGTGGCGGAACAAACGATCGCGGACGAATCCTTGCTTCTTATTAGTACCATTGATCCTTGGTATGGAGATATCATTGTTTAGACCCAATATTTTCGGCCCGAAATTTCACGATCACAATGACATAAAATCTATTTCTTGTCTCAACAATATCATATTGTTGGCGACGCACTATACCATCATGGTGCGGACTCCATTTTTCGACGTTGCCTCATCCATGAAGAAGCTGAAAATGTTTTAAATGACTGTCACTCTAGAGCATGTGGTGGTCATATGTCTGGGTTTGCCACAGCTCAAAAGATATAGCACGCTGGTTATTTTTGGTAGTCCTTATTTAAAGATTGTATTTATGCGGTCTGAAAATTCCATAATTGTCAAATTTTCGATCGAAATATGCATGCACCACCCGCTCCTCTTCACCCTATAATTGCTGTCGATCCTTTTGCAAAATGGGGCATCGACTTCATTACATGTAACCCTCACTTGGCCGGGGGGCATGGGTATATAATTCTCGCAGTAGATTATTTTACGAAATGGGCCAAGGTGATGTCTACATTTAAGACAGAGGGAAAAACTGCAGCTACTTTCATGTTCAATCATGTGATTGCTTGTTTCGGTGTACCCCAAGCGATAATTACTGACCATGGGAGTCATTTTCGAAACATCATGATGACTGAGCTAACTGGCCAACTTGGCCTGCGTAATGACATTTCTACACCATATTATCCGTAGGCTAATGGTTTGGTTGAAGCGATTAATAAATTTCTAGTCACCATGATCAAACGAATCATTGGAATTTATAAATCAAATTGGCATAACATGTTTTTTTCAACACTTTGGGCATATTGGACCTCAGCAAAAACATCAACATGCTTTACCCCTTTTCAACTGGTTTACGGTTTAGAAGTGGTATTACCGATTGAATGCGAGATACCGTCACTCATGCTAGCCATAGAGTTACTATCAGCTACCTTTGAGAAGGAAAAATGCTTTTTGTACTTAGCTCAATTAAATGAGAATTGATGCATCGCTGCATTATCCACTAAGATTCATGCAAAATGAATGAAAAATCAGTATGATAGAAGTGTTATACCTCGTATTTTTTCAGAAGGAGACCTAGTTTTGCTATATGATCAAGCTAGCGATAAGCTAGGGGCTGGGAAATTTGAACCCACGTGGCATGGTCCTTATATTGTCAAGCGACAGCTTGCAAAAGGGGCCTATGAATTGATTGATTTTGACAGAGTTTCTTTAGGAAAACCCAAAAATGGGCTTTATTTGAAGAAATATTATGCTTGATTTCTGTGTGAAGATATTTCCTGTATATTAGTTATTTTTTAGCTGGTTTTCTCTAGATTAGAAACGTGTGCCTAGTTTAAGTGTGCTTTTACTACTATTCCTACTTATCTGGATTACTCTTGATATTGCAGATGTCGACGTCTTTTCAAACATACATTGGTTTTGTTGATGGTGTTTGTCGTAGTACACGAAAAATTTCTTCCGCAGCCTGAGTTATTTATTCACCCACTGACGAGTTAGTATCTATGCATGGGGTAAGCCTTAGTCAAACAACAAACAATATTGTTGAATATAATGCAGTTATTGAATTATTGTCTGAATCCATTTCATTTGGAATTCGAAGTTTGATCGTGAGGTTAGATTATAAGCTCATTGTATTACAATTAAATCGAGTATATGCAATTAGAAACCCAATGTTGTTAAGATTATTTTTGAAAATTCGTCTCTTGGAATGAGAATTTGATTATATTGAGTATCAACACATTTCAAGAAGATTAAACATATTAGCAGATGCAATAGCTTCTAGTGTTATAAACAGACATTTGCGATAATGAAAGCAATAAATCAAAATAACATTCGATAATATGTTGAACAAGTAACTGGAAAGAGTATTATATCATAGCATAGAGTAGTGTTTCAAAAAATAGTACATCGTCCTCAATCATAGGTTCAAAATGCCTTATGATCGGGAAAAAGGTGATACAAAAATGATATGAGTCTATACAATTGATCATCTACTATCTGTGGTAATGATCATGATAATATACTACAGCCCATGCCACCCTACTCAGGAATCTCCTAAATGGTCCAGGAACCCCAATGACATATCTCTGCAAACGAAGTGGAATGTCGTCTATGGTAGTCTCTGGGATGTCCATAGTCAAATGCTCCAGATGGTGTTCGAAATTAGTAAGGATCTCTGCTTTCTGATCCTGTGGTGGTGGTGTTGCTATAGCTACATCCCTTTTCCTCCTCTCGAAGGGGCGGAGAGTGATTGGTCGGTGTGGACCCACATATGCATTTGAAATTTTTGTTATCAGTTTTAGATGATTTAAAAAAAAAAAAAAAATTAGAAATTAGAACATGTCAAAATTATTTTTTACTTGAATCATCCCACTGAGCTCCTGGAGGAAGTGGCATACCTTGGTCGCTGCGTAAATCTATACCCGCATAAGGAAAATCTCCTATCATGAAGAGTTGGTGCTCTAACCAACGAAAGTATGCCGGGGGAAATCGAGAAATCTCTCCACCCTCACTGTGACAGGCCATCAAAGTAACCCATCGAACCATTCGAGGCTCTTGGAATCTACCAGCATCAACTGGAATATGTTGCGGTTCCAGTAGAGGAATTCTCTCTAGAGCAAAAGTAACTACGATCGATCCATATCTGAAGTTATTTAACTTCCTTTTCTTTGCTCTAGTTAGTTGGCCTTTGATATTAGCCAACACTTCCTCTCACCAATTGAATATGGTGCCTCGGAAACATTCCACTGCAATCCGCATTTGAGATCCAGTGGCAACATGCAAATCTGCACTTCCACATAACTTGGTTATGGTAAATGCGACTACTTTTAACTCAGGATGAATGATAGTTTTGATATCAATTCGTTTGTCTTTAGGATTGGCCTCATCATTACAGAACTCTAGTTGTAGGCTAGCGAAAGACTGGCCACCTGGCCTAGCCCCAAATAGAGAAAGTGGTTCACCTCTTTTAGACAAACCAGTCAAAAATTATATGTCCTCCAGCTCAATTTCAAGCCAGTTGCCTCCAATCACAAAACATTGGTCCTATACATCCCACTTGTTTACCAACCAAGTGAGAAGGTCTACTTGAGATCTCATGCCACTGAGAGCCCAGAATTTAAGTAGCCCGCATGCTCTCAAAACTTGTAATGTAGGTGGATGAATCATTGTAGCTTCATCCACCTCTTCATGTTCACGTTCCCGCCAGATAAGCATTGTAAATATCCTACAATGAACAAAAAGAAAGATTAAAATCATTTTAAAAAGAAAATTTTGGGTAATTTGGAAAGAAAATATGTTTTTAAATTCTTCATGATGCCCCTGCACTTTTCATTCAGAGACAGTGCGTAGCTCCGCACAGGATCTGTGCTAAAAGTGCAGGACCACGACATTTTTCTTTGTAAGAAAATGTCGGGGTCCGCAGGTACCATGTGTCTTACCTGTGGACCCCCGAGGGCAGAATTTTGAACCTATTTCCCCTCCAAAAATGAATTTTAAGCCCTAAATTAAGAAAATTAACGAATGAAAAGCAAGGAAAAGAAGATGTGGATTACCTGGAGCAGAAAATTTTCGATTTGAATAGTCGGTTTGTCCGGAATCTTCTTTGGAGCGTTTTTTAAAAAAAGCTCTTAAATTTTCACGCTGAAATCAAATGGTAAAAATGAATTTGGAAAACTCCTTTTTATAAGTTTTTTCGAATAAATGAAATTTAAATTTGTTTATTTTTCACTTTAAAAAGATGGTTTTTCAAAATATTTTTATTATTGAAAGCAGGTACATTTATTTTTTTGAATTTTTGTGCAGAATACCAGAATTTTCAGGTGAAATGGTCATTTTTGATGAAGAGTATACTTTTATCACTTTTTCGGGCTCTTTAAAATTTACGAAAAACCGAAACCATGGAGTTCTCTTTTAAGCACTTTTCAGACTCTCTAAAGATGAAAAGATTGCCGAGTACTTGAATATTCAAACTCGTTAAAGGAAATGAACAGTCGTCCCTTCAGTATAAGTTTACCCCTTTTCCAGACTGAAATGCTATTTATGAAAAAGGTATACATTGACTAATCATGGTAAATAGAGTTCTCTCCCGCATTATTTTATCCTTTTTCGGTCCTGAGAGACTAAAATTACGAAAAAAGTACACCACGAAGTTTCCTTCAGTTTTTCTTCTGACTCCCTAAAAATGAAAAACACAAAGTTTCTCCTATACTGGACTCATTAAAATTTAATAGTAAAGGACCTGTCGATTACAAACAGGAACAGACCACTCCTTCTTAGGGTTTGATTTTAAACTAAGTTGGACTCATCCAAAGGATGAGCTTATAAAGAAGCAAATGTTATCCTCCTCAAGCTTGTCAAAAATAAAGAGGTACTTGCCAGAAATGGTGGGGGAAAAGAGAGAAAATGAATTCATTTGTTACACTTTGATTTAAAAGCAGTAAACCACTCTTGAACACGACACTTTTTGTCACACTTCTACCTGTGTTGGGAAAATCCTTTGCCTATCAGTTAATCAAACCACATTGAAGGTCTTCAGCCAGTTTCTAGGTATTAGCTTAGGGAAATTGTAACCAAACCATCTGGAGTGTCGTTATGTGTTCAAGAGGACAGTCAAACAAACCATTCATCTGAAAAAATTTGTCTCCATTCACGTTGACCATCTCTCAGTCCTTGCAAAAAAATTTCTTCAAAACATGATCTATGGTTTCGTGTCGTGAGCTTGCTTAGGACGGATCACTTTCTATCAATGAAAACTCATCATCTAGGAAGTTTATCTAGAATCCGTCAGTACCTTGGAATCTGCATGCCTTAATGGCAGGTTTCTCACCTTCAATGACAGGTTACATCATTGACCTTCGATCGAACGATTCCATGAAATGTTCAACTTCAGATCACTTATTCACATTTCATGGATTGTAATGAGTACTTTGAGAGCCATTTTCATTATTGGTGGTTTCTCTCACACTTGTTAACAGTTCACATCAGTGACTAGTAATTAAGTGGGTTCTACCATGCTTGACTTCGACACATTTAATCGCATGGATAGAATTGTGCTAGTTCGGGAAGTAGAAATCAAGACCCTGGATCTAGTTTCCACCATCCAGGCCATGAGGAGTTTTATTATTCGTTGTGTAGTAGAATATTCATTACAGATGGCTGCGTCCATGCTGTGTCTACAATATTGATGTAATATTAAAATAATTTCTGTATCAGAACAAGTCTAGTTAATTTTTGATTTGAGTATGGGAATTCCTACCTCAGTGATGATATATATATATATATGTTTTGCATTGAATGTTTTTACAGGGTTCTGACTGGGGTGTCCATAGGCTAATCCTTGAAATGATAAAGCACATCACTCTTTGAATTCTCTCAGACTTCACACTTTAGGGGGCAATTTGTTACACTGAAATTTGTCATCATGACATTTTAGTACTCCCTTAAAAGTCTACAACATCAAAGTTCCTAAAATCAAGCCTTGAAATTGAGAGAAAAGCTCATAAATGTCTTAAAAACACTTAAACCACACTTTCTCTTAACATTTCCTGCAGTGATGCACCTTTTTGTTCTAAAGCATGCGGAGCTAAACACATTTTTTCTTCATTAAGGGTGCAGATCCCTGTAAAAGGTAAAATGAAGGTGGAAAGTAACATTTAGAAGCCCAACAGTCAAATATGGAAGCTTCTAGAAGAAATTATCCGGTCGAAGGTTCACTCCTATCATGTATGTTCATTCCTCCATTATGGGAGCCTACCCCTTGGTTTATGGAACTCAATCCCTTCAAAAGAGCATTCTATCCCCTCTTATGTGGAGCTGTAACCTCCTCTCTTTTCCTATAAATTGAAGCCATAGTGTAGCTTCAAGGGAGTTATACTTTGAGAATTTTAGAGGAGAAATTTTGTATAAACTCAGACTCTCTTAACTGATCATTATGTGGGAATGATTACACACCCATGTGTATTTTAGCTGAGAGAGTGCAAAGCTTGTCAGAGTAAAGGAAACGCCTGTTCCAGACCCCAGGAAGGCCTGTATGACATCAAGGCAGACACGGTTGTAAGGCTCTTTCTTCATGAAAGATAATATGAATGAATACCATTTTCTCAATGAGCTCTTTAATTAAGTTGCTTGTTTATCATGTTTTATCAATGAGTTATTTAATTAATTAGCTTATTTCTTGAATTCCTTGATCATCTTGATAGATATATAATTCATGAATTTGTTTATCCTATGCAGGTGCTATTGATTTTTTCCATGTTTGTGATTGCAGATCTTTGAAGACGACTCTTTCAAGCAATTGGAAAGAAGATCATTACAAATAGCACTGGACTACATGTAGGTCTTCAAAACATCTATTGTAGCTAATTCTTGAATCGAATATTTTCTATAGAAAATAGTTTTTGTTTGTATGTTTGTTGCTAGCTGTCCGTAGAACACTTGGGAGGTCTGTCTTGTCTGAAATAATGACTTATCCATCCAACAAGAGCCCATAAAAATCTCCACGATATACCCAAAAACAATATGGCTTTAATACCAATATTATTTGTAAACTAACGTGGATATTCCACTCAACATTTCGTCACAACAGATCGTAAAAATATAGAATCTACACTATTACAATTTAATTTCTCTTTAGATATATGTATATATTAATATTAATAACATATGCATATGAATTAAAATTATGCAGAAAATTAGAGAACAATGAAAGAAAATATCACACATACATTTGACACAAGGTATGACCTACAAAATATTTTTGGGACAAAACCAAGTGGAAAGTGAGGTTGCTGTACTCTCTTTCTCTAAGTAGAAAATTTCCATGAGTACAAAGATGTATGGCCTATGGTCTATGGGGTACTACAGTACAAAACTCCACTCTATGTGCTCTATCTCCTTTCCCTCTCAGCTAGTTTTTCTCAACTATGAAAAAAATTCACTTGAAAGAATGTAACCTCTTTTCCTCTTAGTGGCCTAATTATAACACAACCCGGTATCCTAGTAGTGGTTAGGTTTGAGTACATGAAATCCTAAGTAGAATTACAATATAGAGTATTCTAGACTCTTTTACATCATAATCACCTGACTAGCCCCTTTTTCATGAATAATGGGGGCTGACGTGGCATCCTCTCAAATTATGGTGGTGAAAATAGGAAGGTAAAATTCCTAGTGGAATATATTTTGCATACAAACTAGATTTATGTGATTCTTTCTTTGCTGTAAAGGTCTCTATGTGTAGAATATGATGAAAAGGTGTGGAAATAAATCAAAAAAGTTTTACCCCCAAAAAATGTTGTCTGATGCCTCAAAATGCTGCTTAAAGGTTTCAGACCTCAGTTTTCGAAATAAGATCTCTTTGGTAAAAAGGTTCCTATGAGATTATTCCACCACTTTTTCCACTCTAAAAACATCAATGTGGATGAAAAATGATGTAATGATCCAATCCATATTACAATATTTCTAGAAAATCATGGGAAAAAATGCAAGTGTTTCAAAATAATTTTATAAATTAATAACCCAAAAATTAAAGTCAATACACCCTCTCTTATCCTCATAAAAAAACATTTCCACCTTTGAGATCACAACTATGCTTAGATGCTTAATTTTCAAGAGCAAGATAATCAACATGGATGACAATATGCTCTCCAAAATTGCTTTAAACTCGAGAAAAATTCAACAATAGTTGAAGGAGTATGGTATAAGGATACTAAATCTCCCCTAATTCATTAAGGAATGCAAGAAGATGTCATTTTTTATGATACCAATAGTATTAAAAATATTATTATATCTAAGTGAAGAAAATGTATTATTCTAGAAAATATTTGAGGATTAAAGAAAATTAAGATAATACAAAGAGGTAATGATGCAAGGGCATCAATCAAAGTTTACTTGGAATTCTAGGAAGTCAAAAGAATATTTACTAGAGGAGTTGTTTGTTCAATTTTATCTTTCTGTTGTGTGTATATTGGGAGGAATAAAATTAAGTTTTCCACGTGTAACACACTTCTTGCACATTGACCCATGCTAGCTAGTCCGTTAGGGTAAACATGTGACGAGAGGCTACTATGATGCGATTCAACTCCCCATGTATAGTTAAGGAAGTGGAACCGACAAAAAAAACCAACCTGACCTTCCTCAGTAGCTACAAATACTTTAGGTGGAAACAAACCCTTCTAGGTGCTTAACCCCTGAGAAAAATTGGCATGTTGCTGATATGGACCTTTAGCCACTCCCATGACAAGCCATGCATGTGACTAAGGCCTTCCATTCACTCCCACAACAAGTCATGCCAAGGACTGTGGCATTTTTCACGAAGTTTTGGGCCAGTGACCCTAGATTTTGAGCCACTTTTTCATGGCTAGGTCCCATACCTTTGCCCAAAACTTCATGAAACATCCATAAATGATAAATAATATTGAAATGCGGTTACTAATTCAAAAAAATGAACAAGGACTTGATGTGACTGCTACTAACCATGACAGACATTTCATCAAGCATATCACAAATATGCAATCCACAGGTCATAATAACATATTTGATCATAGAGGTATCATACTTATATGAGATTCGTAAAGAAGCATTGATGCCTTATCAAAATAGCTACACTATCAT
Organism: Pinus albicaulis; assembly: GCA_034641835.2. Lineage (NCBI taxonomy): Eukaryota > Viridiplantae > Streptophyta > Pinopsida > Pinales > Pinaceae > Pinus > Pinus albicaulis. The sequence continues at coordinate 1,274,641,348 of CM076582.1, forward strand.
CTATTAGGTCATATATTCATTTTTTATTAATTTTCTAATCAAAACATGATGAGAGCCAAGCATCAAGTCTGTCATAAAACATACTCATAACCAACATATAACCACAAAAAATAACAAGGTTGTAACAACGATAAAAACCACATATGAAAAATTAAATTTACACATGAAATACCATAGGAGAAGGAACTCTAATTAATGAATGCATATGCCAACTAATTCAGGAACTTCCACAAACCACCCGACCATATATTGGGCTGAAGCAAATCTTTGTTTCAACCAATCGCCCCCATGCCATATTCAAATCATGAATGTGGAACTCATAACAAAACCAACCAGGGATTACTTAGGCTTTAGTGTATATCCCACCAAAGGATTCCTAGGCCTAAAACCCTCATCAATACCACTAGGCTTTACCATAATCTCATCAGATCACTAGGCCCTAAAAAAACATGGATGCCTTTGGATCTCTCCACCTAAACATTGAGGAATTTGTTCATCTACACTCTCTAAGATTTACCACGTATCCTGCCATAAATGGTCAATGGATTCGTAGGCCTAATGAGAGCATACACCTCTAGTATTTTTCATGTATCTCACCATTATTAGTCAAGGTATTCCTAGGCATAATGAGGCTCCATAATCTAGGCTTTACCATGTATCCCACCATTATCGGTTAAGGGATTCCTAGGAATAACGAGGAGGTTTACAATCAGGCTTTATCGCATATGCCATAATTACTAGTCAAGAGATTCCTAGGCCTTGTGATTTTTCCTAAGACCACCCTACTCAGTTTGGATACCATTCGACAATCCAGTTCAACCAAATACAAGAGAACCCACCACACCATGGCTATCTGGAAATGGAAAGGAAAGGCTGAAATCCACTGTCACACTTGGAAAAACACATGCCAATGACAAAAAGAGAACCATATACACACATGCATGTACCATGCATTCCAAGTCTAGCAAGGAAATCACACATGAAAATCGATACCTGTAAGTAATCTTATTGTAGCCACTTGATTCCTCTCTTCCTTGCTTGATTTTTTCTTCCCTTTGCCTTCTTTAGTCTTCATTTTCTTGATAATTTCTTCCCTTTAACTTCTTTTCTCTTTCTTTTCTTTTCTTGATTCAATGCTAGAATGCTCCAATAATTCTCTAAGTGTCCAAGAGTGTGAGAGAGAAAGTAGAGAGAGAGAGGGAGCTCCAAAACTGAACTCATAAAAGGTACCAATTGATCCTTGGAAGCCATTTTATTAATGAGGCCTCTATTTTTTCGATTTCCACTATTTTCCTTCATTTTCGTCCTCACACGAAACATGTGAACTTTCACCTTCCTTTTCTCCTATTTTCCAATATTTTCATAAATAAAATGCCAATTAATGCCTTTTTCTTTTTCAAATCATTTGCCATTTCCTTTGCCAATTTACCATTAGCCATAATAAATCGAAATGAACACCCACTAGGATTTTTTTCTGAACACTCATCTTGGAATACATGTTGAGTGACCTTGGCTTATTTTTTCTTTATTAACTTTAATACATGGATATTTGACCAGGGCCGTTAAACCATGTAATATGATTTCAATCATTTTTTTAAATTATTTTGGAAAGGCTCAAAGAATTCAATCTTAAGCAGGCTATTCGATCAAATTTCCATCAATATGAACAAACCCAAGTATGTGTTTATGTTCGATTTGAGTATTAATGAAGGTTGTATTTTTTGTGTCATTAATATTTGTAGCCTGAACTTTGTTTCTTATCCAATTTTCACAATCCCCTATGTGAAATTATTGTTCTCTATGTTTTGTTACCTACATTGGCATGATAAGAATCCCTAATTTCCTATGTTAATTGAATCGAGGTACTTTGGAATAATTTTGTGAGCTCTACTGAGAATTGAACAGATTAATTTTCATAAATCATCCTGAGTGTTGTTTTTTTTATTTTCTTTCTTGGTGTAAGTGAGTTAATAAAGGAAAAACAAGACCAAGGTCACGGGACATGTATTCCAAGCTAAATTTTTGGAAAAATATCCTAGTGGGTATCTCTTGTTGTGTAATATGGATAAGGGAAATTGACAAAGGAAATGGAAAAGGATTGGAAGGGAAAAAAGGTATTATTGGCATTTTATTTATGAAAATAAAGGAAATTAGGAGAAAAAGAAGGTGAAAGGTCATAGGTTGCATGTGAGGAGGGAATTGAAGGAAAATAGAGGATAAATGAAGAAATTAGAGGCATCAATAATAATAAGGACTATGAGGATCAATTCACAACCATTTGTTAGTTGAGTTTTGGAATTGGTTTCGGAGAGGAGAAGATCACTACGAAGAGAAGGAAAGCAAACAAGAAAAGGCAGGACAAGGAAATCAAAGGAAGGCAAGGATCAAGCAAGTAAAAGTTGGATCAAGCAACTTTAGTGGGATTAATTACGAGTAAGAAGGTGCATGTATGATTTCCTAGTTGGATTTTGCATCCATGAAATATGCATGTGTGTATTTGGTTTCTTTGCTATCAATGGCATGGATTTTTCTGGGTTTTGATAGTGTTTTTAGCTTCACACTACCATTTACGGATAGGCATGGTGTGATGGGATTCATTCTGAGTTGAGCTTTGGATTGTTGGAAGGTTTTGGATTTGAGTGAGGTGGTCTCAGGAAAATCCCAAGGGTTTGGGTTGGAGATTGTTTTCTCTGAGAAGCCCTCAATAGGTGGGTGGAGGTAGTAAAATTCCTGAAGGGATGGTGAAGGAATTCTAAGGAATCCAAGCTCAGTTTGGTTTTCTGATCTCGAGACCAGTTTAGGTGATATCACAGTATGGTGAGGGTGGAGGTGGTTTAACTTCTAGATTCCGTTAGTTGTTTTTGGATTGGTTTATCGCATGAGATACCACATTCATGCTTAGAATATGGCACAAGGGTGATTGGCTAAAAGAAAGATTTGGTTCAGCCCAATCTATGGTCGGGTGGTATGTGGAAGCCCAAGACTTAGTTGGATTTTTCCTATGTTTAAAAAGAGCTAAGTTTCTCTTGATTTTGATGAGTAAATTTACTTGTTATTATGTGGCTTTAATGGTTGTTCTATCATTGTTATTTATCTGGTTATACATTGGTTATAACCATGGTTATTTGACATATTGTAGTCATGGTTATCTTCATGATTTTACTTGTAACTCAATGAATAATGACTACATGACCTAATTGGTGTTAAGAAAGATATTGTAAGAAGGAATTGGTCCTTCTTACTAAATATCAAATAATTTTCTATATCCTTGTGTTTAGATATGTATTCATGACCTGTAGTTTGCTTGTTCATCATGTGTTTGACGTAATTTTAGTCCCAGATGGGAGAGGTTAGGTAAATTACCGATTCATGTTTTGGGATTATAAGCTTTGTTTCTATGTCAATAATGATTTATGTAAGTTTCACTGAGTTCTGGGTAGAGGCCTGAGACCTAGCCCTAAAAAGGCGGCTCACAATTTGGGGTCGCTGGCATAGACATTAGGGGAATTTTGAGGTCTAAAATTGGCCTCCTAAGGAAAATGTACAACACAAATAAACTTCATATAAGCCAATAGGATTTAATATGATGATAGGATGATTCACCATTTTTGGAGTAAAAACGTAAAATGATTTTAAAAAAATGAAAAAATAAAACTACTTTTTCAACTCGTATTTTCAACTTATCTCCCTAAGGTTTTACTCAAATTTAGAGCGAGAGTACTAGTTGGATATACAATTTAATTCCTCATCCAAGGAGTACCCATATTGCATACTTTTAATGGATCCTGCTATATGAAAAATGAGAAATACATGAAAACTGCGATTGCAACATGGGTACTACTTGGATGAGGAATCAAATTCTATATCCAACGAGTGTTCCCGCTTAAAATTTGAGTAAACCCATAGCGAGATAAGTTGAAAATAAGAGTTGAAAAGGTATTATTTTCTTGTTTACCTCTAAAATTTGATGATGTAATTTAATCTTATTTGATTATTTCCAATATTATTTTATAATTTCCTTAGAAAGCCCAATTTAAATTCCTCTAATGATTGACTGGAACAATCCACAATCATTGGTAGGCAGGCCTATGGGAGCTACTAGAGGCTTACAATTGCTTGCATGCATTGGAAATGGAGTGGCTACAATTGTAGGTCAGTGAAAAATAGATTTATATTAGGGGTTGGACACCTAGAGGGTTTAGGTTTCTCCTGGAGGTCCTGTAACACTTGAGGGAAGTCAATAAGGTCTTAAGTTCTCATCTCCATTTCCTTAAGGTCATATAAGAGGTTGAGTGTTATTATAGTGACCCTTGTCTCATGTTTACCTTGACAAATCCAGTGAAAATAGGTAAATGTGGGAGGAGAGGGTTACAGTTAAGGGCATTTTTAAGTCTCTAGAGGAACCTATGTAGAAAATAAATATTTTTTCCTACTCATAGAATTGGATATTTTTTCCTTTGATTGTCTAAGTGTAGCACTGTATGAAGAAACCTTAAAATTTTTATTCCAAGCCTTTTTAGTACACCACATTATTTAATGGAGGACGATTCCCATTCATTGCCAGATTATAATCTCAAAGGAGATTCACCAGATTAGATTCATTGAGCATAAAAAAAATGTTTGAGGGGAAGGCTGAAATCATTGCCTAATGGAGGCTGAGATAGACCCAATCCAGACAGCTGTTGCAAATTAATATCCATCTTGAGGGTTTGAAAGGGTGAGTTGGTTGGTAGGAGGAGACCTAGAATTAATTTTTGTTTATTGAAATATCTGTCTCAGGTATCAGTCTCAAGACTTTTTAAAGGTTGCAAGGGCGGTCTCATTAGAAAAGGCTAAGATCGAGATTTGAGCTCGTGGACATAATCCTAGATCATATTCTTGTATGACCAGAGCTAGGGCTAGTGCTGAAATTTCCAAGAGAATTATAATTAAGGCCTATAATGTTGGGGTTTTAGACTCGATTTGAAGGAATAAGACTAAGGAACCAATTCTAGGTTTAACGATTAAAACAAGGACATACATATAATTTAGAATATTAGATTACATCAAGTAGTCAACGCTAATATAGAAAATAAAAATTATATCTCAGGTTTGACTAGTGCAAAGAAGTAGATCAATATTTCTAAAATAATAATAAACTTTCACAATTTTCATAATGAAAATCAACATTGTTCTTAGGTTTGGCTAGTGCAAAGAAGCGTATCAATATTTCTAAAATAACAATAAACTTTAACAATTTTCATAATGAAAATCAACATTGTAAAATTCTCAACACATTTTGAGATGAAATAATATGTCCTCTTTGTGATATTAAGAAGGTTGAATATGAGAGGGATTTTCTTTTAAAGTGTCATAGGAATACTTAAACTATTTATCAAAATTTCGAAATATGTGTCACAATATTAAACTTCACAATATTATAAGTCATCAAAATTATAGTGATATTAAAACCATTTTCTCAATATTTTTCATGCACAGGAATTTTTTTAGAATGTCCAAATAATTACTTTAAATATTTTTGAAGTTTTGATAAACCTATTATTTTAATAGATGTTAGTCATCATTATTAAAATATTTAAAATATATTAGGAAAAAAAATGTTAATATCCATTTTTGGTAATTTATAAGGCTTTTTAATACACTTATTGTACAAAAATTAGATGCAGGGGAGCTCTGAGGCTCATATAAGAGTCAAGAACGTGACAAAGCAGGAGGAAACATCTACCCAAAAAGGAGAAACTAGATGTTCTCCTAGAAAATATTTACATCATTACATACAAAATCAAAGGGAAAGGAACCTAAAAATCACTAAGACATTGTGTGGTTGCAACATATAAAACTACCATGAGAGTCATGCTTTTCCTCGCTAGTGCTTTGGAGGGAAAGTTCCTAGAAATTTGGGTAGGATCTTAATAATCTTTGTCATTATGAAGGAGGTTCCACATGAAAGCACTTTGATTAGATGCCAATGGTTGCATTTTTTGTTGAGGGGATGGTGTGACACTATGCATTAGGGGAATTTTGAGGTATTAAAGGGGCCTCCTAAGGAAATTATAATATAATAGTGGAAATAATAAAATAATATTTCATTACATCATCAAATTTTATTTTTTCAACTCATATTTTCAACTTATCTCCCTATCGGTTTACTCAAATTTCGAGCAGAAACACTTGTTGGATGTAAAATTTGATTTCTCATCCAAGGAGTACCCATGTTACATACTTTTGATGGACCCTGCTACACAAAAAATGAGAAATACATGAAACACATGATTGCAAACAAGTTTTTCATGTATTTCTCATTTTTCATGTAGTAAGGTACATCGAAAATATGCAACATGGGTACTCCTTGGATGAGGAATTAAATTTTGCATCTAATGAGTACTCTTGCTCAAAATTTGAGTAAAACCATAGGGAGATAAGTTGAAAATACGAGTTGAAAAAACAATTTTATTATTTTATTATTTTTATTATTTTTACTTTTTACTCCAAAAATGGGGAATCATCCCCCATGGTTGACATCATCAAATTGAATCCTGTTGGTTCTTATAAAGTTTATTTTTGTTGTACATTTTTCTTAGGAGGCCCATTTTAGGCCTAAAAATTCCCCTAAGGGCTATTGACATGGCTACCTTTAATACTCGAGGGACCTATTATTACTCAAAATTTTTACTTGGATGTAAAAGGAAACTCACTAAGGAAACCTTCAAATCGCTTTGAGATTGAAAGCTGGCCCTTGAATATGGAGAGGGATTTATCCTTAACTCTACCACTCAAGGTCACTCTAGCAATAGGTCATTAAGCTCATTGACTGTATTTTGTTTGATAAAATTAATTTTGGTTTGGAAAGCAATGTAAGGGACCATTGGGCATGGAGCCTTTGACATAAAAAGATGCTAACTAAAGGTTGTATGAACATGGTTAAAAAAGGAAAGTAGCTTTAGTTTTCTTAGAAAAATAATTAACAAGATATGGTAGAAGGTAGTAGAGAGTAAACATAAAAAACATAGCAACCATATGATTTCTATAAGTGACATCTAAGCTGAAAAAAAATATGAGTAATTTGAATAACGTGAATCTCAGCATTTGCTAAGAATTCCAATTCATAAATGCTTTATTCAAACACTGAATATTTACCGATCAAAGTTTGACTAAGTAGAAAACAAGCACAATAGAGAATTGAGAGGAAACCTTTCAACACATGAATATCTAGAAATTTCACATGTAAACTGTTTACAACAAATTATATTAATATCAAAAGGTATACAAAATTCACAAGGTCTTCTCCAAAAATTTCCAACCCCCAGTGTTCCTTTTTCATATATTATATAGGAAAATATACAAAATCTAATATCCACAATATCTAGAAAATCTAACTGTTAAATATTACAATATTTTCATGGTTTACATTACAAAATAAGTCTAATCTCCATTGATAATTCTATTCTAATTCCAATCTTAATATGGACATAAAACAAAAATATTTATGGAAATTGGTCATGATATATCTGTTTCTTTTTTGGAAAATATTTTTGGAGTCAAATCACTGAAAACTCAGATTTGGAAATTTCTTACTGTATTCTAGGCATGGTGCACTATCATTGTAATACACATACCTCATATACTATTGTATATGAGATACATGGACCTGCAAAAATGCCTCTAATCATGGAACCAAAATCACAACTATCTCCACTTCTGAAGGCACCTTTATATTGTTGAATTTATAACAAAAACCACAAAAACATCAATTGCATGACTAAACCACAAGAAAGGTCTTCATCATATCCTATTTCTAACTCATCCTTGAGACCGTCAAAACTATCTAGTGACATGGCTCGTGGTATTTGACAAGAAATTTGGGTGCGATAGAACAAGTGAACCTCCCCTATTTCTAGATTAATACAATGATTGAAAAAATAAGTGTATACTTGCCTTCATTGTTTCAATTGATTATGCAAGCATGTTTAAGTTATCCTGAACTGTGATGGAGTTTGCAACCATCTTACTCTATTATTGAATGATTTTGTCAACTGCTAGGGTTTTCTCTTCTATCCCTTTTCAATACTATTTTTTTACCCTTTTTGCATATTTTTTCTTGTTTTCGGAAGGTCATATACTCTCCTCCTCTTTAATAATGATGGATTCTTCAAAATTAGTTTTAAGCTTGGCCTTGAAATACAATCTCAACTTTTTTTTAGACCTAATATGTGGTTTTCTAAAGTATTGTATCTTCTCCTCTATCTTTATGATAATTTCCCATGTTTTCCTACTTGGATACTTTCCCTTCTTGTTTTATACATCCACGTGTTCTAATTATTTACCCTCTTCTAATTTTTCTTGTTGTTTCTTATTTTTCCTCTTATAAACCATAACCTATGTCTCTTTAGTAGGTTTTTATGCATGTTTTTCAACAAGATCTTGATGGTTGGACTCGACTTGTAGCTCTGTAGCTAGCATTTCAACATGGTTCTTTGTTTTCCTTTCTTCTATCTTCTAGGTACAAGGTTCTTCCATGTTATTTTTCTTAATTGTTCTATGTGATTACTTAATTCATGGGTGTACAATAACTTAATTAAACCATGATGACAGATATCGTGAGGATATAATTCTCTCCTAGTTATGGCATTCGTGGTCACTTTTAATAAGCTTTGATGGAAAAAGTATGGTAAATTCATCTTACTAAAACTAGTCAAATAACAAAGGAATCTCATATGATATAAGTATATTTCAGAGTACCTTCCTTCAAAAGTAAAAAAAAATTGGATTTGCCTTAAAAAATTTCTCCATTCAGGATTTAGTAGGCTCCAAGATATTCTGATTCTCTAGCAAGGGTTTTGAGAGTATGTTTTTAAGAAGAAGTTAAAATCCATGCCCTGTACCATCTATTTCTTAAACCATTTTTTCTCTTTAGTTGGTAAACTTGTGGCTTCTATAATAGACTCCTCAATGGCTGCAAATTACAAATATCTTACCCTAGTTGTGCTTCCATCAAAAAAATTGATGAAATCGTGCATCAACTCGAATTGTAGCCATTAAAACAACAAAAAACTGGCTCCCATTATGCATTTATAAAAACAAGGATTAACTCTTCATATGCTTGAAACCATTCAATAACATCAGGTTCAAAATGCTTGATATGCTTGAATTTTCCCATGCTTCAGATGATAACAAGGTTTCTTTCTAACATTGCACTACAAAAATAGTGAAAAAATGACTGGCTATTGCAAAACAAATTTTATGGGTTTTTTGGAAATGACCCTTTGTGCACAGGTTTAGATTTTAGGTTTATTTCTAAAACCCTCTTAAAACACTTGGAAACCCTCCTTCACTTCACATAAAATTGCAATATGACTTAAGTTACTCCAAAAGGCATTTACGAGTTTAAAATCATTGATGTGGCTATTAGAAAATTTGTTTTCAAAACGTCATGTATGTGCTACAAAATGTTTTTGTAGCGAGACTTATAGGCACTGGAAAATATTTTCATAATGCCACCTGTAGGTGCTACGTAATATTTTCGCAGCGCTATCTATATTTGATAAACTTGATGTGATTGGTTTCAAAACATGTTTACGAGCTTTGGGATTGTTTCATAAACCCTTTAATATGTCCTAAAATATATGCTATTTCTTTTTTACAAAAAAATTTATGTTTTCCAACACTTAACTATTTTCCTTTTCTAGAAAAATAAAACTTAAAACATTACAACAAAATGAGAAAATTAACTATATTCAAATCATTTTGACATTTTTTGAAAGTACAAATCTAGTGCTAATAGTTGGCTCCAACGGGGATGCTATCCTCCCTGTAGCGAAAATTTTAAGGATGAGATGCATTTTAAAGTTTAGAAACCTTGGTGAATCTCACTAGTACATAATATGCAATTTCTAAAATGTTTGGCAATATTTTGTAAAATTATTCAAATTTATAATAATTTATATAGCCTCTATATAAAATTTTGGCAATTTTTAAGGTGAAACAATTTTATACTATAAAATTTGCGTGAACAATTTTTAGAAAAAATGGAAATTAATGAATCTTTTTTTTTGGAAAGAGCTTGGAAAATTAGCTTAGTTGCAAATATTAGCCCCTAAAATTTTCCCTACCTCCCTGTGAGGCAACACAAAATGTGCCTGATCCATTGGACTGAATATATTATTTTAAAACTACTTCAAAGTGTTGAAATATGTTTCTTCTTTTATTGAAAAATAGACATTAAAAAACTGAACTACACTTAAATAAATGAGACCAAAATATTTTAAAATCTTGACAACCACTTATCAGGATCTTATTCCCTTAAAATCAGGCTTCAAATCCTTCAAAGTGTTGTCCAAACCTACAAAGTTTTCAAAGGAAACAACTATATACAATGAAATGGTGAATTTTCATCTTTTCAAGAGAGATATTGTTTAAGAGAATGTCCATTTACTGGGCCTCTAAAAGAAATTATCCTTTGAAGTCTTGAAGAATGAAGGTGTTTTTTTCCATGACATGCAAAAAATTGACAAGGATGTTTGTAGTGTTTGCAATGGCTTGCCTTGTGCTAATAATCGATTTTGTAAAATAATATGTCCCTTTTAGAATCCATTTATGTTGTCTAGAAGATGTTGGATCAATTTATCCAATAAAATCAGGGCCCCACTACTAAGATGGTGCCTCTACAAAAATGGTTTTTAAAGGTAAAGATAACTTTTTGGATTTTCCTTCAAATATTTGACATTTGTGACATGCTGCAACCTCTCAACCGTCTGAAAAAATTGTAGGACGATAAAATATTGCTCTCAGAATCTTATTAAAAATGGTCTTCCAATAATTATGGCCTCCACACACACCGTGATGGAAATAATTCATCATATGTTTTACTTCATCTTCAAGTAAACAGTTCAAAAGTACACCTTTTGGGTCCTTCCAAAACAAATACCCATCGAAAATATATAATTTTACATCTTTAAGTTTTAGAAATTTGACTTGAGTTTTACTAGTTCTAGGTGGGGCTTGTAAATTCTTCAATACATAAATAACATCAGTGCACCATGAAGGATTTTTGAGCTATTCAGATACTGGTAAAAGTTTTCTATCATCAACATGATCCAGGAGCTCTAAAAAAAAGTTTATTCCAATAGTGTCACAATTTGTTTTAGTCATGAGCTTGGGAAAGCCTTGAACTTTGATTAGCTTAGTTGGCTTTATTTCCAAGTCATTTTCCAACCATTTATCTATGCACTTCCACCTTCTCCCATCTTTCTCAGGGTGACTTAGAATATCTTTGACTACACTATTGGGCACATAAGCGATAGTATGAGAATGTAAGAAATAGACTCATAAATACTTTAATGATTTCACTAATGCACAAGCTTGTTTCTCTATTATGTCATACTTTAGCTCAGAGTTTCTTAGTTCCTTGTTGAAAAAATATATGGGTTGTTCATAACTATCTGCATTATTTTGAAGTAAAATTCTTGAAATTGTATGATAATAAGCGAAAGCAAAAACTAAAAATTATTTTGAAAAATTTGGGCTAAATAGGATAGGGGCCTGAGCTAGAGAATTTTAAATTACTTCAAAAGATTATTTGGCTAAGTTTGTCCACTTAAATTTCACTTTCTTTCTTTAACATATTATTAATCATCTTCAAAATTTCATTGAAATTGGGAATGAATATGTTTAAAAAATTCGCCTTACCAAGAAACAATAGTATTTCCCTTTTACTCCTTGAGAACTCAATTTTCAATATGCCTTTCACTCTATTTGGATCAATTTGAATACCAGATTTGGACACAATATGCCCCAACAACTTTCCTTCCCTCATGGCAAAATTTGTCTTTTCGAATTCAAAGAGATACCAAATTTTCTATATTTTGAACAAACCTGTTTGAGGTGTTTCAAATGATCAGCTTTAGTTTTATAATACACTGTTATGTCATCCAAATAAACCACAAAAAACTTGTCCTTTTCATTAGAAAATTCTATGTCCATCACCCTCTGAAATGTAGCACAAACGTTCATCAAACTGAAAGGCATCTTTGAGTACATAAAAGTGCCCCAAGGAGTCGTAAAAGTAGTTTTATCTTTATCCTTTGTATGCACTAAAATTTGATTATACCATGAAAAACCATCCAACACGGAAATCCTCTAAGCTCTGAATACACCCCGAAGTATATTCTCAATATTAGGCAAGGGGTAATTATCCTTCAAAGAAACCTTATTCAAATTTCAAAATATACACATAATATGATCTCTCTACTTTTTTTTCTGACTAGAAAATTTTTTTCAATCCATTGAGAAAACCTCTAGGGAAACATTATCTTGGAAGAAATAAACCTTTTCACTTTCTTCTCAATTAATGACAATAACCTTGGATTAATCCTTCTGAGTTTTTGTTTGAAATGTTTCTCATTAAATTTGAGTGAGTAGTATGTCGAATGATATCCTTGTCATACACCTTTAAATAATCATATCTCCAATAAAATACATCTAAAAATTCTCTCAATAATTCTACATACTGTTTTTTTTTCTCAATATTCAAAGAATTAGAAACCTTGACAAATTTAGGATCTGTTTCTGTTCCAAAATTATAAACTTGCAACTCATTGTCCATAGGTAAAATCCTAGGCTTAAGAACAACATCATTACTCTCAAACAACATTTCTAAAGGAACCAAGCCTCTGGGAATTAGATTATTACTCAATTGAATAATATCTTGACCATCTATATTATTCGAAAAATCATTTGAATATGCATCTAAATTTGTTATAACATCTTCATCTTCATCAAGGGGTTAACTTTCAAACTCATAAGACATTTCTAAAAATATTTTGTTTTGTTGGTCATCCTCAGAAACTTGCTAGTGCTTGACATTGTTGAGATAGAAGGCCTATTTATAACATTTTTCATACTTACTATTTGGATAAATGGGAATTGTAGAAGCACTAGAAGTAGTAGCTAGGGAGTCTACTATACCATTTTCTTCTCTAGAAACAACAAAAAATTTATGTTTTGAAAATAAATTATAAAACATTCCCCATACCTCATTTCGATAATCCCTCATCCTTGGATGTTTAATTTTATATGTAAAATTGAATTTCTTCATAACCAACTCAAAGTACCTAAAGACAAGAATCCTTTTGTCTTTTTGTTATCTCCTTAGACTCAATCCAATAATCAAAGCCTCATACTCTGAAATGTTATTGGTGCATTCAGAATACAGTTTGAAGGAATGTAACTGACTATTGCAAGATGGAGGAATGATCCAAATACCCACACCTAAACCATAGTTGCAAGTGGAACGAAATAAATGTTTGTTCCATATCCCATTATATTCAACTACCCGTATTTTTTTTCTCCTGAACTTCATTTTTGATCCATTGTTGTTTCTCTTCTTCAAAGCACAAATCATTATAGAAATTTTTAGAACCAATATTAGTATCAAATGCATAAATAGGATTATTGTTAGTTTGATCTTGAATTCTAACCAAGTATTCCATATGAATCTCTCTATACAGCCTTCTCTTTTCACGAAAAACTGGAATAGATGCAAGTCATGTCCATTTAAGTTTACCCCTTAACTTGGCTGCCCGTGAACGTGATAACAAAATTCCAAATCGAGATGGAATATAAAATACTACTACTACATCAATCACTGTACTCTCAACAGGGATTTGCGTGAGGGTTACAACCAAGTCCTTTATTAGTCCAACACATTTAACTTTTCTTAAGTGAAAAGAGAACAAATCCTTGTAAGGTTTGGTGATTTCAAGGCCTAAATTTTCCATGACATACCTAGGCATCAAGTTCTGTGAGGCTCCAGAGTGCAACATAGAATTATGAAGGATCATGTCATGAATGTTAAAACTGACGTAGAAAGGAGGAACATCATCATTCTATTTAGTTACATGAGGAAAAAAGACAAATTCAAGAGCATCATATTGTATGGTTAGAGAATATTGTACATTAATATTTGATGATTGACCTTCCTTTGATCCCTTAATAATTTTAATTATTTGTTTTTATATTGTTCATTCTTTAGTAATTTAGAAAATGGGATTGAGATATTTATCTTACCAATTTTTTTCTCCAAGAAAAAATGCAATTGAAACTTTTCTAATTCATTTCCATCATTATTAGCTTCATTAACTTGTTTAGGTGGCCCTTTCTTTGGATATGCTTGTGGCTGATATGTTGGAGGCTTAATTGGAGGGGGTTTGACTATGATATTTTTTCCTCTAAGGTTATATTTTCTCTGAAAATCAGAAACAATGTTGTTGTAGCCTTACTGATGTACTTTTGATCCAACCATTAATTGTAGGTTGTCCTTTAATTGTGGCAGTTGGGTTGATTGATCATGCTATTATTTGGTTAAGTATACCTAGGTATCATCCTCATATATAAATTTACTTGTTCTTGAACTTCCTATACATTCATTTCATTAACAAAATTATACGGGAAATAAGGCCTCGTGACTAGTTGACCTTCAAGGCCTTTCTGATCCCTTTGAAGAACTTAAGGGCCTTAAGGTCTTCTGAAATTGGTCACCCCTAGGAGGAGTTAAATTATCAACCAATTTTTCCATTGTTATAAGCATGACATCAAACTTGGTATCTATTGAAGAAGAAGGTTCATCATTGACACATATCATTTCGGTCGTCATTTTCACCTTTTTTTCCAAAAAAATAGTTTCTACACCTACGGATTTATTTTTCATGTCTAACAGTGTAGAAGAATTCATTTATCTTAACTAAAAGAAAATACAACATCAAATTCATCTAAATAATAGAGTAGAGATAGTCCAGGTGGGGGTCTAATATCATCAGGAATTACATTATATACCTTGTTAATCCTAGCAAAAAATTCCTTCACTCTTTCACTTGGGTTTCTCTTCAAATTATCATATCAAACTAAGATTTGTAAAATGTTTTTCTCATCCTCCCATATTGCAAGAAAAAACAGTTTAAATAGCATTGACAATTGACAATACTTCCTACTCGCAATCCTCTAAAACACTTTTTCACTTCTCTTGAGAAGCTTTGTGCAAGCAACCTCATGTTGACATCAACATCATCCACCTCTTCAAGATCTATAAATTCATTAAGATTATATAGATGTTTTTGAGAAGTAAAACCTCCATGTCCATCAAATTGAATTAATTTTTTACCATAATGCTATGGGAGGTCATGCAGTTGACCTAACAGAGCAAGAGGGTCATAACTAGCATTCATAGCTATTTGAAATAGAGTTGAGGTAACTACAGTGGCAGGATTTTAATAGTAGATGAAATGGAGCATAAACTGATGTGGTAACAACTGATGAAATAGGGGTTTGGAATATAATAGAAGCATATGAGTATAAAATAATGGAATAGAAAATTGGAAAGTAATAGATTTGGATACAACCAATTGGAGCTCGTAAATCAAATGTTCCAATTTTTCAAACTCGAGACAAATATCTTTGTCTTCTAGTGACAAACTCAATTATTGAGAATAAAATCTTGGAGTATAGGTATTAAATATTCTTTCATCAAATATGTACAATGAGATTCTGATTTTGACCTAAACAAGCTTTGCTGAAATTTAATATCAAATAGGATATCCTCTATATATTTCACCTCCTTAGGTAAATAAAATATCTTCCTAATGGAAGAGTACCTAATTATTTTGCTATTATTTTCTTTCTGAAAATCTTATCTAGACTTGAGAAAGGCTTTAGTGGATCAATATTAGGATGTCTCCTAGTGTAAACTCCCTTATGAGCTATAACTCCCCAGTGGAGTCACCTTTCAAACAATTGAGTTGATAGGTGAAGAAAAAATAAAAATTTTCTGATCCTTTTTCACCATTAATGATTAGATATAGATCTTTATTGTTGTTTACTTGGGATGATTTAACCTTCGTTACTTGACAACAACGCCAAGATGTTATCACTTATAATTTTTCCTTGGCTGTGAAAGGAAACTCATTGAGGAAGCCTTCAGACTACTTTGAGATTGAAATATGACCTTCAATATGGATATGTATTTCTTCTTAACTCTACCACTCAAGATGACTCTAGCAGTAGGTCATTAAGCTCATTGGCTAGATTTGGTTTGATAAAATTAATTTTAGTTTGGAATGAAATGTAACTGACCATTGGGAATTGAGTCTTGAAATAAAAAGATGCTAAATATAGGTTGTATAAACAAGTTTGATAGAGGAAATATATCTTTAGGTTTCTTAGACAAATAATAAACAATATAAGGTAGAAGATAGTAGAGATTAAACATAAAAAACAACCATATAATTTTGGTAAGTGAAATATAAGCTAAAAAACACATGATTAATTTGAATAACATGAATCTAAGAATTTTCTAAGAATTCCAATTCATAATCACTTTATTCAAACACTGAAGGTTTATCGGTCAGAATTTGAATAAGTAGAAAATATGCATATAGAGAATTGATAGGAAAAATTTCACACATGAATCTTTGTAAATTTTACATGTAACCTTGTCTACAAAAAATTCTATTAATATCATAAGGTATACATAATACAAAAAAATTTCTTCAAAAAATCCCAACCCTCGGTCTTCCTTTTTCATATATTACATAGGAAAATATACAAAATATGACATCCACAATATTTGGAAAATCTAATTGTAAAATATTACAATATTTTCATATTTCATATTACAAAACAAGTCTAATACCTACTGATAATGCTATTCAAATTCCAATATTTAATATGGAAATAAAACAAAAAAAAATATGGAAACTGGTCACAATATATTTGTTTCTTTTCTGGAAAATATTTTGGTGTTAAATCATTGAAAACTTGAATTTGGAAACTTCTGCTCGATTCTAAGCATGGTGCACTATCATTGCAATATATATACCTCATTTGATATTGTATAAGAGATACATGAACCTGAAAATATGCCTCTAATCATGTAACCAAAATCACAACTGTCTCCACTTCTAAAGGAACATTTATCCTGTTGAATTTATAACAAAAACCACAAAAACGTCAACTTCTTGAATAAACCACAAAAAACGTCTTCATCATATTCTATTTAATAACTCATTCTTGAGACTGGAAAAAGTATCCAGTCTTGTGGCTCATGGTATTTGACAAGAAATTAGGGTTTTCAAAACAAGTGAACCTCCCATGTTTCTAGATGAATACAATGTTTGCAAATATAAAAGTGTAGACCTGCTCAAACGTCCATTGTTTTAGGTGCTTGTGAAAACATATTTAACTTATCTTGACCTACCATGAACCTTGTAATCCTCTTTCTCTCTTCCTGAATGATTTTTTCAGTTCCTAGGGTTTTCTTTTCCATCTCTTTTGAAGAGTCTGTTTTTACCTTTGTTGCATATTTTCTCTTGTTTTTGGAAGATCCCAAACTCTATTCATCATAAACAATGACAGGATATTTCAACTTAGGGTTAAAATTGGTGTTAAAATATAATATCTGCTTGTTTTTAGGCCCAATATATGGTTTTTTGAAGTACTGTATCTTCTCCTTTGTCTTTCTTCTAATTCCCCATGTTTTCCTGCTTGGATGCTTTCCCTTCTTATTTTCTATCTCCACGTGTTCTGATTATTTACCCTCTTGTACCTATTCTTGTCGTTTCTTATTTTTTCTCTTATAAACCTTAATATCTATCTCTATAGCAAGGTTTTATATATGTTTTTCAATAGGATCTTGACGGCTGGACTCGATTTCTACCTTTGTAGCTAGGGTTTCAATAGGGTTCTTTGTTTTTCCTTTCTTGTGTCTTCTAGCTATAATTTTCTTCCATGTTCTTTTTCTTAAATGTTCTATAGGCTTACTTAATTCATGGGCATGTAATAACTTAATTAAACCATGATGACATATATCATGAGGATATAATTATCTCCTAGTTCTGGCCTTCGTGGCGATTTTTAATAAGCTTTGATGGAAATATTATGGTAAATTTATCTTACTAAAACTAGCCAAATGACAAAGGAATCTAATATGATATAGGTAGATTTTAGAGTACCTTCCTTCACAAGTAAAAAACATTTGAACTGTCCTTAGAACTTTTCTCCATTCATGATTTAGTAGTTTCCATTATATTCCAATGTTGCAGTGAGGGTTTTGAGAGTCTTATTTCAAGAAGAAATTCAAATCCATGCCCTCTACCATTTGTTTCTTAAACTTGTTTCCCTTTAGTTGGTAAAATCGTGTCTTCTACAATACACTACTCAGCAAATAGAAATCACAAATATCTTACCCTAGTTGTGATTCCATAGAAATAATTAATGAAATTGTGGCACCAACTCAAATTGTAACCATTGGAGTGAAGAAAAAATGGCTCCCATCCCGCATCTTTGAAAATAAGGATTAACCCTTCATATGGTTGAAAACATTCAATTCCATTGAATTCAAAATTCCTGATATGCCAAAATTTTCCCATGCTTCAAATTATAATAAGTTTTCTTTATCACACTGTGCTACAACAATGGTGAAAAATTCGATTGCCTACTACAAAACAAGTTTTTTTGGTTTGCTGGAAATGACCCTTTGTTCAGAGGTTTATATTTCAGGTTTATCTCTAAAAACCTCTTAAAACACTTGGAAATCCTTCTTAATGTCACATCAACTTGAAATATGACTTAAGTTACTCCAAAAGGCACTTAGGAGTTTAAAATCATTAATGTGGGAGTTAGAAAACATGTTCTCAAAACACCATGTAGGCTCTATGACATATTTCCATAGCGCGACCTGTAGGTGTTGGAAAATATTTTAGTAGCGCCACCTGTAGTTGCTACAAAATTTTTTGTAACATTATCTGTCTTTGATAAATTTATGTGTTTGGATAAAAAAATTGGTTAGGAGCTTAGGGATTGTTTAATAAACCCTTTGATATGTTATAAAATCTATGCTATTCTTTTTTTATAAAAAAAAATTATGTTTTACAACACTTAACTCGTTTCCTTTTCCAGAAAAATAAAACTTAAAACATAACAATAAAATGAGACAATTAAATACTCTTCAAATATTTTTGAACTTTTTTAAAAGTACAAATGTAGTGCTAAAAAGGCATAAGTCAGCTGGCACAATGTTCGAGTCTCCATGAGGTTGTTGACGCTTGGGCGATAGATTGCATATCTTGACATGGTGCAAAACGATGTGGGATGGAGAGTGTGTTAGTCTCCTGTATTCTACAATATCACTAGATGACTATGGATTTTCTACAGTCTGTTGAAAATAACATTCCCTGACTATCATTTATTTTCAGAAATCTCACTACCTTCATTACCTTCATTTAACCTATCCATTGTCTCTCATCTTACCTTTTTCAAATACCCTCATGCTCTGAAAAATCCCATTTTTGACTTAAAAACCCCTCATTTATCCTTACCCCTTTCTTAAGCCCTCTTCCCTATACTAAAAAACCATTTTCCGCACTAAAAATCCTCTCCTCTTCACTCATTTTCTTCTATTTTCATTCAAAACAATGTAAAAACCCTTTTTTACATTGTTGTTGAAATTAATTTGGTTTCGGGACCCACTATTTTAAAATAAAACTCTATTTATTTAAAAGTATCAGACCTAATTATATTAACCCCCTGACACCCGTAATATGTTTAAAGCCTCGCTTTAAAACCTTTACCCTCCGCTCATATAACCCTGGCCCCCACCTTTATATTTAAATGCTTCCGCTCTAAATATACCTCGAGACCCGCATTCTAAAGAACCATACACTAACATTAAAACCCTCCCTCACATTTGAAATCCTAGCCCCACCTTCTAAACCTACCCGCAGTCCACAGGTCACTCGTACACCGTCCGATCCATTCCCCCAGATTTGACGGCCCGTGCACCTTTTTGCAAAACCAAAAGCCTGATGTTTAAAAAATTTGAGGGCCTGCGAAATAGGTGGTATTCATACCCCACCTTTCCTCCACGAGTCACTCCCTCCATATTATCGCATCCCTGTGACATAAACTGCCAAACCGCCTACGGCCTATGAGAAAACCACGAAAATACTCCCACACCATATTATGAAACCACCAACCCATTTGAATATTGTGAAACCCTGTGTCTCTGCAATAAACCCCGAACCTATGAAATAGCCCATGCATCATGTTTAGACAAACCTGGAAGGCCATAGCCAAACACAGAGACTAAAAAACTACCTTTGTCTGAACTCTGTTCATAGCTTAAGTTTTTATTAATACATTGTTTTTAAGCTATGTAGGTGACCGATCCATAAGAAAACATAGTAAATTTGCAGTTTTAAGTCCAATAATTGTCCAATAAGGGTCCTCTGGGTGATGATCCAGAAAACCTTACTCATCAAAGGGATTAAGAGCGTAAGAAAAAGCAAAGACATCAAGGTTTTCTTCAGAGGACAGGGTAAAGAAAATGAAGAGAATTATATAGTGGTTGCGCAGAGATGAATAAAAGTGAAAAATCAAAGCTAAAGTAACAGTGAAAGGGAAAAGAGCTAAAAAAGAGAATTCAAAGATAAAGATAAAATAGTCAAAGCACATAGATAAAGAAAGAAATGACAGTGATAGTAAAGGTAGTAAAGAGAAAGAACATATTAAAAAAAAAAGTGAGAAAGCAGAATTAAGAAAAAGACATAACAAAATTTGAAAGGAAAAATCAGAGTTTAAAGACAAATCAGAGGATAAATGAATGGAGAAAGCATAGCCAAATGACAAAGACACTCAACAATTACTTCTTCACAGTCATATTGGCCACCTACAGCCTAATTTTGTTTTAAAGAAGGCAACTATAGTTAATGTTTGATTCAGAGATATTTTTAGCAGCTCAGAAGTTATTGAAAAAGTTAATGATAAAGGCATAATAGTCAAAAATATCCTAAAGTTATCTCAACAGTAAATTAGAAATTTATTACTACAGTAGGTCAGTCAGAGATATTTTGGCATTGGGCATTGCATGGTCTCAATTTTCAAACTTCATTTACTCTGTAGTAAATACAAAACTGTCACCCTAGAGTAGGGAAACCTCCTCAACTGCAGTTAAATATTGCATGTATTGCTCATTGTTATGGTTGGTTGGTTGGTTAGTTGATTGGCTGCTAGACTAGATTTTTATCAGACTCTGAGTTACAAAGATTATTGCAATGGAGCATTGTAACTGTTTTGGACATTAGTAATACAAGCACATTCACAGGATTATTGAGCTATGTTAATGGTGATGTTATCCCTCTTTGTCAATGTTTCTATTTTGTTTTCCATATCATACATCATTTCTCTGATAATAGGACAAAAATTTCAGATTGAGATATATTGTTTTGGCACCTTAACTTTGTCTGTTACTTTTATATTAATGTTTTCTTCTGCAAGGTCTAATTAAAGAATTCAGGGGTGTCCTGCTCTTTAGTTTCACTTAGCTTGTTGCCTTGAGGTTTACTTAGTAGAGTCTAGCTAAAGAATTTAGGGGTGTCCTGCTCTTTGGTTTTTCTTAAACAATTATCTTATAGGCCTTCTTTGAAGTTTAGTTGAAGAATTCAAGGGTGTCTTGCTCTTTGATTTTTATTAAACTGTTATCTTAAAGGCCTTCTTTGAAGTTTAGTTGAATAATTCATGGGTGTCTTGCTCTTTAATTTCACCGAACTATTATCTTGGATGTTTTATTTGTTTGAAAGTAGTAAATAAAGAATTAAAGGGTGTCATGCTCTTTAGTATTACTGGATTTTTGTCTTAAAGGTTTTCTTAGTAAAGTTTAATTAAAGAATTTAGGGGTGTCCTACTATTTAGTTTCTCTTAAACAATTAATTTAAAGGCTTTCTTGTTGAATTAAAGTTAAAGGATTCTTAATTACCCTTTAGTTTTATTGAATTCACAACTTGCTGTCATCTCATATTCATATTATCTAAAAAGATCCACTTGATATAGTTAGCTTGTCCTATGAAAACCCTTGAAGGGTTGATGTACAATTAAAACCTTTTATGACTCCATAGCCCAATGCATTAAGCTTCCCACATTCTATCTTTCCAACCAACAATCAATCAATCAATCAATCAATCAAACAAAATAAACAATCCCAGAACTTCATAAATAACCTAAAATCAGAAAACATAAGTATAAAGATAAATCAGTTAAGCATAAACAAAGAGAGAGCCCTCTCTGAGCCCAGGAAGGCTAGGTCCCTGGACTCCAAAGTGGTTTGATGTGGTTCCTTGCTACTTGTTCTTTCCAATCTTGAAAATCACAGGGAGCCAACATAGTGGCGACCATACTGGGGAACCTAATTTATTAAAGCAACTTAATATTTCCTCAAAGAACTCATAAAACCCCATTCAAATTTAGATGACTCAAGTGTTAGCCAAGATTGGTATCTAGTTGTTGATGGTGGACAACAACCAGCCTCAAGACAGTTAAAATCCTCCACTTGGTGACTCCACTCATTTTCAGTAGGCCTGCTGACTCCACTGGTTTTCTATAGACTCCACTGGGAAATTATTAAGAAAGCCTGATATTATCAAAACTCAAAAAAAACCCAGTCAAAATACCACTAGTACATTTGGTCAAAATTCTGACACTTTTGACGTATTGTTAGAAATTTCCCCAATTTTTCTCAATTTTTTAAATCCTGCCAACAACCGTTGCTATAGCGACATTTAGGGACATCGTCGGTATTCCGACGTTTAGGAATGTCGTCAAAATACCGATGTTTCAGGACACAACTTCAAAAATGTGGTGTTTCTAAGACATAAGTCGGTATTGTGACATTTGGAGACAGGCGTCGATATTGCGGCGTTTAGAGACACTTGTCGGTAGTGCGATTGTATTGGGGAAAAACATCAATATTATGACGGTTTGTAGACAAAAAATTGAAATTGCGACCCAAGTGTTGCTATTACGATGTTTGGAAACAAGTGTCGGTATTGTGACGTTGGGATATAAGTGTCGGTATTGCGATGGTTTGGATAGAAATTTCGGTTTTGTGATGTTTCGACATATGTGTCGGTAGTGCGATGGTTTGAGATAAGTGTCGGTAGTGTGAATGTTTGGAGAAAGGGTTATTAATAGAGGAGCTCTGAGGAAGGTGGTTGTATTCCCTCCATCTAGAGGCTACCTCTGAATTGGGGATTCGGGAAAATTATCCATGGCCCAAACAAGTTAGGGCTTGATCGAATGACGGTGGTGAAAGTAATAGTTACGGTTAAATTATTACCCCCCTCCGACGTTCCATTAAGCATTGTTTCATCCTATGCTCACATGCTATCTCTCTGCAACCTCGGAGAAGGTCCATCCATGGTAGAGATCGACATCATGGCGCACCCCCTATCAGGTAGGCTTTCTAAACCCTTCCTATCTCATTGGTTTGCAGGGCTTTCAATTCTTGCCCCTTATGATATCTTTCATCTTTTGTTTCTGACTCAATTCTTCAAAATTTTACCAAGATAACGAGGTGTACAAGGTCAAACCAACCTTCAATTTTGAACATTTATCTTGCAAAAATTCCAAATATAATTTTAGAGTTATCATCATGGCTATGCAGGCACATCCCATGACCATCTTCAGGTAGTCATTCTTTCTACTCCCAAAAAGGTTGCAGATGTATTTTCCCTTAAGGGGTTTCTATGCTATCTTACAAAAAAAATTTCATTGATTGGAATAGAGATATGTTTTATTTATTTTTTCTAGTGGCTAGGCTTAACTTATAGTTAATTTATTTATGTACTGTAGGTATAAACCTTAGCTCCGCACACCCCAGATTTTGTTATATTTTCTGCCACATTGTCTCTGAAAGTAAAGGGTTATGGCTCCTCTTGTTTCAGGTGTGACTATGCATTCAACGACCTATTTTACACATAAAACGTTATGGCTTTCACAAAATGTGCTGTGTTGTAGACCTTGGGTTTAGTTTTCCTTTTGTTAGTAAATTATAAAGAATCTTGACACTGAAAACATTGAATCTTCCATTCCAAGGATCGAATGTCCTCCTCCACCCAGGTGTGGAATGCCCCCTCCTCCACCCACCGGTGGTGGCCCTCCTATGTATGGTTCTCCTCCTCATATGCAGCTGAGACCTGACATGCTGCCTTTGCCACCTGGTCAGCAGCAGTAGCAACAACAACCACCTCCTAGACATTAGTAGCAGCAACTATCAATTGAATCAGGTATTTTTTTTAATTTCCCTACATATTTTTGGTATATGAGAATGTATTTTTATGCTTTCCAGTAGGATTGAAAAACTAATTTCACCATTTCAAGTCATGAGTATTTGAAAATTTTTCATTCTAATGATAAAATGAGTTATCATCTCTAGTTGGGGAAAGCCCAAACCATTACAAACATTAAAATTGATAATCCTCCTCCAACTTATATTAAGTGAAGATAATTTCATGGAAAAAATTAATAGGTAGAGATTTTGTATAATTTTTAGCTCGTTGAGCTACTACACTTTTCCTTTACTTTGATTAAGCTGATAGTACTGATCGTTTCTTTTTAAATCATGGACCTTTTGCAAGGTTCATTTTTATTTGTATAGAACATTCACAAAATCATCTTATTATAGCCTTACAAACCTTATTGTATTTTCTATTAGGTGTATTCCTTATTAATCATCATATTCCATGCTGAAATGCTAAAAACTATTTCCTTGATTGAATATCTGTACATATACATTTTATTCTGTTTAGGAAATAATAGGTTTTAAAACCATTTCACTGTGCGGTTACCATATTATATACATTTTTTGGCATAAAATGTTTTCTTTAATTATTAGTATAACAATAATGTACAGACAGGGCATTGTTTTACAAAAGTAGGGTGTTCTTTGGCGCTCACCACAAGCTTAGGTATACAATGCAAAAGGTTCCTTAATAATTTCCATAACTACCTAAGGGCATAAAAGTTAACAAAACCACCACCTGGGAATATCCAATAACACTAACATTCCAAAATTTCCAACTGGCACTTAAGCATTAAAGCTGATAAAGTCTTTCCTTATGGTATGAAAATAAATAAACACATTTTTCAAATCCTGAAGGATCTATTGCTGGGTTGAGACTTGCATCAAGAGAATTTTTGTTGTCCTTGGGAGTGGACCTCCAACCATTATTGGTTGATTCAACATTATTTATAGCAGGCCACTTCCCATCATTTGTCACTTCTCTATTTCTACAACACCACCAATCACCCACTGGGCCATATTACTAACTTTGTAACCTGGCCTTTGAAAATTTACCTTGATTCTGCTCTATTTTACATGTTCAATGCACAATATTATGCAATGCATCCTATTCTTAACCTTTGTAGCATAGATAATTCATAAACATGTAATATACAAAAAAGTACAATATAACATAACATTAATCTTTGAGAAATGACACTGATTGGCTTCAGACCTAGATGTTCCGCTCAACAATAGGCTATGCTACTCATCCCCATGTTGTGGTCAAGAATCTATTGGGGTAAAAGGCTACCTAAGCCAACTATGGTCCATAACTGCACCAATATGGTAGCAGACCAAGGTACTTGATTCCAAAATCTTCCAACCGAATTTCTCTCATCCCCCATTTTCCTTCACAACCCACAGTAGTGCATCCTTTCTCTGCACTCATATTCCATTAGGTTGTGGCACTAAAATCAAAGGTTTCTAACTCAAAGTGGTTAGGCATGTTCCAAAGGCCCATGGCTTTTGGGAGTTCCAAATCCACCACACCCAAATCCACCTAGGATTGATAGGGTACGAAATTCACATCGTCATACAACATTGGCTGGAGTTGCAAAGAAACCTCGGTGTGGAGACAAAACTTTGGATCCCCCGAGACAAGTAAGGGTGGGGATGTATATCTCTGGCTGGGAGGAAAATTGTGAAACATATCCCTAAGCCCATCCTGAGGTGTATCAATAACTATGATACCCATAACTTATTCAATACAACACTCTGCAAAATAGGGTTATAAAATGGAAATCATTGCCTAAAATTTAGGACATATTGAATCCATAGGCAAGCATGGATTATGTTGTATATTTCACCATTGTGGTAGAAATTGTAGTCGCGAAAATGTTGTACATTTAGGTATGGGTTTCTGATCTTAAACTTTGTTTTACATTTATATCCCATATATATATATATAAAAGGCACCTCCATAGGTTGAATGACCTACACAGAAGACATTAGACTTGAATTAAACTAGATCAGCATAATTGAAATAGTGGTGCCTGACACTTGAAGGAATTCATGATATCATAATAATATACGATGTGGCATATGTAGTTTAATTTCATTCTAGCCTTGGAAATTCTCCAATCTATAGGCATATAATTTGACAATGACTTATAATAACCCTGTCCTTGACATCTACATGGATAGACTCAGAGTCTAGCTCTCATGCCCTCATAAAGAGCTGATTAGTTCATGGATGCCTTTATTATGGAGCTGAAGAAGAGACTGTCAGGCTTGCCTTGTGCCCTGAATCTGGCAATAAAACAGAAGGGCTTACTTGCATTGCCAACTTTTCCACCTGCTAGGTTGAGGATTTGGCATATAGCCAAGCATATGCATAACTCCATTCATCGACAAGCCATCTATCTCGTTACCTTGTGGAGAGACGAGTTTTATTAAAATGGTTTATGTTCACTACATTTGTTCTCAGAAAGCGTGTTTTTATATGCCAAAATCACAACTATAGATTGTCAATTCATTTGTGTTGTTTTATTAGTGCAATTATTTTCTCAAGCTACAAGTATCCAAAAATCACAAGGAGAAGTTTTGATAAAAACTAGCTAACATGATATGAAGCCATTGTGTGTACATGATAAGACAGGATTAATGCCGCTACTGAGCTCTCTTTAAGAGAATAAGAAACACAGCAAGAAAACTCACATTCACTGTGCTCTGTTCTATGTGCATTCAAAACCCACTATGTAACATTTCTCGTTTAACACATTTTGTCAAGTAGGGTGTGTGTATCAACCATTTTTTGGCACTAGACATACATGTTAATGAGATATCCTAATCTACCGCCAAGTGGAGTTAATCAAAGCTTCTATCCATGACTAAAAATTGTGACATAATAGATCATCCTCTTCCTGTTCTTTGGTCACAGAGTCTTAAGTTCATAACACGAATAGGCACATTTTTTCAATCTATTTACAATTACACGATTCAACAGTATCTCCTTGTAAGTTATTCCAAATAGAAAATTTTATAATTAGGGAGCATGGAACCATATGTAGCAGTAAAGGGTTTCAATACAACACCATTGTTTATGATTCTCCACAATTGGCTGGTTTAGACACCAATTCAGTTCATGTGTTTTAACAACCAATTGGTAAGCAGTGTGTTCTAGATGCTCATTCAACATTTTTTTTCAAACCATTTACCAGTATCCCAGAGGTCCAATGAATTAAACCTGGAGGCTCTGATACCACTTTGTGGTGTACCTAACCTCCTCTATAGCTCCATTAATATGATGGGGCACTTAATAATTGAAATTTCTACTTTCAATCCTACATAACTATGGACTAAGAACATACAAAGCATGGGCCCATGATTTCAATCAAATTCTACATCCTTATATTGCAGTTTCATGCTATCTATGTCACTTAACTCACAAACTTCACTAAATAATTATGTCGTGGCTTAGTCCATTGTAAATATACTAATTACAACAATGATATAACATAGCAGTTGCAAAAATTAAACTTGTCTGTCACCAGAGCTGAACCACATTGAATGGATGTCAAGGAATGATTTTCCTCCTAGCTATACACAATCCATTAGGATAGCCCCCCGAGTTGGGGTCATGGAATGACATAGGCAAATATTCTTCTTCAATTTCCACTCTCCAAAACACAAAAATCTAGCATAATGACATTGCACTCACAGTAACACAAGATACCCATGATGTGTATAAAATTCCATGAGGGAATGCGTACCAAGTGATGGAGAAGAACAATGACAAAAAATTCCATCTCTAGTTCAAATTTTCCATTTTATATCCCCCTTGCATGGTAGGCTAGTTGTCACCACATAAAAACCTAATTTGCATAGATAGCTAGGTATCCTTTCTCTAATACTGAATTATTTCGTAAAGGGGGTATATAATATTTGAGTCAGCAGGGGAAAGTCATGTGCCCCTCATCTTCACTCTAGCCATTTTCCATTTGTCAGCCCATGGTCGTTCCCAAGTTCCCCTTGGCTATTCTATGTTGCGTATGTTAATTTATCAGGGACACTAACATGTTCACATCACTATCACAGGCCTCACCCAGGCCCTATTAACATCATATTTCATGGTCTAAATGATACACATTCACTAGTGGGGTCTTGGCCTTGGGCCCTCATTAGGAATCATTTTACATGATCACTTTATATTTTTGCATCTACATTTTGTTTACAAGTAATTGGTACCCTTGAATCAATACCAAGACATAAGTTAATCATATATGCTAAACTGCACATATACATATTCAAACAATTCTTTGTGGAAGCGTGTTATTACAACTGCAGGAATAAAACAATTCTCTTTATCAAAACAAGCAATAGAGTAAAGAGAGAGGAATAAATGCACAATGCTCTTAGTTTAAGCAGAAGACCCAAGATAAATTTTAAAATCTCAAGAGTGTTGAGATAAGATTCCACCCAAAGGACCATAACCCGAGTTTTTTCTTCGCAGGTGTAAAGCTGAGCTCAAACATCTCTTTTGATGCCCATCCTGGTTCCAAAAATATGACAAAATTCACAACAATATTAACACTGTCTTGGATGTGGGCCAAATCTTGGGTATCTGTCCATAATATCTGAGAAAATTGCAACTCCCTCTGCTTTGTGTCTAGGACAACACCCCATTTATCAAATAAGGTCTCACTCTCAACTGCCTTTAATTTCCTTTGCATATGCCTAGAAAGTATTTCTCTTTCACGCCTCAAAGCTAATACTGCAAAATCCACAACTTATTGTTCATACGAATTGGTGTAAAAACTTGGCAGGATTATTATAATATCATGGATATTATATTATCAATAGACAATACAATAAAATGTGTGGCAGAGGCTGCTATAATCAAATATACAACTACTGAAAAAAGGGAAGGGATTTACCTAGAAGCCAGAGAAGTGGTCTGATTGTCATCATGAGTAGGGATATTGCCAGCCTTGTGAGAGAAACGTTTATGAAGGAATGACAACCTATTTAATTCTACCTCCATGTATATTTCATCTGAAGGATCACCTTTGAATAGTAGGAAAAAATGATTTCTGTGAACTAAGGAGATGTAGCAGGTGTCCTAGAGTTCAAACATTTTCATTCTCTATTCCTCAAATTCCAAAGACCAAGAGGAAGGTGATTGTATAAGTTTGGATGACTGATTGAGAGTTACATCATCGACAATTCTTTCATCATGAACATTTCCATTTGTCTCCAGTTCCATCACCTGCATAAAATATACATTATGTTGTCGTGGCCCCTCCTTTCAAACAAATTAAAAAGGACTCTGGAACAAATGAAAAAATCAAAAACAAACTTCTGTAACCTTTGCACTCCATTTCTTGGAAAAAAACCAGCCAAACCTATAGAACATTTATGTTAAGTAAATTAGATATATGTGAGAGCTCTTCTAGAGTTGTCTCACAACACCACAGATGAAACAAAATACTCTAGCAAGGGATGGTTGTGCTGAATTTCATGTGAGCATTCAATGTGAACATATCCTAAAGCTTTCAGAGAGACTAAGAGAATATGAAATAACTTATGAAATCCCCCAGCCAGCACAATGTAAATCAACCAAGATGCAGAAAGAGCTAAGACATGAAACTGTACATAGTAGGATTTTATTTCAAAAGAATCTTGTGATGAAATTAAGGATAGAAAAAGATATAAATAAACCTTTTAAGTTTTAAGCAATCAAACAGAGATTTATTTTTCGAAAGTACTAAAGAGCAAACAGTTTAGAGTCTTACCTGGAAAGCAAGAAGCTACTTTTGGAATTAAAGCTTGGGCACACGCTCTTTGAGCTCGGTGACATAAGAGCGAATATTATTAATATTCTCTTTAGCAGAAACCTTGAACATATTCTTAACATTTTTTTTGTCAAAATAAGCACTCCGTTCAAGCATTTCAATGCTGTTTGTGGATAGCACATTGCCTTATTTACCCTCATGTTTATGAAAAATATTCTTCCTCAAGCTCCCGGGTCTCTTCCAGCCAGCTATTTCTGGTGGAGTGTTTTCGTTATGCTCAAAAATATCTATCACCTAAGAAGAGGGAGAGGATGGAGGGCTAGTCATTATTTCAGCTATACAACTTCTGCTCCTTGTTAGTTGCGGAGCTCTACTAAAATCCGATAATATAACCTCATTGGGAAGAGGAAGTACACGATTTTCAATGGACTGTTGCACATTCTGAAGATGCTCTTCCAATGTAGAAATTCTTGCATCAGTATTAGAAAATTATAAACTCATTATAGGCCAAGAAAATCACTAGTCTTCTTGTGCAGTTATATGGGATAAATCAAGCAGGGGCATTCTTTTAGTAGTTCATGCTTCACGGTTTGGAGTTGATGGTTTTTAAGGTCGAGGCTCTGAAATTTGAGAATGAAAAAAAAATAATATATGAATATATGATCCTAATATTTCATTTACAAATTATTGGTGATCCTAATATGTCATATGCGCCAGGTGTTAGTTTGAGTCCTTAGGGTAAACGTGGAACTTTGCTCCTGTATTTTTGTATCCTTTAAATCAAGCATTGACAGCAAGATGCATGTGAAATAACCTGCTTGGATACCATTGAAGGAAATGCAGAGAATTAATATTCATCAATGTACTTTTTAGGAGCTTTGGGAGGATAACATAAGTGCATCTGTAATTCTCCAGATATTGGAAATTACTAAGAAGTTCTCGCGAGCAGCTGCAGATCATAGCATTGGGTCTGACTATGGAAAGCTTGACTGTATTACAACGATATTCATGGATTTTCTTTCCCGCATCCAAACACTGGTCTTTTGGAAATATTTTTCCCTCTATTTAACATTCTTTCTAATCTTCATGGTGCAACACTGATGGCAAGAGAGAATGATTGCTTCTTAAAGCAGGTGGCATTTCATCTACTTTGTCTTGCAGTTTTTCGTAATGATTCCATCAGAAAGAGGGTTGTTGTTGGGCTTAAAATTCTTGTGCGGGTAAGTTTCCTTAAGGAGATGTGTGGTCTTACTGAGTGGGATAAATAATTTAGAAAAAAAATGTTTTTTTGAGGAAATTATTGCTTATTTCATTTCTTCTTTTTTGTTGTTGTTGGTGATTGTGTATTCTCTATTTGCAGAATTCCTTCTACTATTTCCAAAATACTGCACGGTTGTGTGTTATGTTGAGAATCACTTTTTCATAATTTATGTCTGACATACAAGTTACTCAGATGAAGTCTGATGGCTCCTTGGAGGAAAGTGGGGAAGCCCGACATCTCAAGAAGTTAATGGACGAAATGGCAACTGAAGAGAGGAGTGGTGATATTTTGAAAGGATGAGGTCTTTCTGAGAATGAATTGGATGCTATCTTTGAGGGTTCTACACAAAATCATTGGTCATGGTCAGAAGTCAAGAAATTGTCTGTAACACTTCTTCGTGCCCTAGATGCGGGAATTGAACATACTCTCCTTGTAGGAAATCGATTTCTTTCACTCCTTTGATCAAGGTTATCTTGGATGCATGCATTAACTGAAATTAGAAAATAAAGGATTTTGTAATTTTTTATTTCAGGGTTCTATGATTTAAATAGACTAATATGCAGCAGAAGAGAGATTTCATAGACTTGCTTGGGCTTATGCACATGTGAAAGATCTACATATCATGTGACTTCTTCATTTATGTGATGCTCATCAAGAGATGCAGTCTTGGGTATAAGCTGTGCAGTGCGCAATGGATGTTGCTGGGGTCATAATGCAGGTTAGAATCAACTTATTTTGATGTCCTACATGTTTTTATTCAAAGGAGTAAAGAAAATATGTAATGCATTCAATATCCAACATATTTACAACAGTCAAATCTAGGAGTGCCTACTAACAACATACACCTCTTTATCAGGAAAATTTTACATATGGTGGTGGCAGCTTATATTTTTACAACACGTTTATGTTTACAAATAATTTTTGTTAGATCGTTGAATAAATCTGTGCTTGGACCGAAGTTAAAACTTCTACAATTTTATAAGCAATTGATTTTTTTTTTGCAGGCATTGGTAGGAAGAAATGATGCTGTCTGGGGAAAGGAGCATGTAACAGCCTTGCGTAAGATTTGTCCAATGTTCAGTAATGAAGTTATTAGGGAAGCATCAGCTGTAGAATTTGAAGGGTATGGAGCATCAAAATTGACAGATGACTCTGCTGTGAAATGCTTACAGCTTGCTTGTATTCTTTACCCGCTCTTTTTTATAGGATGGCTTTAGTGTTGCATTTGTGCAATTCTTACATCTTTAAAGCGATTGTAAAATGGTGTACTATTTACCATTTTCTTAGTGTGCTTTACTATAAAATACTCGTTTCTCACAACTTGTCGTATATACTTTTTTTATGGGTTTCATTGTCCCTGCTCTTTCTAAAGTTTATTTACAGGAATAATGGAAACGTTTTATATTTGGTTTTCTAATTTTATTGTGGAGCGGTGACTTTTGGCTAGGATGTTGGATGTACCTGGATTTGGCAGAATCTCTCTGACACTTTTGGTTATACCTATGAATTTTTTAAGTCTGTAGAAGTGGGGATACCACAAGCCAATTAATTGTATGCTTAAATGTAGCTATAGCTGATATAAAATTATTTTTTGTGCATGGTTAGTTCATGTAATCATGATCTAAGAAAAGTAAGTTTGCAATGACTTTCTTGATTACAGTCAACACATAATAGTTGACAAGGAATATTAAATATTAAAGGCTAATATTCAGCTTTCACATATTTGAGTGAATGCACTGTTGATGGTTCAGTTGACGTGACTTTTCTTCCCTAATTGCTAGATTGGGAGTATTTTTCAGTGATGTTATTGGTGCTACTTCAGAAATAGGCAATTGTAATAACTTGGTAGGGTATTATTAGGCTTTATTTTGCATTGATTTTGGTTTCAAAATAAATATAGTTAACCATATTACAAAATCTTAGTATATTAGCTGGAGCTTGCGGAATTCCCAAATGCTCCATGTCTATAAGTATTCATGTGAAAAGCTTACTAATGGAGATCATATTCTTGGAAAATTATTTCAAATTTAAAAAGAGAACAAGTTTTAAATGACCACATATTTATTTCATCACCTTAAAATGAGTAGAAAATGTGACATCATAGACACGTAAGTTCACATCCTTGTTTTGCGCATCCCCCAATCTAATGAGGGAGTTTGAAATGATACCGTAGGAATGATGTCAAACTCAAGTAATTTGGAGATGGGGCTAGAATAATTGAGACAGTTTCAAGTGCAAAATTGTGTTCCAATATAATTTTAATTTATGAACTCTATTTCAAAAATTCATTAAATGGTAAAAGTACAAATTATTAACAAAGAATCTAAAGTTAATAGTGAATTAATAACTTAATGGATTACATTATTTCCTGAAATAAATTGGCTTAAAAAACATGAAAACACCTTTTATTTCCAAAATTATATTCAGTGGCAGATTCCACAATGATGCAAGGGACATTTAATGAAAAATTCAAATTAGTTCTCAAGGAAATAGAATGGTCGAGAATTTTTTATTTTTAAATAATTTTTTGTTGCCGTCAGTATTCCGATGGCTAGTTTTTTTTTTGAAATATTTTGTGCCATCAGTATTCTAACGGCTAGTTCTTTTAAAAAAGATTTTGAAACGTTGCTCTAGTGACATTTATTTTCTTTTAAAAATGTTTTTTTTTTTTTTCGTCGGTATTCCGACATTTAATTTTTATTTTAAAATTTTCTTTTTATCGGTATTCCGAAATTTTCTTCTCAAAAATGTCATTCTACCAAGATTTTATTTTTTAAATTTTGGTTTTGTTGGTCTTCAGACCTTCTAGAACCATCGTTCGAGTGACGTTTGGAGGTGTCGGACTAGAGACAAACGCAAGAGCGATGTTTTTCGATGTGCCAAAACATGGTTTCTCCTCACGTCGAACTTCCGACACTTGCTTAGGGCATCAGACTAGGGACGCTTATGAACGTCGGAACTACGACGAGCTATTGAATGTCAGAAGTGCAACATAAATATAAAAAAATGGAATTATCATCACTATACCGATGTTTAAGTCAACTATCAGAAGTTTGACGTGAAGAGAAAGCATGTCTTGGTGCACAGAAAAACGTCACTCTTGGGCCGACTATATGTCGCAAGAGCGACATTTTGGCCATTGGAATTTGGGGAAAATGTGTTAGTGTACTTTGTGAATAAGGTATTTCTTTCACTGATTGGCTTGTTTTCAAACTATTATAAAACTTTCAATCTCTCTATGCTTTGGGTCCAAATTCTGGCTTCTAGAAGAATCTGTACCAGATCCCATCCTAACCCAAATCCTCTTGCAATAGTTGAAAATCCATAGTACATCCTAAGGAAATCTCCTAGATATAAAAATTCAACTAGTAGCAGACCTATTCACAAAGCAATTTCCTTACCTAAAAACCTTAAAGACTTGCAAAATATCCTATCTGACTCACCCCTAGAACAAAGTTTCTCCAGGACTAGATCTGAGAATTGGATAACCCAGACAATTTTAGAACCCTCCATCTTATAGCAGAATCCTGCTGTACTAGCTTCAAACCCCATCCATACACCCACTGCTCACCTTCCCCCATTTAACCCTTTACCTCCTTTTCCCTCCTTTGTTCCCCCACCCCCCATCCATGGCAACTTGGTATGACCCATTAGTCCTACCATTTCCTTTAGCAGTTCTACCACAGGACTATTAGTCCAAAATCTCGTTATTTGATGCAAGTGGTTCTACAACTGCTCAACAACATGTGGATAGAATGAATGACTATTTTGACAGACAAGAAATAGATGATAAGACCATTAAAATACGAATATTTGCTCAAATCTTAGGGAGAGAAGCAAGAAAATGGTCTAAAGGCCTAACCCCTAATAGTATACATGACCTCCCTTCTTTTCATCAATTATTCTTAAACAAATGGGAAGTCAAGAAAAATCCTCTCCAAGTCTTATCAGAGTATGAAAACATCAAAAGAAACATTGGAGAGAGTGTTCAAGATTACTACACTAGGTTCAATAGTGTGTATAATGCCCTCCCTCCTCACATGAAACCTCCACAAGGTCTAGCTCTAATGAAATTTCTATGGTTTTGATCCAGAGATGGCTTACCAACTAAGAGAAAGAGACCCTCTTACATTAGAAGACATGTAGAGGGGTGAAATAAGTGTAGAGGAAAATATGATTGCTAAGAGAGCTAGAATGAAAAATGAAAAGAGAGTCACATAAGGTTGTGTTGAAGGCTCAATGATTTGCACAGTACGTGGTTTAACAAACTCTTTATACCTCTGCCACAAGATTGGAGATGACAGGAGAAATTGTGAGTAGATATGATATGTGATCTTAATATTGGTTATCTCAGAATAATCCAGCCTGGAATAGAACTTGTGAGTAGAGATTATATGCTTCACCAACACTAAGAGGTGAAATTCCCTTTTTAGGTAAGTCACTACCATTTTACCTCTTTGTATGGATGTTTTCTCATGAGTGGAGTTCACCTTGCTCTTGCCCTCAACTAACTTCCAATTATATTTCTCCCACATAATTAATCCTCCTCCAATATCCCATTAATTGGGCAATTCTGCCTCGATGATCCTTGTGAACTCTGCATCGAAGGCTTCAACATATTTAATCATCACATCTAGAAATTCCTCATCTTTAGCCCTGACCTCCTCTTTCTGTATGACTCTCATGATCTCCTTAACATTTCTCACTCATTCCAGCACGTATATAGGCCTTAAATCACTGATAGGTCTCTCATTTACTAAATTGACGTACTTCTTAGTGATTCGGGAGTTATTATCTCCATCCTCCTTGTTTTCCATGTGGTGGAGTTCAAATTCCTTGATGGTGGCCTTTTTTTCATTTAAAAATGTTATGTACTCCCAGTTATTCTTTATCCCATTGATTTTTTAATCCCAGACTAATTTTTTGGCCTGCAATAAGGACATGTTCCCATTTATCTTTTCTCTTAGCTCGGTTACCATTTTATTGACAACCTATAGTTTCTTGGAGATGACCTCAGTATTATTTCTGGCAGATTCATGTTTCCTCTCTTTCTGAGGTAGACTTTCCAAGGTAACATCTAAGTCTCTCTATATTTTCTTGAGCTCTCCTCTAGAGAGTTGGAGCTCATTTAAGGCCTTCGTAAGCTGCTCAGTGTGATTTTGAGGATCCTCCAGTACAACCACTGTGAAATTGTGGGAATCAATTTTCTTATGAATATCTACAATGTGATTTCTGAGAGTTGTTATCTCATTATTTATGTCAATGATCTCTCAAGACAAGAACTCTTTCATAGCTTCTACTTGGGCTAGTTCTTGCGTCTTCACATGCTCACTACTTGGAATTTTCATCTTGTGCCTCAACTCTTGATTTTCCTTATGGTAAATTTTAAGGAGGACCTTATCAATTTTTCTTTCTTCTGTATCCAACCCCGTCTTCACAATCATCTCTTTATAAATTTAATTTTTCATATGGAGGGCTCTGGAATTGGCTTTCTCTTATTTTAAAATGGTAGAAGCCTTTTCCACAAATTTTTTTGCCTTGTCAATAGTCATTTTTTTTGTTGAGTTCATTGTATATAATTTCTCCAACATTTTTGTGAAGGCTTACCTTATCTACCGAAGGGAAACTATTTAGATCTAGAGAGACATATAGCGCTTTAAACTATGAACCTAAATGTAAGGATTGTGTTGATGGATGTTGAAATGAAAACTTCATCTAATTCTGCTCCAAATCCATGACAACCATGAGCCTTGTGTGATATGTTGTTGAATGAATAAATATGTTCTTCCTCATGTCATCCTTACCTTCTTATTCCTTTCATTAATGTCTCTTCTAGTAGGAGAGCCTATTTTATCATTAGATATACTATCTTTTGCATTCAAAACAATTACCTATTAGGAAAGTGAAGTTGCGGCTGGTGGAGGCTCCTCCAAGACAACTTTAAAACCTATCCGATCTAATACCATGTCTACTAGCCTAGTATCAAACTCCTCCTATTTAGGTTCATGAGTCCTTTCCTTCTTACTTACATGCAATTACTCTTCTTCAATTTCCTCAACTTGGGCAATGATCCCCTTTTTTTGCTTTTCGTTGACAATCAGGGTCTCGATCTCCATCTCTGTATACAAAGGCCATGAGTAAAAATTAGCTTTCCATTCGCTGCCAGATCTGGGTTCATTCATATCGGTTAAAGATTTTTTATTTTCTCTCCTTCTGGCAAGGACACCATTAGGGTCATAATGCCAAACATCGCCCTACTGGAATTCCATCTTTCTGAGAAGCTCCTCAATTACTTTGAAGGCCTGTCTTGAGTTGAAAATAAAGGAGCATATATTATTTCCAAATTTAAATATATATGATTTCTTTGTAGGAAAAAAATGGATATGTTTTACATTAAGGCTCTGTCTCATGAATTTTAATGCAAATATCCTCATGGGCATGAAAAATTTCAAGTGATAACAGGGAATCTCACAAGCATAGATTTATATTTCTGTATGGTCTTAAAACAAGTACTAATCTACTACACTGATCAAGTGCTAAAAATTATATTAAAAAATGAAGGTTTTTAGAATGGTGTGGAACCTGAACTAATAAATATATCTCATCGTTCTGAATTCATCGCAATTCGTTTCACGAAAAATAGACACCGGATGCTCCCAAAAATGAGTTCTGTCCACTTTGCCAAACAAGCAAAGTTTTTTGAAAAAAATGCAGGCCAACCGAGTCAGTAGTCCGTACAGCTGACTGGGCATGTCCATGTGGTAGGTTGACTAGACAAAGGGTATATTTCTCGACGAATGATATTTTTCCAGGTGGCACCTTGTCATTGGTTTAAATTGGCGTGTTTTGATTAGGTTTCATGATGGCCAATCATAGGCTACCATGTGGCCAAGCCAGGGGCTACCACATGGCAGCCCAAGGGCCACCAAAATTATGGGTCAAGGTCTGAGCAGCAATAGCGGGGGTCAAACACACGACCTCTAAGCATCCAACATAGACCTTTACCACCATGCCATCGTAATGTTTCTTAATATACTATGGTTTCTTAATTCTTTTGTTATGATATGGATTGCGCCATGGGGGAGGCGGTCAGTGTATAGCCCAAGCCCTAGTCACCGCCTGAAGGTGGAAACATGGGAGGGAGGCTAGCCCCACACTCCCCCGCCCCCCCTAACACCCCCCCTCCCCCCCCCCCCACTGACGATAACCGTAATAATAAATTCCTGCCGACGACCTCTTTTCCATCCTTAACATTTCTCCAACCCGTTTGTGAAGGTTTACCTTATCTACCATAAGAAAATGGTTATATCTAGAGAGACATCCAATGCTTTGAACTGTGAACCTGAAGGCAAGGATTGTGCTGATCAATGCTATAATGAAAACTTCATCTGATTCCACTACAAATCCATGGAAGTTGTGAAGTCTCAAGTTTTCCTATTTTTCACACCCTTCCCAAGCCTTACCTCCCCTATTTTTTAACTCCTTCCACCCTTAATTATGCTTAGTTCGGCTATATTTTTTAGTTTTGGCTAAAAGGGTACTATAAGATTAAGGTATGTCAAATTAATATAATAAGTGCCATTTTTCATTAAACTTGAAGTATTATTTGATCTAGCTGTATCTTTACTGAATTACCACTCCAAGTGATCTAGAACCTATGTGCAGATTTTCCTTGATTCAAAGCAGCTCCGCAAAATCTTGAAGAAAACTCGTGCAACCACATTTCCTTCAGTAGCTCTAGATTTCCTACAGTAGATCTGGATTTCCTGTAGCAGTTCCAAAGTTCCCGCAGAAGCCTTGATTTCTTGCAGCCTCTGATTTCCTGCAGCGACATCAGCGGTTGACTATGTTATACTTATTTCCAAATCCAACAAGGACATGGGTTTTGCAAGGAATTCATTGCACATGAAGGCTATCCTATTAGCCGCTTCGAACCTCCTTTTGGAACAACCTGAACCTCGATATCTCTTCTCATGACCACGTGAGGAGGTAGCTTTAGCTATGTAACAGAAACCGTCTAATCCATGCTTTTAGTCATGGATTAGACTCAACAGAAGCTAAATTCCATAATTTGGACCTGTATTGTTGGATGATAGATTAGGTTAGTCACTTCCCTTATTCGAGCCAAATATGGGCTTTAGAGATTGTATAAAAGTAGATGTATTTCATATTGTAAAGGGTTGATGGGTTGGGATTTCGACTGATAAGCAATATATAAGATTGCACTTGGCTGTATATTTTCATATTAATACAATATCTTATGTTTTGTATAATTTTTTGAGAAACCTCTCGAGTTTTAAAGGAGTTGTGAGTGAGGGAGGGCCCGCTTCGCTCACAATTTTTGCAACGCAGTGTGTGTGTGTGTGTTTAATTATTTTTATGCAAAAATAATTATTTTACACCTAAT
The DNA here is from genome assembly GCA_034641835.2 of Pinus albicaulis. Taxonomy (NCBI): domain Eukaryota; kingdom Viridiplantae; phylum Streptophyta; class Pinopsida; order Pinales; family Pinaceae; genus Pinus; species Pinus albicaulis. Next base: position 1,274,680,911 of record CM076582.1, read on the forward strand.
GCATTATTTCTAAGGTTTCAGCAGCATATTTTTAATTGATTAAATGATTAAGTTTCTTATGTTAATGCGTTAATTTCATTTTATCAAAGCTTGGATTTATGATTGTCTAAGTTAGTTTCTTGATTGTTGTAATTTGATCTTTTATCTTTTCACGGTCAATATCAGCAATACCGAGAGTTGTAGAGGGATGTTGTAGTCCACTCCATAGCCCTTGCTACTAAGTATTGATGCAGGAAAGAGGCATTAGTTTTTTTTTCGTATGAATAGTTAATTTATGAACATTTGTAGTAATCAACTTGCATATATTTTGCATAGTATCTCACAAGCTTACCTACCTTGGGTTGACAATTTATGATTGGAAAATTATAAGTGTATAATTTGACTCAACATTTTGGCGTCATTTTCGGGGAGGTGCTAAGGGATGTTACTGGAAGTGTTTTAGTTTGATTTTGTAGATTTTTTTGATTCAGTACTGGGGGAGTCGAAGTGATAATATGAAGGGCAAAGCCCACACACCCACAAAGGTCTGAATTTCACCAAAGCCATGTCCTAATTGTTTGGTAAGTAGATTTTTTTGGATTTGTTTGTATAATAGGTGAATAGGGTCCAATATTTTCAAATATTTTTCATGGTGGTGTGAGCACCACTTCATTTAATAATACACTGGCCAGAATAAGGAAGTATCCAAGAAAGAAGGCAACAAAGAAAGAAGAATCCGAGAAAGAGTTCTATAGTCTTGAGTAGGTTAATAATTCCACAATAGAATCCTCTGTTGGAAAATCTTCTATTGATGCCCATCTTGAGTCTCCCCTTACAAGAAAGACAACATCTCTACTTAGTGGTCAGCCTGAAGATGAATTCCTCGTGAATCCTGTCATAGAACCAAAACTCCAGACCATTTATTCTGAAGATTCTGTAGCCTTCCAAGGTCCCACTTTTTCTTGGACTGATATGGCTCATCTAGAAGGCACTGATGAGAATGAGGAGAAACCAGTCACATTTGAATTTCCTAACAAGGAGATTTTTGGAGCTACTTAGATGAAAAAAATTCCTCCCTTAGCCTTGCCTAACTTTCGTGGTGCCTCTAGTGAAGACCCTGATGCCTTCCTATTTTAATTTGATGTACTATGCAGAAGCTATGACTATTCTTCCAATTCTCTAAAGCTAAAGTTATTTCTTGCTACATTGAAGGATCTAGCTCTTAGGTGGTTTATGAGGTTGGAATCAAAATCCATTACAACTTGGGATGAAATGAAGAAGGTGTTTCTGAAAAAGTACCAAGACTATTGTAAGATTAGGGATCTCAGGGAAGAAATCTTTCACATGAATCAGAAGGAAGGGGAGAGTTTTGAATATTTGGTGGAAAGATTCCAATATAACTTACAAAGATCTAAGATGAATAAATTGGATCAAGAGACCAAGAGAACCATTTTACTTAGGGCAATTAGGTCAGAGTATCTGGAGGTCTTAAATTTAATGGGAGAAAGTGATGTATCAAAGCTGAGCTATGATGATGTGTGTGAGCTTTGTAGAAGATATTCTAGAGGAAATTCCAAGGTTGGAGGAGGGTTGAGAGACACTTATTCTAGGCTTGTTAAATCAGTTGCCAGAGCTGGAGTAACCTGAGTTGAAATGGGTAATTTATTTGAAAATTTTAAAAATGATATTCTTAGCACTTTGTCTTCACAATTGGATGTTTTTTAGGATAAGAAGAAATAGGAAAAAAATGATGAAATGAAGAAATCCTTGGCTATGTTCTGCTCCAAATGCAGGAAGAAACATGCTCTAAGGAAATGCCCTACTGACAGTATAGAGGTATGTCGAATTTGCGAAGCTGAGAATTCGACTGATCAATGTCCTTCTCTTCCTGAAATCAAAGAAGCATATATAGTAGACCAGGAAGTTATCAATGCACCTTATGCAATGGCACCTCAAAAACCATGGCAGCCACGTTCTACTAGTATGTCACGACTACATTTTCAATTTCCTTATGCTCAAAATCAGATGTGGAATATTCAAATTCCCTAGCAATTGTGGCCCCCTCAACAACCTTAGTAGGGGAGCTATTCTTACCCTGCTTCACAAAGCTTCCCAACTCAAAAATTTTATCCTCTGTATCCCATACCACAAGAAATGGTACAACTGCAAGAACAACTTCACTGGAATGCCCCACCAAATCAACCTCATCCCACATAGCTACCTGCTAAGACAGTGTCTAACCCGAACAATAAAACCTCCCAATCCACTCAGAATATAGGATTGGTTACTTATCCCACTTTTCATACCTACTAAATTTCACCGTAGCAACTGCAGAAAATTTCTGTTTGGGTGCTGCAGGAATTCCTTGTGCCACTGTAGGAAATTAAAATTAGATTGGGAAAAGTGGTGAATCAACCCAAAATAATTGAAGAGATTGTAAAGGAAGATAGCCTGGAAATACCTGAAGATGAAACCACACCTGAACTAGTAAAATCATCTAGGCCACAAGAATATTCCTCATCCCATACAGTCCAACATCCTTTTCTAGATAGGTTGGAAATGGAAATAAAAACAAAATAGCCTGAGTTCGATCTTGTGTCTGAATTGAGAAATATGATCATTAAGATCCCATTACTGCAAGCAATGAAGGATATCCCAATATATGCCAAAAAATTGAAGGAACTATGTACTAAGAAACCAGGAAGACAAAAGAAAGAACCCTCCACAATTCAGGTAGGTGGAAAGCTTGCAAGTTTAATGTCCACTGGATTTGTTACTGAAAAATATGCCGACCCAAGAATTCCCGTGGTTACCACCTTTATCAATGGGTATCCCATAAAGAAAACTTTGATTGATTTAGGTGCAGCCATTAATGTGATGAATAGGGAGACTTTATCTCATATAGGATCCTTTGACTTATTACCCACTCCTACAATGTTAGAATTAGCAGATAGGTCTATGGTTAAGCCAGAGGGGGTATTTGAAGACATTGACATCTCATTAGATTCTTGGGAGTACCCTGTAGAATTTTATGTTCTTCAACTTAAAACCAACTTGGGAGGGCATCCATTGATATTGGGGAGGCTGTGGTTAGCTACAACTCATGCCTACATAGGGTGTAGATATGAAAACATGACCATCACTCATGGGGCTTAAACAAAGCACATCAATTTGTATCCCCCCTCTAAACCCCTATTGAGATCAGAGAATAAAAATTGGGTTGAAGAAGAAGAGCATGATTCTGAGTGTACCTAGCCAATCTTAAAAATAGCCCAAGCCATGAGTCTTAAGGAAAATTCTGAGGAAAATATGATAAATTGTTGTATCTCTAATCCTAATTTTCCGCAGCATTTAGAAGAATAGTCTAGTCACTACATCACGGGTTGTAAAGTTTTTTTGCACACAGAGCATTCTGATTTTTTTTGTCTCATTAATAAACCAATCACTAATGGCAGAATTACTAGGTGGTTATTTCTGTTGCAGGAATTTGACATCACATTATTGGATTGGCCAGGAAAATAAAATCAGGTAGTTGATTTCTTGTCTAGGCTCAACCATGCAGGTGAGGATGTTCCTATTAATGATAAATTTCCAGATGAAAATTTGTTTTCCATCTCTATTAAAAATCCTTGGTTTGCATACATGGCTAATTATATTGATACAGGAAAGTTTCCACCTAAATTTTCATCTAATTAGAAAAAGAAAATTATTAGAAAAAGTGTTGATTACTGTTGGATTAGGGGAGATCTCTTTTTCGTTGGACCTGATTTGATTATTTGCATGTCTGTCAGGGAAGATTAGACCTATAAATTCTTAAGAGCCTGCCATGATGAACCTTGTGGAGGGCACTTTTCAGACAAGCGGAAAACTTATAATATCCTTCTCTCACATTAATATTGGCCTAATATTTTGAAATATGCAAAGGAGTATGTTCAGAAATGTGATAGCTGCCAGAGAATGGGATGGTATCTACAATCAGACGAGATGCCTTTACAACGATAGGTTCTCATAGAACCCTTCGAGAGGTAGGCTATTGATTTTGTAGGTTCCATCAATCCCACATCCAAAGGTAAGAACTATATCTTGGTTTGTATTGATTATGTTACAAAGTGGGTGGAGGAAAGAACACTATCTAGAGCAATGAAAAAAGAAGTGGTAGATTTTATTTTCTCTGTTATTTTTGCAATATTTGGAGTACCTAGAGAGATATTTACTGATCAAGGTGCTCAATTTGTGTCTAAGCTTATGCAGGGAATTGTGAAAAAATATCAGATTACCCATCGGAAGTCCACCCCTTATCATCCATAGGCCAATGGGCAGGTGGAATCAACCAATAAGGTGTTGGAGACAATCCTTACTAAAATAGTGCAATTACACAAAAAGGATTGGTTTGCCAGCTTCCTCAGGCATTGTGGGCTTATAGGATCATATGGAGGAGTATCACTAGCTTTTCTCCGTATGAATTAGTGTATGGAAATAAGTTTTGTTGCCCATTGAATTTCAGATCAGAACTTTCAAGATGGCATCATATTTGGGTATAGACCTTGATGAAGAACAACAACAGAGAATCTTGCAGCTCAATTAGCTAGATGAGATTAGATAGGATGCTTTTCACCATATTGACTTGATCTAGCAACAAAGGGATAAATGGCACGACAGATACATCAGAAAGAAGAAATTCAAAGAAGGAGACTGGGAATTATTGTATGATTCAAAATTTAAGAACTTTAAAGGGAAATTAAATACACATTGGCTAGGCCCCTATGTGATCGAGAAAGGTTTTGACAATGGATATGTTCGGCTTAAAACTATTGATGATGGGAATGTTACCTTCTTAGTGAATGGGCACAAACTCAAGCTATATCAAAAACCCTAATCAAAGGATAATTTGAGGAAGAAATTGGGAAGAAGAAAGATTTGGAGATGGTAAGGGAAGGGATTATTCCTTCCACTATCTCTTATTTATTTTCCTGTTGATATAATGAGCTTACTCTGTTCCACCTTGTACTCAGTATATGTTTATTCCTTTTTCCAGGCCCAATGGACTAATTACAGAAAAGGAGCCCCCCGAAGTCTTCTTTTTCAGTATTTATGACTCTCTAAAATTGAAATATGGAAATCATGGATTGCCACAGGGCTCGTTAAAAACATAGGTCAGTAGAACCTTTGGGATCCTCTCAATAATTTTTTTATTTATTTTTTTATTTATTTATTTTTATTTATTTTTATTTTTATTTTAGTTAATCTATGGATTTCTCGTGTTGGACTTATATGGGATTTCTTAAGGCCATCCTTCTAATAATCTTGGCCCATCGACATCAACAACTTATCTAGGTGCATGATTAGAGCCTTGTGATGCCTTGAAGCTTGTATACCCTAATGGCAGGCTATCTCACCAGAAGAAATGGAGAAACATTATGGCTCCTTTATTACTAGATCCTACAGGGGGTTCGATAACAACTCATAAATTCACACCTGATAGGATGCATCATGGTATCTTGGTCCTCACTCCCATTAATGGTGATGGGCCTCACATTGGTTAATAGTTGACCTCAATCGCTGGTAATCCAATGATATCATTACACATTCGACATCAACACCTTCATTCATGTGTAATGGTTTCTATTCAGATCCTCTCTGTTCTCTCTATCTTATTTGAGGGGGGTTTCTCCTAAGATTTTGGTTTTGGTTTTGGTTTCTATTTTGAGGAGCTGCTTGGTTTTCTCTGGGGTAATCTCTCTCATTCATGTTTATTCTCTCCATCATCCTCTCTATAGTTCTAACAAGGTTATAAATCTTAGTATAAAATGATGAGGGTGCAGCCTCTTCCCTATGTTCTAATTATTGCCAGATCCAACAAGGACATGGGTTTTGTGGGGAATTCATTGCACATGAAGACTATCCTATTGGTTGCTTCGAGCCTCCTTTTGGAACAATCCGAACCTCTAGATCTCTTATTGTGACCACATGAGGATGTAGCTTCATATATTTAACATAAATCGTCTAACCATGCTTTTAGTCATGGATTAGACTCAACAAAACCTAAATTCGATAATCTAGTATTGTATTGTTGGTTGATATCTTAGATTAGTCATTTTCCTTATTTGAGCCAAATATGGGCTTTAGATATTGTATAAAAGCATATGTATTTCATATTGTAAAGGGTTGTTGGGTTTGGATTTCGACTGATAAGAAATATATCAGACTGTACTTGGTTTTATATTTTCATATTAATACAATATCTTATTTTCTGTCTACTTTTCTGAGCAACCTCTTCGAGTTTTAAAGGGGTTGTAAGTGAGGGAGGGCCCCCTTTTCTCACAAATCTTGCAGGCAGTGTGTGTGTGTGTTTAATTCTTTTTCTGCAACAATAATTATTTTACACAACTAATGCATTCTTTCTAAAGTTTCAACAGCAAGTTTTTAATTGATTAAATGATTAAGCTTCTTATGTTAATGCGTTAATTTCATTTGATCAGATCTTCGATTTATGATTGTATAAGTTGGTTTCTTGATTTTTGTATTTGATATTTTATATTTTCATGGCCAATATCAACAATACCAAGAGCTGTAGAGGGATGTTGTAGTCCACTCCATAGCCTTTGCTGCTAAGTATTGATGCAGGAAAGAGGCATTATTTTGAGTTTGTATGAATAGTTAATTTATGAACACTTGAAATAATTATCCTGCATATATTTTTCATAGTATCTCACAAGCTTACCTACCCTGGGTTGACAATTTATGATTGGAAAATTATAAGTGTATAATTTGACTCAACAGAAGCCATGAGCCTAGTGTGATATGTTGCTTAATGAAGCACTACGTTCTTCCCCATCTCATCCCTTACATTATTTTTTCTTTCATTAATTTCCCTTCCAGCAGGATAAATGTTTGATCAGCAGATGTACTATCTCTAGCACCCAAAATAGTTACCTCTGAGAAAGTTACATGTAGAGGGGTGCAATAAGTGTAGAGGAAAATCTGATTGCCAAGAGAGCTAGAATTAAAAATGAAAAGAGAGTCACATATAGGGAAGAGGCTGCACCATCATCATCTGATACTAAGATTGATAACCTTTTTAAAACTATGGAGAGGATGATGGAGAGAATAAACATGAATGAGAGAGCTTACCCTAGAGAAAACCAAGCAACTCCTCAAAATAGAAACTAGAACCAAAACCAAAATTTTAGGAGAAACCCCCCTCAAATAAGATAGAGAGAACAAAGAGGATCGAAGGAGGTCATGCTATATTTATGTTATAGTACCCTATAAACATTATCAGTGGTTCCTCGGATGTAAGGAACGTAAGCAATTTTCCTAGGTTCTTGAGTTTTAGTGTTGTTATTCTCTTGATTGTCCATGGCTTTTTTGAGGGCATTAAATATATATTTTTTGGTGTAACCTATATCAGTAAAAAATTTAATTAAGTTTTTTTTTTCATTATCTTTATGATCATCCCCAGAGATCCTAAAAGCTCAAGTGGCTAGGGTTTTGATGACACCTATCTTTTGAGCAGGAAAGTGATGAGAATTAGTATGAAGTTAATTTGAATGTGGGTATTTTTTTGAAAAAAATTATGGTCTAGATGTCCATCAGTTTTTTTTATGACAAGAATATCAAGAAAAGGTATGCATCCATTTTATTCAGTCTCCATGGTGAATTATATGTCTTTATAGATGTTATTAAGAAGATTCAAAAAATTTGCAAGATCTTCCTTTCCATGTTTTCAAACAAAACTAGTACTATCAACAAGAATTTCCCACATTTTTTGTTTCAAGGGGTAGGTGTTGAGGGCTATGGTTTCAAATTTTTCCATATACAAGTTTGCAAAAACAGGAGAGAGGGGGGATCCCATTGCAACACCATTGTCCTGTTCATAATATTCATCTCTGAAGCTAAAGAAAGTGGATCTAAGGAACAACTCAGCAAGATTAGCCATCTCAGGGTTTGTTACATCTCTAATCACTTGGATAGCTTCATTAGGGGGGGATTTTTGTGAAGAGGGACACTAAATCAAAACTGACTATAGAGTCTTCAAGATTGATTCTTTCATTTTTTAACAATTTAAAAAAATCACTAGAATCCCTAATAAACGAGTGAGTATGTCCAACTAAGGGGGTTAAAGCCTTGGAAACAATTTCAGGTAGAATATATGTAGGAGACCCAATATCCTTTTTGACTTATTTAATTAATTTTGTGATACGGTTTCTAGAATTACTTTTGTAACTTCCAGTCTTACTTAGATGTTCTATCATTTTTCTATTATAATCTTCAGTGTTCATTATAACAATGGAACCATCTTTTTTATCTTTCAAGATGACAATATGATGGTTATTTCTAAGGATTTTAAAGGCTAGCCATTATTTTTTGTTTATATTACTCTTGGGAGTTTTAGCTCTTCTCAAGATAACTAAGTAATCTTGCCTAATAAAATATTTTTCCTCCTGAGTGAAAGTCTGAATATTATCTTCAATGCTATACATAATATCTTCCAAAGGAATAGATTTTGGAGTAATAGAAAAGTTAAGCCCTTTCTTGAGAACCTCTTATTCAATGTTATTAAGGGAATGGATTGAGATATTTAAAACTCTCCTATCATTTTTGGATGTCTCAATGAAACAATTATTAATGTTTTCAAGAGATTTTTTTTAATGAATGGTTGTTTAACTATATTAGTAGTCTTATTTATATGAGAATAAAATAATGTGTGAATGGTATCACTATCCTAGAGTAGAAAAAATATGTACTCCTAGTCATAAGCTTTTGATTTAATAATCCTCCTCAATTCGAAACTTTGTGATGTAGTTGATCATCCATTTATTTGCATTGTTTTTATTATCCTACTATAGTTGTCCTCTATGCTCCAAGCCTACAAATTCTATGTTGGATTTTCCCACTTGTCTAGTTGATGTAATCTTATGTAATCACTTGATTTTTGCTACTGAATTCCATTTTCACATTAGGATTCCTTCTCTTAGGAACCCTCCTCATTAGCATGCATAACTTGTCAATTTCATTTTCCATCTCCGTCCTTAGTTGAAAGTTATTAGCTATTTCTTCTTGGTGCATATCCTTGTTTGATATAATATTTAGAATATCCTTACTAAATTATGATTTAAATATCTCCTTTATGATCTGTTGATAATTTTATGCAACTTCCTTCTCACTAGTGTCTTTCATGAAAATTTATTCCATTGGCATTGGTCTATCCTCTTATTGATACATGTTATTTCCTTCTTGAAATGTGTTGTTGCTACCATCCATCAACTATTGCATCTTCTCCTCCTTTATTTCATTTCTTTAAGAAATTATAATTTGTTCTGAAATTAGCTGAGTGTGAAAACTTTCTATAGTTTTCTTCACCTGTATCTCTTGCTAACCAATTCTCTAAAATCCCCATTTCCTCTTCAAAATTTGCAAACATTAAATATGAATGTTTTGTGTGAGGATTTATCTCATCTCTAAGAAATATATTATCTCCTATTTATTTAATTATTACATCATGTTCATCTTTCTTTTCTATGCCTGTATCCTCAAAAATAAAATTTCACTTAAAATTTACCTCATATTCCTCAAATGTTGTAAACACGTCCTCATGGCTAGGCATTCATGAACATTCCTCCTCTTCAACATCAATTTTCTTTTTAGACTCAGATCCACTCAACAATGTTTCCAACAACTCTAACTCCTCATTAGGCTTCTTGGCAATTTAATTATAATGCTTCTCCTCATTCATATTCTCCCTTTTGGTTATCTCCATGAGCTAACTTTGTCCATTCTCTTCACAAACAGGTTCTTGCAATTGCCATCCAGTAATTGCATTACAAAAGTTTATATGGGTCTCCATTTGTCTACCCTCATGAGACAATATGGTATCATACTCCTTCATCTTTTTGATAACTTAAAATTATTGTATTTAATCTTCTAAAACTACCATAATACAAAAATTGTCAGTTTTAAAAATATAAGGATTTCTAGCCTCATCTCATTCCTCTTTCATCAAATATTCCTCATGATGCTTTGAACTTTCCACATAGTTCATGAGACTCTCAATAGGTATCCTATCAAAATCATCCCCTATGAATGACCCTTGCTCTAGTTCACAAGAGTGAACTCCTTCTTCTGTCATGAACCTCTGCTTAAGCTCAAATCCTATGTGCTTCTAATTCCTTAACTTTGCATTCATCCCTTTCCTTAATTTCACTTGCAACAAATTCCACTTAAATATCTTCTCTAGAGTGTAGATATACCTTTGGTCTATATCACCTTCCTATAACAGTTCCATCATCACACTAGTTTTACTTTCATAGAATCTATTTCTCTATCAAATTTACCATGATTTGATTTCCTAAGGCTCCCCTCTAAACCATCATTATGACCATCACTAGTCATACTTCTCCTTTCTCTCTGAGCTTTCTCTTGCTTACTATGAGTTGCATTCAAGCTTCTGTATCAAGGCTTCTCCATTACTTGTTACTCAATACCTCACTAATATTTCTCCTTACCTTAGCCTTTTGGTATTATTTGGTTCTCTTCACTGAAACCTCCTTCTTTCGAGAACTCCTCACTCTTCTGGATTTTGCACTTATCTAGCTCACATATTCGATAAATTTTCTTGTCCTATTTCTTTCAACTTTTAGTAAGAACAATTCCTTTTCCATAGTATCCAAAATCATCACTTGTTATCTATTATAGTCCCCTTGTTGTAGTTGTTTCCATCACCCCTGCCTGTAATAAACCAATCTCTTTCACAAATTAGTTGAAAAAAATATTACCAAATTACTTCTTGTTCGAGCTCTTTCAAACATGCATACTACCACTGCAATATTCTCCAATCCTTTTGTTGGTTATGTTGTTACATTTTTCCATTGCTCTTCCTCATCTAAAGAACATGCTTACCTCCCAAAGTAGAGTTATTTTCAACGAACTCTAGTTTTCTTTCTCCAAGAGATTAATTGATATGAGATAGATCTGAAATAATACTGAAGTAGAACTGAATATTTTCCAATGTGAATTTATTGTTAACTTGATCACTTAGTGTGGAAGACTGAAGGAAAGAAAATTATTTTACGGCTTGATCTAGAACTTAAGAAGCAAAATTAAACATGAATTTGCAGCAAAGAAAAAATATATAAGACAAAAAACATTTATTACGGGGTTCACCCCTAGTGGACTACGTCTTTGGGTCTACTTTCAAGATGGGTGTTCGTTTTATTAAGGATTGATCCAAGGAAGTATTTACACATAAATTCACCAGATGGAACATGCTCGCAGGAACCTCTAGTCTCTATCAACATAAATCTCTCTCTACTAGCTTTCCAACGCCTATCTCTATGCCCAATTTTTCCTCTGGACGACCAAGATGCAATTGAAAGAAAAACTGCCTCTTTCTTACAGAAATATGATTACAAGCCTTAAAAATCACTCCTCCTTCCATCATGAGAAATGGTGGTTTTATAATTATAGGCCAGGTTGAGGTCGAACCCCTTGGGCCAAACATAGCAAGTGGTTTAATATTTAATGTGAAAGAGCTCTTGGTGCAATAGTTTTGAAACACCTTAGGAGTTTGTTACATGGTGAATAATAGGATAGCAAAACAAAACCCAAATTTAAACCATATGTTAAAAATAATCGTTGACGACCTTGGCTATCGGTGGAGATTGAATCGTTTGAAATGTTACCGATGGGAGGTCTAACCATAGATTTCCACCTCGTAGGTTAGGTCCAATGGCTTCAGGCTGATTGGCGGTCGACCATCCATGTGACAACACAAACCCAATGGTTTCGGTCTTCCAACGGTCGGCTAGTTGCGGTATGCTCAATGGTAAACTCAAATTGTTATAACTTCGTTGTTCACATGTCACTGCGACTTAACATCACCCGCACAGTTAATCTCCACAAACCGTGCGATAAAATTTCGACTGCGTTCACATGTTGTATGTAGAAATTTGAATAATAGCTGAATTATTCACTGAGATTATCCTGATTGCACACTATTTAAGCTTCATGCATAATACATAACCTCTTCTACAATTGATCATCAATATGCGGAAATAGAAATAGTCGCATGCACACATAAAACAATAATCAAGAACACATATCAACACAGTATGTAATGGGAAAGAATACAGCTAAAAACCCCCAAATATCTGTATAATATAATGATAGAGAACATGTAACAATACATAGCACAAAGCTCTCACAGCTCTCAGCACTATCTCACATGCTACACACAAACTAGCACGGAAGATGAACAAGTCATGGGTTCAAATCTCCTCCACAAGTTTGCCTGCCTCTACTGCGCAATCCAAGATGAATAATGATGAGATCCAAGTTCGAATCCCACTAGCTTCAACTGCGCAATCCTCATTGGCAATCTCAATCAATGTGTGTGTAAATCTCATGCACAGCCATAGTCACAACTGATAGTAGACTCACCCTTTCACCCACCTCTAACACTGGTCTCCACTGAACTGTCCATGCATTGCAGTTAACTGATGTGTTCTTTAGTTTAATTATGAGTTAATAATTAGTGAATTAATTATTAATTAATTCACACCACTCATCACTAGTGTATTTGTCAGTTAGACTAAATACAGCTAGTTCAACTAAGTTAAACCGAACACAACTCCACCAACTGTCTCATCAACTCCACCAAACTCTGCCACATGAGTTCTAACTGAAGTCAACCATGCAATAGCTCAACTAACCCTTAGGAAAAACATATTTCCTTCTGTCAGCTGCATGTGCCACATCCAAGCATCAAACTGAAGTGCTCCAAGAGGATAAGATAATGTTTATAGTCTAAATATTATTAAGGGTTAATAATATTTGACCGTTCTATTTTTAGCCCGGCAGTCTAAAAATAGAAACCGCCCAATGTCTAAAAATATAGGTCCATCTATTTTTACCAACTCATCCAATCATCCATAAATAGCATCCTGCAACTCATAGACCATGATCCATATGTCTAAAAATAGACTTTGCGCCAAAAATAGCCTGCGGGCCCACTTAGTGAAGGCGACTTCATTTCACTAAGCTCCATCATCTTGTTGCATTTTCAACATTGTCTACCCGACGATCTTGTCTACTGTGGTTAGCTAATATGTAAGATGGTTTTATTACATAGTATTAAAACATTGCATAGTTTAAAATTAAAACTAAAAGGTATTTATAACAAGGGTTTTGTAACATTATTATATGTCATTTGTCTGCGCTAGGTTTTAGGATTAGGATTCAAGATTTTGACCATAGGTTTTCCAACCTAGTTACATAGGTTTTCAGCACATCATTTCACCATAACATGTTCCACACCATAACATTTAACCATGACTGAAGGACTCTCTTTCATCTGGAACACCACTAAAGTGTTGGGTATGTGTTATATTCTTTCCACGAATAAGCACACGCAGGGAGGTAAGAGGGGGTGGGTTAGTCTCGTCTGTCCTGTATAAATATCAAAAAAAATTTTTGGTCCTTAATTTCCGATGGGTAGTCTCGCGTCTGCGGTTTTTGTATGGTTTTTCATGTTATTTTAACATGGTTTTCGGCCCCTGGTATTTTTGTAGATCTGGTCAAGGGAACTACGGTTATGTTCTAATCCAGGGTTAATGGATTGGGGTTTATGTATACTTCGGCATGTATATATATGTGTTGTAACACTAAAAGGAATATAATGAAAAATCAAGCTGGTCGTCCCGATTTGGGATCCAGGGGAAAATCTCTGTGTTTATCCGTTTTATGTTTTATGCTCTCGCTATTGTTTATTTTCTGTTATAAGATTCGTGTGTAGATAATTTCTGTTCAGGGTTAAAACCTACATTTGGTATCAGAGCTGTTTCGGCTTCAAGGGGACGCCTTTGCTGCTGAGGGTTTTTTAGTTCGGGCCTGAGGTAGACCCTGTTCAGTGGGAGATCTGCGGGATCGATTCTTGCGGTGAGAGAAGATGGCGAGCGGCGGAAAGATAGAGATCAAGAAATTTAATGGTCAGAGTTTTGAGTTGTGGAAGCTCAAGATGGAGGATCTGCTGGTGGATAAAGATCAGTGGATCGCGGTAGATCCAGGTACTAAACCAACAACAATGTCAGATGAAGACTGGAAGAAACTAGATCGGAAGGCTAAGAGCACAATACGGTTGTGTGTCTCAGATTCAGTATTGTTGAATGTATCTGGGGAAGCTACGACAAAGAATTTGTGGGAAAAACTTGGGACTTTGTACCAATCTAAGTCTCTGGTGAATAAGTTGTTCCTGCGGAAAAAGCTGTATAACCTGAGGATGAAGGATGGAGACTCGGTGACAGAGCATCTGAACGCCTTCAATACTATGGTAAGTCAGCTGTCATCTGTTGATATTAAAATCTCAGATGAAGATAAGTGCATCAGTTTGTTGTGTTCTCTACCAGACTCATGGGACAGTCTGGTTATTTCAATAGGTAGCAATACAACTACCTTGAATTTTGATGACATTGTCTCAGCCTTGCTGTCGGAGGAAATGAGACGGAGAAATATGGAGGGTCAGAATGGAGATGCCTTATCTGTACGAGGAAGGTCCCAGAACAGAAACAAGAATATGGTTTCGAGTGGGAGATCTAAATCTAGAGGGAGATCTAAATCTCCTGGAAAGTTTGTAAAGGTGTGCTGGAAATGCGGAAAGGAAGGGCACTACAAAAAGGAATGCAGATCTAAAGCTCCTGAGAAAGGAAAGGGATCTGATGATGCTCCTTCTGCAGAGGCAAAAACCACCTCGGATGAAGGTGGGGATGTGTATTTGGCTTCTTCTTCAAATACACATGTAGATCATTAGTCATGGTTGATTGACTCAGGTGCATCCTTTCACTTCACTCCCCATAGGGAGTGGTTCTGCGAGTATGAGAAATATGATGGTGGTGATGTCTTCCTAGGGGATGATAGGAAGGCCAGAATCGTCGGACGTGGAAAGGTAAAGCTGAAGCTGCAAGGTGGGAGGATTAGAACACTTCCTGGTGTTCTGCATATTCCTGCATTGGCCAGAAATCTGGTTTCTGTAAGCAAGATGGATGATGCAGGTGTAAAAACAGTGTTCGAGAAAGATGCCTGCAAGATGGTTCGGGGAGCACTGGTATTAATGCGGGGAGTTCAGATTGGAAATCTGTACAAGCTACAAGGTAGCACTGTTATTCATGGGTGTAACAGTTCTGTGGTTCCTGAAAGTGGGACGGAAAGCCTAGTTGTCTCTGGAGAAAAGACCATGCTATGGCATCAAAGGCTTGGACATATTGGAGAGAAGGGACTTCGGATACTGCATAGAGATGATATGGTAGAAGGTATGTCTAATTTTTCTCTGGATTTTGATTTCTGTGAACATTGTGTATATGGGAAGCAGAATCGGGTGAGTTTTCCTTTTGGTGCTAAGAGGGTAAACAAGATATTAGAACTTGTGCACAATGATGTGTTTGGGCCTGTGTCAGTTCCATCACTGGGAAAGTCTGTGTACTATGTTTCATTCATAGATGACTTCTCAAGGAATACATGGATATATTTCTTGAAGAATAAATCTGAAGTCTTTGAAAAATTTAAAGAATTTAAGGCTATGGTGGAAAACCAGACAGAGAAGAAGATAAAGGCATTGAGGACAGATAATGGTGGGGAGTTATGCAAGAAGGAATTTGAAGAGTTCTGTAAGAAGTGTTTTATAGCACGGCAAAAGACTACTCCATATACACCTCAGCAAAATGGAGTTGCAGAAAGAATGAATAGAACACTGATGGAAAAGGCAAGACGCATGCTCAGTGGTACCAGGTTAGGACAAGAATTCTAGACAGAGGCAGTGGAGACTGCATGTTACTTAGTTAACAAATCACCTTCATCAGCGTTGGAGGATAAGACCCCACATGAGGTATGGACTGGTAAGAACCCCTCTCTTTCACATCTAAGGGTATTTGGATGTGATGCATATGTACATGTTCCAAAGGAGAAAACGACCAAGTTGGATAATAAATCTGAAAGGTGCATCTTTATTGGGTATAAGGATGGTTTAAAGGGTTACAAGCTTTGGAACCCAGAAACAAGGAAGGTTGTGTACAGCCGAGATGTGGTGTTTAGAGAAGTGAAAGATGTTGTTAAACATGAAGTCCTAACAAAGGAACCTGAGAAGATAGAGTTTGAGCTAAAGGAGGATGAATCAGACTCTACAATAGAAGAAGACTCAGAAGATGAAGAGCCACAAACTCCAGCTTTGAGAAGATCAGTTCGGGAAAGAAGGCAACCAGAAAGGTATAGTCCATCCGCTTTCTGTTCAGGTTTTGCCTTAACTATAACTGATGATGAACCCAGAACTGTCAGGGAGGCAGTAGATTCAGAGGATGGAAAACTCTGGAAGGAGGCCATGGTTGATGAAATGGCATCCTTGCACAAAAACGATGCATGGGATTTGGTGGAGTTGCCGGCCGGAAGGAAGCCCATTGGGAGCAAATGGGTGTTTAAGAAGAAGATGAATGTAGAAGGCAAGGTGGAGAAATACAAAGCTCGGTTGGTAGCGAAAGGTTATTCCCAGGGGCCGGGAATTGATTTTGGTGATATTTTTTCTCCTGTTGCCAAAGTTACTTCTATTAGATTACTTTTATCTGTTGCTGCTGCATTTGATTTTGAGATAGAACAGATGGATGTGAAGACAATATTTCTTCACGGGGATCTAGAAGAGGAGATCTACATGAAGCAACCTGAAGGCTTTATGGTGAAGGGTAAGAAAGAACTGGTATGCAGGTTGAAGAAGTCTCTGTATGGGTTAAAACAGTCACCAAGGATGTGGTATCAGAAATTTGATACCTATATACGGGGACTTGGCTTCACCAGAAGCAAGGAGGATCACTTTTTTTTTTATAAATAATTGGAGACCGTGTTATTTATTTGGTCTTGTATGTGGATGATATGTTGTTGATTGGAAATGAAAAAGAAATTATCCAAGATTTGAAGACCCAACTGTTCTTCAAATTCGACATGAAGGATCTGGGTGCTGCAAACTATATTTTGGGCATGGAAATTAAGACAGATTGGGCAAAGAGGAAGCTCTGGTTAAACCAGAGGAAGTATGTCGAGAATATATTGCAGAGGTTCAATATGTAGGATAGTAAACCGGTGAATGTTCCTATTCCTGTAGGTGTAAAGATGTCTGTTGAACAATGTCCCAAGACACAAGAAGAAGAGGAGTATATGTCCCGTGTTCCATATGCAAGTGCAGTGGGTAGCCTGATGTATGCAATGGTCTGTACTAGACCAGACATTGCACATGCAGTGAAAGTATTGAGCAAGTTTATGCCAAACCCAGGGAAGGAGCATTAGACAGTAGTGAAGCGGGTTTTTAGATATTTATGTGGCACTAGTGATTATGGCTTGTGCTACCAGGGAAGACCAGGATTGGAAAGAATGTTGGACATTCGTGGTTTGGTTGATGCAGACTGGGCTGGAGATCTAGACCAAAGAAGATCTACAAGTGGGTATGTGTTTAGCCTATTTGGAGGCGCAGTCAGTTGGACGAGTAAAAGACAGTCTGTAGTGTCTCTTTCAACTACAGAGGAAGAATACATAGCAGCCACTCATGCAACCAAGGAAGCAATTTGGTTGCAGAGATTGTGTTCAAGTATGCGGTTGGTACAGCAAGCTATAAGGATAGAATGTGATAGCCAAAGTGCAATTTTCTTGGCTAAGAACCCTGCTTATCATTCAAAGACAGAGCACATTGATTTTCAATATCACTTTGTTAGAGATATGGTTGAGGCTAAAAGGGTGTTGCTGGTAAAGGTGGACACTTTGAAGAATGTTGCAGATGCATTAACAAAGTCTGTGAGCACTCAAAAGTTCTCTTGGTGTAGAGAAACAATGGGTGTTGAAGAATTGGGCCAATGACTAAGCTCTCTTGTGACCCCCTGTGGTAAGAAAACAACAAGTGGGAGAATGTTGGGTATGTGTTATATTCTTTCCACGAATAAGCACGCGCAGGGGGGTAAGAGGGGGTGCGATAGCCCCCCTATCGGGGTTGGGGGCAG
The DNA here is from genome assembly GCA_034641835.2 of Pinus albicaulis. Taxonomy (NCBI): domain Eukaryota; kingdom Viridiplantae; phylum Streptophyta; class Pinopsida; order Pinales; family Pinaceae; genus Pinus; species Pinus albicaulis. The sequence goes on from CM076582.1 coordinate 1,274,698,910, forward strand.
CGCCTCGGCAAAAATTTTTGGTCCTTAATTTCCTATGGGTAGTCCGCGTCCATGGTTTTGTGCATGGTTTTGCACATGGTTTTGGGGTACGATGGTTTTCGTCCCCTGGTATTTTTGTAGATCCGATCAAGGGAACTACGGTTATGTTCTAATCCAGGGTTTATGGATTGGGGTTTATGTATGCTTCGGCATGTATATATATGTGTTGTAACACTAAAAGGAATATAATGAAAAATCGAGCTGGTCGTCCCAATTTGGGATCCAGGGGAAAATCTCTGTGTTTATCTGTTTTATGTTTTATGCTCTCGCTATTGTTTATTTTCTATTATAAGATTTGTGTGTAGATAATTTTTGTTCAGGGTTAAAACCTACATGAAGAAACTGAAGACTGAAGTGGACTTCTTTTTCGATTTGAACTGACGTAATATCCTCCTAGATCAATCCTCTCCACTTGAAAGATTTTGGACCAACAAAAGTTTGATTTAAGTATATCTGAGGTGAGGGTACAACTCCATCACTCTTCCAATCTACATCCACCTTGCCTTACTACGATTCATTCCCTTGAGTCCCACTCAAATATATTAAACATCTCCATGCCTTGAAGAGATAACCTTCCTGTCCAAGGTGGTATCTTCCTGCAACTCATTCATATACACAAGTGCCAAATAATCAACGGTGGGAATATGTGTATCTTCTTTTGGATCAATGATCATCGAATGTTCATACAAATTCAGATTTTATACATTTACAACTGAATAAATACACATGTAAGGTGGTAAATCTAACCAAAATGAATTATTTCCAATCTTTTCCAAAACCTTGAAAGGACCATACATGATGGGTTTAAGTTTCTTACCTTCACCTTTCAACCTGTCTTTACTGATATACAACCATACCTGATCACTGACTTGAAAATGATGATCCACTTGATGCTTATCATGGTGCATTTTGTACTTGTCCTGACTCTTCTTTAACTGATCCTGCACTACTTCATGTATATATTGTATCCATTGAATGAACTTAACTACTTTATTTGTATCATCGTGTCCTTCCACTTTATCTTCTACACCAAACATGAAATGCATTGGTGAATTTGGTAGATACCCAAAACATATTTCAAATGGTGATCACTTAGTCGAATAATGTAAGGTTAGATTGTAAGCATGATGCACATAACGTAAATATTCATCCCACAAATAGGATGCTTGCTGTAGTAACCTCTAAGGATATGTATCATTGTCCTATTCACCACTTCTTTGTATCTGTCGGTCTGTGGATGAAAAGTTATTCTCTTCTTCAGCTTTGTGTCCATGAGTCCCCATAAAGTGGACTGAAACTCTCCTACAAAGCGAATGTCTTGGTCAGAAATGATGGAAGTAGGTAACCCAAAATAAAACCATACCTGTTGAAAGAATAGTTGTGCAGTCTCTTCAACAGTCACTTGCTTTTTGCATGGAACAAGAATTCAAATCTTTCTAAAACGACCAAATACGAGATACATGTAATCATGCCCTCTCTTGGAAATAGGAAGTCCTCCAAAAAAGTCCATGGAAATGTTGTCCCATGGTCACGAAGGAACTAGAAGTGGAATATACAAGCCAATCTTTCGATTGCCTAGTTTTCTTTTGGAATATATAACACATCCTTTAATGTACTTAACAACTATTTCATAAATACGAGGCTAGTATAAATACCTTTGAATTTGTGCCATTGTATTTCTTAAGCCAAAATGTCCTGTAATGTGAGAATAATGCACTTCTCAAATAACATGCGCCCTTTTCTGTCAGTGTTATGCACAACTTACCTAGATGATATAACAACCTGTCATTAACATGAAAATTGAATTATTTTATCTAGGTACCATGATTTAGTGATTCATAAATATATTTGAAATCAACATTTGTAATATATTGTTGTAAATAACTTTCAATTTTTAAAGAACTATTCTGGAGCACTACTAAAGCATTCAAAGATGGTCTAGACAACATATCAGCTACTTTGTTTGACACAAATTTATTGTACTTAATTACTATGTGAAATTACAGAAGAAACCCCACCCATATGTAATGATGAGATTGTTGCAACTTAGTATGATACTAAAGGTATTGAAGCAATTGATGATCTGTTTGAATCACTATTTCCTTACCCATTAAGTAGTGTTTCCATTTATTAACACTTTCAACCAAAGAAAACAATTCTTTATCATATGTTAGATAATTTGCAACTGCCTTAGAAAAATTTTCTGAATTAAAACAAATAGGTTCCCCTTTTTGAGGTAAGATTGCACCCATTTCATAACCACTAGCATCTGTTTCAATTTCGAATGGTTGTTGAAGATCTGGTAAAGCTAAGATTGGTGGTGTGACAATTTTCTGCTTAAGTGTATCAAAATATTTTTGTTGTTTCCCTCCCCACTGATAGGAAACTTTAGAACCTGTTAAAGCATGTAACAGTGATACAATAAAATAAAACTAAGAAATGAATTTTCTCCAATATTGAACTGCACCTAGAAAACTCCTAACTTCAGTCACATTCTGTGGTCTTGGCCTCTTAACAATCACATCGATTTTAGTTGGATCTATTTTCAAATGACCACCTCCAACTATGTAACCAAGATAAATCAATGAAGTTTTTCCAAACTCACATTTGGAAAGTTTAAGGTACAAATTTTCCCTTCGCAACACTTCGAAGACCTGTTTAACATGCGTGACATGCTCTTCCATACTGGAACTGAAAATCATCATATCATTTAAGTAGATTATGAAAAATTCATCAATGCATGGAAGAAATACATCATTAATAACTTGCATGAAAGTTGCTGGAGCATTACACAAACCAAAAGGCATCACTAACCAGTCAAAAATAGCCCTTGCCTAGTTTTAAATGTAGTTTTCTAGATGTCATTTTCTGTGATGTGAATTTGATGATACCCACTACGCAAATCCAACTTAGTGAAATATGAAATGTTTTTCAACTAGTCAAGTAAATAATCTATCGTGGGAAGAGGATACCTATTCTTTATTGTGATTTTGTTTAAGGCCCTAAATTCGACACACATTCTCCATGTCTCGTATTTCTTAGGAACCAAAAATTTGGGTGAACTACATGGAGATGATCTGGGTCGAATGAAGCCTTTTTCAACCAACTCTTGGATTTGTTTCTTTATTTCTTCATTCTCTATGACTGACATGCAATACATTCTGACATTAGGAAGAGGGTCATTAGACATCAATTGTATCTCATGTTGTACTTCCCATTTAGGAGGTATATGTTTTGGTTCTTTAAATAGACTTTGAAAATAATCTACCACTTTAACCAAAATATCTTTAAACTGAGATTCACAACCTGAAAAAGAATCATGTTGATCCTTATGTTGTTCTTTTAAAACCATGACTACATATCTTTTACTTGAACTTATTAGCCTCTTCATCTGATTAGAAATAAATAAATCCAAGTGTGTTTTGATTTTATGCGCCCTAAGAATGTATTCAATCCCATATTTCTTAAGATGATATTTATGCACTTTCATATGAAACACAACATCACGATCATAGATATAAGGACTTCCTAGCATTACTCCACATATGTCTAATGGAATCAAATACAAATCCACTTCATCAATGTAATTAGATGTAATGGAAAATTTTAAACGACACTACTTTGTGACATTAATATGAGTATTTTCTTTTAGCCAACCTAATGGGTATGGTCTTGGATGATTCTGTGTCCCCAAACCCAATTTCCTAACTAATTCTTCAGATATGAAATTTTCCTGTGATCCACTGTCAAATAATGTATATATTATTGTGTGCTTAGAAGTTACCCTTATGTGAAATAATTCAACTCTTTTATCCTCATCCAAATGATTTATGTTTGAAGAAGATGTAGAAGTACTATAACTTGAACTAGCGTAAAAAATTTTACCTGTCGAAACCATTACATTTATTTTCGTTTCATCACTCGAGTCAGAGCCCAATTATTGTTGGATTGTTGTACTAGCCTTCTTTTCACCTTTATTTTTTTGGAACTTCTTTGCTCTAAGTTTTGGGTGAAGTTTCTAACATCTGTCTTCATCATGTCTGGTCCTCTAGCAGTGAGAACAAGTAGGTCTTTCACTTTCCAACTGAGTTGTCATTGTTTTCTTTCCCTTTGAACTACTCTTCCTCTTGTTGTGTCTAGAATCCTTGATTTCCAACTGTTTGGATGCTTTCTGTGAAAAATTGAATAGTATGCCACCTGATTCAATATGTATGGCTTGAACACACACTTCGACAAAGTCAGTGGGATTAAACATCAATAATGTGTTTTGTAAATAAGAATGTAAACTGCCAATGTACTTAAATAAATTTTCACGTGTATCCAATGGAATACCAAGCACCAAATCTTTCTTCCTAAACTTTTGAGTAAAATCATGAACATTCTTCCCTTTACCTTGCCTCAAATGCTGCCAATCAATAACAACTTGCGGCATGTATCCCAAAGGATATAATTGTTTTATGAGAGATTTTAAAAACTTCAGCCATGAAGAGATGAATTTACCTTTCTGCTTTAAATTTACTTGAGTTTTACTTTACCACCAGTTTAAAGTTGTTCTCCCCATTCTAAGTGTAGCTAACTAGATTTTTGTTCTTTCATTAGAAATGTTCTGAATTCTACCATACACTTCTAACTGCTTAATCCAGTTATCTAACTTTTCAGGATTCATTTCGCCATAATAAATAGGTAGTTCAAATTTTACATCAAGTTTCAAAAGATATGATTTATGAGGTTTCTTTTTGGTTTCAGAATATGAACTGGAAGAAGAAGAAGAAGAGGAATATGATGAAGATGATGGAAGAGAATGAGGTTTACTGACTTTTCCTTTTCCCTTTTCCTTCTTCGTTTCTTTCGAATATGAGGCTGCATCACTCGCCTTCTTTTCTTCATAGAGTTCTCCCAACATCCGCTGCATGTTCAAATTTTTTTTTTTAATCTGCACCTTTCCCATGACCTTCACTTCACGAGTTTCACTTGCATCGGATCCTCCCATTGTCAATAATTGAGTGAATTTTTAACTTCCAACTTCTGAGTCTATCTCCTCGAGGATTCCTTCTCCATGTTGCAACCTAGACCTGGTTAACATTCACTGGAAAAAATCCTACAAAATAAAACTTTCTTTGATACCAAAATATATGATCTCAAATAGATCTAAAGTAATATTGAAGTATAACTGAATATTCACCAGAGTGAATTGATTGTTAATTTGATTTCTTAGTGTGGAAGACTGAAGGAAATAAAATTATTTTACGACTTAATCTAGAAATTAAGAAGCACAATTAAACATGAATTTTCAGCAAATAACAAAGATATAAGACAACAAACATTCATTACGTAGTTCACCCCTGGTGGACTATGTCTTTGGGTCCGCTTTCAATATGGGCATCCATTTTATTAAGGATTTCTCCAAGGAAGTCTTTAAAAATAAATTCACCAGACTGAACATGCTCGCAGGAACATCTGGTCTTTGCCAACAGAAAGCTCTCTCTCATAGCTTTCCAACACCTCTCTTGGTGCCCAATTCTGCCTCCAGACGACCAAGATACACTTGAAAGAAAAATTACCTCTTTCTTACATAAATATGATCACAAGCCTTCGAAATCACTCCTCCTTCCATCATGAGAAATGGTGGTTTCTATAATTACAGGCCAGGTTCAAGTTGAACCCCTTTGGCTAAACATAGCAAGTGGTTTAATATTTATTGTGATAGAGCTCTTGGTGCAATAGTTTTGAAACACCTTAGGAGTTTGTTACATGGTGGATAATAACATAGCACAACAAAACCAAAATATAAACAATATGTTAAAAATAACCACTGACGGTCTTGGCTATCAACAAAGGTTAAATAGTTTGACATGTGACCGGTGGGTGTTCTAACTACGGTTTGTCACCTTGCAAGCTAGGTCTAGTGGCTTCGAGCTAACTGGCGGTCGTCTATCTACGTGACAACACAAACCCGACAGTTGCGGTCTTCAGGCGGTTGGCTGCTTGTGGTCTCCTTGATGATATACTCCAACTGTTATAACTCTACTATTGACATGTCACTTACGACTTAACTTCGCCTGTGCAGTCAAGCTCCACAAACTGCGTGGTAACATTTCGATTGCGTTCACATGTTGCCTACCCGACAGTCTTCTCCACTGCGGTTAGCTGATATGTAATATGGTTTTATTACATAGTCTTAAAACATTGCGTTTAAAACTTAACACCCAAAGGTCTTTATAACATGGGTTTTGTAGCATTTTTATATGTCATTTGTTTGTGCTAGGTTTAGGATTAGGACTTAAGATTTTGACCATAGTTTTTCCAACCTAATTACATAGGTTTTCACCACATCATTACACCACGACATGTTCCACACCATGAACATTTAACCATGACTGAAGGAATCTCTTTCATTTGGAACATCATTGAAGAAACTGAAGACTGAACTGGACTTCCCTGTTGATTTGAACTGATGCAATATCCTCCTGGATCATTAACCTGCAAATATCAATTTCTTGTTAAAATAAATTTAATCATATAAAAAATTTCACCTATCAGATTTTACCGAACGTGAACTCATGCAAGTTCTGCAAGCTCTATATCTTCACTTCTTCTACCAGAATTCTTCTCTGAATTACTTCTATCTACAAATTTACATTTAATAATGCTAATAAACCACATATACCTTCATTATTAGAAATCATATGATCTACGTTGTTTCACTTCACTGTAGATCTACCCAACTTCTCTTGTTGGTACTATTTTCTCTATCTCCAAATCTACTATTGCAAATTTCACTATCCTTTAACTACAAAAAAATGATTCTACTCCTAAAGTATAAAAATCCTTCCATATAATCAAATAAATTTACCTTTCTTTATCAAACTTCCTTTCAAATATTGATCCATGCAATCATCAATCCTCTATCATGATATAAATTGTAAATTAAAACAAATTTACTTCGTTAGATTCTCCAAATTTGAGATGCTTCAAGCCTTGAATCTCCTCCAAGGAGTGCATCTCTACTATAATTTCATTTCCCAAAGGACACACTTGGTATGATACCATTTAATGTAGGGAATCCAAAATTTTTGTATTTCTTCAACTTCTCTACTTTTGGGATTTCAATACACTACTGACATCAAGGTGCCCATACACCTTTAACAACTTCTTGATCTGGTTCTCTGATCATGCAATAAAACAAAACACAAAATACCTATGCATGTATCAAATTCTTCCCTTACTCAATTGCCTCAATCCCATAATAGGAATTACTTACTTCATATGATAGATTTCCAATATCTACCATTCATTTTGAATTCATACATTCAAATTGGAATTACACAATCATGTAAAGACAATCATATAATGAAATCTTCATTTCATTAACATAATCTATACATACATCTATTAAGAACCTCTTCTTCCTCTATATCTTCTCATTTCACATTCATTTGATCATCCTCTTTTCCTCACACTTCGTGTCTTTTTTATTGCCCAAAGGCTTACAATAGACATAATTTAGAAACATCACATATTTTTCTATATCTTAAAATCACTCCTTAAATAACTCCATAAATCAGATTTTTCTAAATTCTAAAATCACTCCACAAATCATCCATAAATCACTCCATAACTAATATTTTTTTAAATCTTCGTATCACTTAATCTATCCCTAGAATCTCTCATGCTTTGCAAGGAAGATTTACTTTTAAACATATCAACAAAATTTTACCTATCCAAAGAATTTCTAGACTCATGACTCATTCATTTAGATTTCTTAGAATAAATCAACTCAATATAATATTACATAGAAGAATATGAATTCTTCTCAAAATGTCAAGACCCCATTTTGGAACTTTGTCCTGCAAAGGCTCGATGGTTTAGAAGCTCTAACTCTCTTGCAACAATAAGTATGGGGCTTTTACAATGTAACATTTTAGCTATTATTTTTTTAGATTAATTCTTGGAGTAAGTCATTAAATATGACCATATCCATAGTATTAGTCTCAACTTATCAAAATTTTCATGATTTTGAATGGTTGACATGGCATTCCAGAATTCTCATGATTTTGAGTAGTCTAGATGACACTCATTGCATTAGGTGTGCTCTTACGGTCAAGCACTGAGATTAATAGTAGAAAAATAAATCACATAATATCAATGATGATGTTAGGAGCTTACTTTACATAGTTAATTTAAAAAAATGATATCTAATATCATAACCATTAAAAATTAATTTTACATTAAAATTAAACAATATATTTCTACTAATTGGCATCGTTGGAATCCAAAGAGTGTTTATGGTCAAATCTTAAATTTTCTGGTTTAAACTAGGTTTTTGACTACATGTATGCATTCAACACCCCTTAAAAACCTAAACCTTGAGGCACATGGATTGCAGACTATTTACAACTCAAACTTGTGAATACAAGAAATCTTGTGAGATTTTGGGAACAAAACGTACAATAGAATAGGACATTTCTTTTTAACTATTATTTATTATTATATTAACATGCATTTTTACCAAATTAATTTAATATGTATTTTCATTTTAAATATTATTATCAAATAATACATGTTTAACATGGATTAACATTATATGGTTATATATTTAGTCATATGTATGGTGAAGTAGTTGTGAAGATAATTATATATTTAACAAGGCCACATAGCTAGCATTTCCAGCGGCTTAGTTTATATATATATATATATATATATATATATATATATATATATATATATATATATATATATATATATATATATATATATATATATATATATTCAGCAACCTAACTATTCATGTCCATGAATAACACCTGAATAAGGCTAGGAATTGAACTAATGACTTAACATGTAGGAGTGCCTTAACAAGGCATCCAATCACCATCTATCCAAGCCCCCATAAAAAATTAAATTAAAATAATTAAAATATGAAATTGTTTTACATTTTATTTAATTGATTTTACTTGGGATCGATTAATTTCAATCATAAATTTATAAAATAAAAAATTGGTCTATTATTTTACTTGTAATTTAATTATTTTTATTCCTATGTAAATTTAAAATGTAAAAGAATTACTCTTTTGATTAGAGTAAAATAAATTATTTTTAAATAACATTAATTTTTATTTGAATGAGGAAGTATTTGGATAATATTGAGATGTTTCATTTCTCAAGTTTCTCTCAATTATAAGTTTCTGGTATATGTATAGAAAAGTGTTGTCCAAAATAAAAAGAGAATCATGTAATGCAATGTTGAGTTAGTGGGTTGTTTTGAGCTCGTCACAAGCATTCAGTCATTTGACTTAGGGAAGAATAAATGCCATGAGTCATTTGATTTAGGGAAAAAGAGATGCCACATTCTCCTTCTAACTACTTGCTACTTGTTGTATATGTATTGAATAATCATGGTAGATGATATTTGTTAGTAAGTCATGTTTCACTTTACTACCTTTACAACATGTCAAGTGAAAATGCATATATTTTGATCAATGAACTAAGAAAAAGTGAGACCACATGGCCCCTTGTCACCCTCACTATCCATGCTGTAACATATGCCATTATTGACTATGAAAATTCCTCTTCATCACATCTTTTCTAGAAGCAAAGGCATCAATCTCTAAAGTGTCACGATATTGTTTCTTTAAGTAGATGATGGTGGTAGAGAAAGAGGATGCACTTTACTTTGCAGATCCAAGTCCTAACTCATTAAAAGAAACTAAGGATGAGATCTTTAATGATAACTAGTCAATTGCTCCAATTACCACAAATGATATATTTAGTCATTTATTTGCAATCCTATACAAGTGAAAATAACAAAAACTATTTCTCAACTCAAATGTATCCTTAATTCACTTAAATCTTCCCTTTACCTATTTAAGGATTATACTAATTATATCAATATAGATGACGTCAACCATGATGATTATTACTATTTACTGGTGTATTAGATTTTCAAAAAATCACAAATAAATGATTTGTTTTATAATTTTATTTCCATTAAAAAATTAAAAAATTAAAATCTATATAATTTTGATAAATTAATAAATAAAAAATGTCAATATTATTACAAACGTTTTAAATTTTTAATAGATATATATACATAACATTTTAAAAAAATGTTTTTATAACCTAACTTTTCACTATAACAACAAAAAAAATTCTTTTATTTCAAAATATTTTTGGATAAATCACATTACTCTGAATAGGTAGAAGTTTAGAACCATCTAATGTGGTTCATCTTTAAGACAAGGTCCTAAAAATAGACCTATTCAAAATAATATAATTAATCTGAAAAAAGTTTATCTAAACTATGAATCATAAAAGTCTTACCTCTATCATAATACTTTATTTAAAAAATTATTTAATATTATATTATAATAAAAATAATTTAATATATTAACATTATTAATATTTTCAAACCAATATTACTTAGTTTACCCTTTTTAATTAAAACAACTATTATTAAGAGACCAATTGCTTCATACTCCGGTGTCATTAAGAGACCAACTGCTTGTTATTAAGAGACCAATTGTTTCATACTTCTGGGGAAGTTTCGGGTTCTAAAGGGAAATTTCCTATGATTTGTATAATTGGAAAAGTGATTCTTTTTCCAATATCCAATTCATTAAATTGCAATTAAAAATTCAAAAAATGACGTTAAATAAATTTTATTAATCAAAGCAATTTAATCCCAAAATTGAAAGCAATAAAAATCCAAAAAATGACGTTAAATAAATTTTATTAATCAAAGCAATTTAATCCCAAAATTGAAAGCAATTTAATCTCAAAAATGACGTTAAATAAATTTTATTAATTAAAGCAAGTTTGAAATTGCATGTGGAATCCGTAATTTCTGAATTGGGTAAAGGTTAGTCTAAATAACTCATTCTTATTTTGTAATGTGGAGACATCCTTTTTTTGGTTCGTACACTTGCCGCATTGGGAAATGTTTAGGTTCTGTTTTATAAATAGAAAAATTAAGAGGCATCGTATACCCTTTGAAAATAAACTAAGAGAACTTTGGAAGGTGACTTATAATGAAAAATATTGGAGAAGGTATTCATTAGGAACACGACAATGTTAAATGTCAGTTTGGTAAATTTGTACAAACTGTAATGATCACAAGATAAGACTAGCCAATCAAAATATATATATAAATGAATTAAATTATTAATAAATAGCATTACAATAAAATTTATAATGTTAAATATTTTAATCGTAAAATTTTATTTTAAATATTTTTCAGATTTCGACTACTCCATTTTCATATATATTAGGTAATCATGTAATCGATTTGTGTTGAATTTGAATTAATTTATAGTTGACAAAAAATTAAGTGGTTTTCTACAAAATTTAACATTATAAATTTTATTGTATTGCTATTTATTAATAATTTAATTCATTTATATATATTCTACTGATTGACTCGTTCCCATTAATTTTGATAGGCAATATCTTAACGTATCAAAAGTTATTCCTATTAAATATTAGCTGTATATATACGACAGAGAAATAAACTTGACGTGTAGATTAAACTTTCTTATGATATTTAATAAATAATATGATTATTTTTTCCAGAAATAATAAATAATATGATTATAATATATAAGCCATTTTTATTGATACAAGATCAATTAAATAGCCCTTTTAATACGTCCTGGAATGTGCACTGCGAAAGAGACTGATTTTAAAAGGTCAAATAAATCCCCAAGTTATTGTATTTTTAAAGCCTTTCATATCTAAGACAAAATCTTATAAAATCTTAACTTATAATACAATATGTATAAGAGAAAATCTTACTATAATGATATTTAAGAAAAAACTATCATTTCAAACCTCCGAGGAAAGGGAAAGGGAATATTAAAGTAAATTAGGAGGAAAGTTTATTTGAAGATCAGAAGAGGTTTGGGTAGGTAGGTGTGAGAGGAATCGTATGGCCAATTATGTGCACTTTTAAATGAAGTTTGGGCACGATGAGAAAGAGTAGAGTTGAAGCTCTTACCTTTTTTTTTAAAGTAATTATTCAAACTATTAGTTTCTACATCAAAGAATTTTAACATGGGAGTATTCATGTTTCATTATGTTTCATTATAAAATATATGATGCATAACATAATCTTTTAGGTTCTTGTTTGTGAGTTGGGGATAGACATAGTGATGCAAGATAGTATTAAATGTTTCCACATTCTTCATGACTAAAACACTTTAGTTGACTTTAAAGCTAATAATGTAACTAGGTGAAAAAGGTATTTTTTATGTCAACAACTACAATTATGATCTTTCACTTTTTTTTTTGGCCTGGCATCAACAAATTAACCAGGAAAATGGAAGTAAGTATGATAAGTTACTTACACGAAGTTTGGACAACATTAATAAGACATAATCCCTCCTCATACATGATTCCATTAATATGCACTCCACATAATGAATTCCATCCTTTAAATATTTGGTACTATGATGAGATAATGACATTAACTTCCTAAAAGGGATTTGCCACCTTCCTCTAATCTCACAAAAAAAGGCACTGTTAGTCAATTTCAATACGATTTGCCAATTTGGTTTTGCTATCTTTTTCTTTGAATTATTGGCAGTTTCTTCTATTACTATTCCTCTCTTAGAATTACCTCCTTCATCTATGCTCTATTTCAAGCTTGAATTGGTTTCATTCATTTATTTGGTTTCTTTTCCTTGGTTACCTTTCTCTAACCATCTAGCCCATCTCTTCTAAATACTAATTCCTAGTATTGTAATAATGGATGATCAAAATTACATGGAGATTTGTCTATAATGCAAAAAAAAAGAGAATAATTCAGTTCCTTGACCACCTTCAGTACACACTTCAAATCTTTTTTGGACTTCTATCACACACATGAGGGAAGTATTGACCTCAAAATCTTAGTAGTAAGTATGTTGTTCCAACAATGTATTCAACTAAAAATACCAAGGCAATTGGTAAAAAATTTCACTCAACAAGAACCTATCCCTTTAGGGGAACAACTAGAAGAATATTCTTCAAGCATACATGCATTTTCTTTGGCACTTGCTTGTAGTGTCAAGGATGAATCACAACAATGACAAGCCTCTCCAACACTCAGCGTAAGAAAATCTTCTAATGAAGGCATTGTTGATACCGACATGGATCTTAGATTTTGATTCCTTGTTTGTTGTGTCAAATTTGGTTCAATCTAACCAATGCATATTAATTTTTTTTCTAGTAGCACCTAAATCACATGCAATGCATGTACATTATAGTTTGGAATGTATGGGTTCTGCATGACTGAGTTTTAGAATAGTCCAAAGATGATAGAAAGGTCTCATCGTGATAGGAAGCTACATTTTGTAGTCCTTGTTGTAGTCTCTACTTGTAATCTTTTGATTATTAAAGTATTTTGAAGATTGTGTTAGAAAAAAGGATAAGAGAAGTTTGTTGGATGGTTTATGGATAACTGATAGAGGATCCATTGAATAGGGTCTATGGATAATGTACTAATATGATCTTTTTGATGGTTAATCGTTATCATGGTTGATGTCTAATGGTGTTTGGAAGATTTTTCTAAGAGAAACCATGTTTTAATTATAAGGTAACATTAATTCATGGTTAAACAAAAATGATAGTTATGTGCTAGTTTTTCTTGTGAGAGAATATGACCAAAAGCTAGGTGTAGAGCTTTCAATTGTATATATGGCTAAAAGGAGATTACACATGTTGATAATTCATTATAAATAAATTTTCCAAGGGAATGATGATTCCTTTACCACTATTGTATTTCTTGAAATCAATGATGTAAGATCAATTTCAAAAAATATTTGAGAGACCTTCACAAATTTTACATCTATTTTTCATACATTAAAGTGGTGTCAGGAGCTGAAGTGATTGATTGATGGATTATAAATAAAGAGCCAATGAGGTTACTTTATTAGGAACAATAATGAAAATTGTTGTTTACCAAAATATGATTCCTATGATGTTTCCACGTGGTTCTACTATGTGAAGTCAATGTCACATCCTAGTTAGCAACATAGATAATAAATGTATATGGAACATATGATAACTACAAGAAACATATATACTTTAGTGTTCATGAGTTGGGGAAAATGAATTATTTTGTCTCTATACATTAATGGTAGATTTCAAATCTAGAGTGAGAACTTTGAATTATGTCTCACATCAATGTTTTTCCTATTACTATTACTACAATAATCATGCTTTGTTCTATGGAAAATTACTATGTTACTTAGTCTCTAACCTATATAAATAAAATCGAGAAAAGTCATGTTTAAGCTAGTTGTAAGAGGGTAAGAAATCATTCATATAGAGAGCAAGGGCATGACCCCTAAAACAACTTGAGATGAGCTTAAAAATGTATGAAATAAAAAATAAACATAAAAAACTAGAAAAAACTATATAAAATGAAATGTGGAACACTAAAAGAGGGAATGAATCACACAAAGCAATGCCATATTAAAAAAGACATAAAATTTATCGAATGTAATGAACGAAAAATTATGGCTTTGTGTAGGAAATCTTGAACAAAGATACGATTACATGTATTTTCCATCATCGACCTTGTAAATATGTTATTAGATATCATTAGGTTGAAACTACACAAGTAAGAAAAAATCTCATAATTATTTTATTATAATTTCATTATTATGAAATAAAATGATTTTATAATTGAGAAAAAAAACTCATAATTAAGAGAAAAGTTCATAATATAGAAAATTTTCATTGGAAAAAAAAAATTCATAATTGATCATAAAATCTATGTATGAATTGTAATTTCTGAATTTATATGCCATTAAACATATATTTTCTTAATTCAAACACCATTAAGCCTATCTATGACTTGTATCCACCTAATTACGATAACATGAATTCTATCTTCATGCACTTCTAAATTACTATAAAAAAAAGGAAAAAAATGGGAGATAGAGAGAATCTAAAGCTAGAGAATCATTACAATATTCTATCTTCATGCACTTCTAAATTACTATAAAAAAAAGGAAAAAAATGGGAGATAGAGAGAATCTAAAGCTAGAGAATCATTACAATAGTCAAATATAAAGAGACTTTAGAGTATAAGCATATTCATGTTGGTGAAGAAAAATAAAGAGTGGAAAAGGAAGGAACTCTACAATCCTAGAATTGGAAGTTGTCACAACAATCTGAAGGTAACATATCCTCATTTTCTTTTCTTACATTTCATAAATGGGTATATGTTATTTTTCTCCTCCAATGTGGGTGATATATGATATTTTATATTATGCATTGGTAGATCCGATTTATTTTGAGAAAATTCAATAAAATTTATTTGCCGATTATATTTATTTCATGCTAAACAAGGTTGAAAAGTTCATATATTGTTGTTTGTATGTAGTGGTTTTATTTAAGATATTGAAGGGTATCTCGGAGTTGCATTCACTTAGATATACTAGGACAACCATTGTGATATGTTATTTTTACTTTGAATTTAAAATGTAATTAATTATATTTACGCCGTAAGTTGTTCTTATTTGAAAACAACTTCTCTAGCTGTCATTGTGTCTATGTTTGAGTCATTATATCAAATGTTAGAAGATTGAAATGTTTTAGACCATTAGATCCACAAGTAAATAGTTTTATATGTTTTTTATAATGTTAGTTTTTTTCATTTTAATAAGTTAGATTGAATTCAAGTTTTGGTGACTTTTAATTTAAAATGTTATTATTAAAAATTTGTTAGATTTTAACCTCAATTTAACATTTTGACTATGTCAAATTACACAAAGATAAAAATAAAAGTAAACTAAATGTAATGAACATTTTAACTTGGTCAAAATACAGTAAAAAATAAAAATAATAAAATAAAATAATAATAAACTATAAAAACAGCGCATGGTATTGATCCATGGTATTCATGTGGAATGTAGTTTATTTAAAGAGGGAAATTAAGATGGACTAGATCAATTTTAAGTCTCTATCTATCAAGAGCCAATAGGGAACCTCTTTTAGAGTAAAAAGAGAACTGATCCCTCTAATAAATAATATAGATCTAAAACAATTATTTAATAAAACTATTTTTAAATGTTTATAACCATTATTCTTTTAAAATTTTACATAATAAAATGTATCTAAATTTTCATACATCCAAATATACAAAGTTTTTCTTATTCTATATTATTTTTGTTACAACTATTTTATTATTCCTACTATTTTTATTTAAAATAGTAATTTGTGTTTTTATTTTTTAAATGAATATTGTTAATTGTGTAATTGAGTAAAATGTATTAAATTGATATTCTAATTTTTAAGTTATTTGTTTAAAAAATTCAAAATATGGTGAGTTTTGTTTTATTAAGCTTTACTCTAGATGTGCATAGAATGAGTCTATCTCAAGTCCCAAACAAGATTCTTCTTTCTCTTCATATTCTAGCTTACACCTTGACACTCCTCTCCTCCTCCTTGCACAAATTTAAAGTTTGGGGCACAAGGTAGTTGTTGCATATAGGAACATTTAGATATGATAAGAAAAATTTGGTACTCTATTGTAATTTTCTCTACAAATGTGATGGAAAATGTTCCCTAAATGTTGAAAATTTCATGGTTAATGTAGCATAAGCTACATGTAAATTTACAGTCTTGTATACAAGATCAAGAAAGTTATGCCCAATATCCAACACCATAGAGAAAGACATGTTCACCAATTCAATAGTTGCTTCTAAATCTCTCTCAGTGCTAGAGTTGTTTTCTCAATAAACTTGTTTTTACTGCTCTTGACCTGATGAAAGCCATCATTTTCTCAATAAACTTGTTCTTATTGCTCTTGACTTGAAGAAAACCATCGTTGTTTCATATAGGAGCATTTTGATCTGATACTAAAAGTGTGATTCTGTGTTATAATTTTCTCTACAAATGTGTTGGAGTTGTTTTCTCAATAAAATTATTTTTACTGCTCTTAAGTGATGAAATCCATCGTTGTTGCATATAGGAGAATTTATCTCTGATAATAAAAGTGTGATAATGTGTTATAATTTTCTCTACAAATGTGTTAGAGTTGTTTTCTCAATAAAATTGTTTTTACTGCTCTTAAGTGATGAAATCCATAGTTGTTGCATATAGGAGCATTTATCTCTAATAAGAAAAGTATGATACTATGTTATAATTTTTTGTACAAATGTGATGGAAAGTGTGCGATGAATGTTGGAAATTTCATGGTTAATGTAATATAAACTAAATAAAAATTCATTTCTTCTACACAAGATCAAGAAAGCTATGCAGAGTAGCCAACACCACCGAACAAGACATGTTCGCCAACTCCATAAATGCTAACAAATCTCTCTCTGTGTTTGAGCTATTTTCTCAGTGGCCTTATTTTTACTACTCTTGAAGTGATGAAATTCACCCCTTGATACATTTTTTACTGTCTACACAAAGAACAAAAAAAACAACTTCATATCAGCTATACTGAAAAAACAAGAACATGGCAGACACTAGGGACATCAGTGGTAAATAACAATGTGATATTTTGAATATTTTCAAAGACCATGAAGGATATAATACATAGGTGATTCAATAGGAATTGATCAAGATTAAATATGGAGGAACTACAACATGACAATCTTTGATTTTGAAGGTAGAAAATCATGATCCATTTCTTTATTCAGAAGGCATTCATGTTGGAATGATCATACAAGTTATTTAACTTAACTTCAACATAAGCCTCATGATTTGTAAGGCTCAGGGAAGCAATATTGAATTAAGATTTAACTACCTTCTTCCATGGAAGAAAATTTTGATTTTCATTCCTCCACAATGGCTCCTTCTCTACAACATCTTGTTTCTTCTAGGCTAGTCTTTCCTATGCTATTTCCTTACCGTGTTTCTTTTGCAACATGTGGTGCAATTGCTTGCAATTTCTAGTTACGCCTTAAGGCGTTCTTATTTGAAAACAACTCCTCTAGCTACCATTGTGTCCATTTCTGAGCCATTGGATCAAATGTTAGACGATTGAAATGTTTTAGGCCATTAGATCGACAAGTAAATAGCTTTATATATGTTTTTTATAATGCTAGTTTTTTTTCTTTTTAATAAGTTAGATTGAATTTAGATTTTGGTGAGACTATGTCAAATTACACAAAAATAAAAATAAAAGTAAATTAAATAAAAAGATTGACATATTGTAATGGACATTTTAACTAAGTCAAAATATAATAAAAAATAAAAATAATAAAATAATAATAAACTATAAAAACAACCCATGGTATTGACCCATGGTATTCATGTGGAATGTAGTTTATTTAAAGGGGGAAATTAATATGGCATAGATCAATATTAACTATGGATCTACCAAGAGCCAAGAGGGATCACATGTCTAATAATAATAAACTATAAAAACAACCCATGGTATTAACCCCTAGTATTCATGCAGAATGTAGTTTATTTAAAGGGGGAAATTAAGATGGCCTAGATCAATCTTAACTATGGATCTACCAAGAGCCCAGAGGGATCATATGTCTTGATATGCAAACCTCTTTTAGAATGAAAAGAGAATTGATCCCCGTGATAAATAATATAGATCTAAACTAATTATTTTCAATAAAACTATTTATAGTTGTTTTTAACCATTATTCTTTTAAAATTTTACTTAATAAAATGTATCTAAAAGTTTCTTCTATATTATTTTTGTTACAACTATTTTATTATTCCAAAAATATATCATTTTTTTGTTATATATTATTTAAGTTACAATTGTTTTATTATTCATGAGTAGTATTTCTTAATATATAGAAAATTAAATTAATAATGATTGTCTACAAACAATCCAAATTTCCCATCTTATACAACAATTTCTAAAAATAACCGCTCAATTTACTCTCCAATTTTTAAAATCTCCACCCATGATGGGGAGATCACAGTGTAAAATCAAATGTTCCCCTGGATTTTTTTAAAGGGTTCATATAAAAAACATACAATGAGAAATTTCTTCTAGGCTACTCTTTCCTATGCTATTTCCTTAAGGCGTTTCTTTTGCAACATGTGGTGCAATTTCTAGTTATGTTTATTTTATTTTGGAATTGATATGTGGTGCAATTGCTAGTTATGTTTATTTTATTTTGGAATTGATACTCTACCACCACGACATATTTATGTGAACCAAGAAACATTTTAATGATGGAAATTTATCTTAAAGTGTAGAAAACTTGATGAATATTATTAGTCCCTAATACACAAACTATAAAATGTTTGGCAATATTTTTATAAAAATATCAAATTTCTAATAATTTCATATAATCGCTCTAAAATTTTAGATATTTTAAAGATAAAATAACTTTAGTCTATAAAATTGGGATTTTTTTTTATAGAAAAAATAGGAATTGTAATATTTGTTTTCTTTGAAAAATCATGCAAAATTAACATTTTTGAAGATTTTGCCCATAAATATTTCCTTGATATAGACATACACTAATATTATATATGTTTCATTTTCAATTAATAAAGAAACAACTCACTAAGCATGAGTTGGTATAGAGACCATGACAGCATGAGTGGGAAAAGTAATGGAGACCAAAAGGGGGGGTGGGGGGGGAGGGGTTACATGTTAAAGGTCCTAAGCCAAATTTTATTTTTTTGTAGGTTTTTGAATTTTGAAATTATGTTTTTCCCTCTTTGTCTTGTCTCAACCAATCATTGAATGAATGTACGGATGTTGGTAGAAGAAGCCTTCTTTGAAGGTAGTGGATGCATGGGGAAGTACGTGACTAATGGAATGTTGTCATTTATTCCATGTAAAGGGTTGGTAAAACAACCCCTTTGTCAACTAAATTTGAAGTAGATGAGAGTACACATTTGGTAAACTATGGACGACTTCAACTACATAGAAAATAGAGTAAATAATGATTGAGAGGGAATCATTACATGCACAAGAGGCTAAGAGTAGATTTGCATGTACAAAATAAAAATGAGATCCAACCTATGAATTGAAACAATGTTGTGAAAAAATAGTATACAACCCTTGGATCAATACCCATATTAGGGGAATTTTGAGTTCTAAAATGGGCTTCCTAAGGAAAATAATAAAATAATAAAATAAGGGTCATGAAATTTTAAATAAAAGGAAAGAATACTACTTTTTTCTTATTGTATTTTCAGCTTATCTCCTATTGTTTTACTTAAATGTCAAGCATAGAAATTTGTGGGATGCATAATTAAATTCCACAACCAAGAAGTACCCACTCTACATAATTTTGAATATACCCACACCAATTTTTTTTGAAAATAAATGAAATTTTTTTATACATCTAATGAGTACCCAATTTGCATACTTTTGAGCATACCCACATTGAAAAATATTGGAAATACATGAAAAAATGTGTTTCAATAAAGAAACATGTTTTTCTCATGTATTTTCATTTTTTTCTTTTCAATGTGGTTACACTCACAAGTATGTAGAGTGGGTACTCTTTGGTTGTGGAATTTATTTTGCATCTAATGGGTGCCTATATTTGACATTTGAGTAGGAAATAAGCTAAAAATACAATTAAGAAAAAGTAGTTTTCTCCTTTTCCCTCCAAAAATATTCACTCCTTGGGATGAAATCATCATCTTGAATATTATTAATTCTTTTAAAGCTGATTCTCTTGGAAAATTTTTGTTTTGAAGGCCTATTGTTTACCTCAAAATTCCCCTTCTGAAATATCATGTGGTAAACTCCATGCAAATGTTAAGGTGTGAGGAAATGTAACTATGGCCTTGATAAGTGGAAGAGAAGGAATTATAAGGAGGAGCTACTTAAGCGGCGGTGTAGTAGTAAAGGAAACTTTAATATGTGCTACATAAAGCATGTAGAAGGGGCACATTAAATTCATGCAGTTCCTAAGATAACATAAGGACTTCCCCTATTAAATTATCCCTTAAGATGTTTTCATTCCCCACAACTAGCAAGAGTTTCTTGATTTATCCCTTGTGTTATAATATTTTGGCTACATAATTACCAATTATAGAAATAAAAAGTGCAATTGTGCTTATTATTGGGTGGAAAATCACTCATCCTCAATCAACTAGTTCGACATTCATTAAATTTAGATAAGTGTTTCAATTTTTATGTTTTCTATTATATACTTCTTACATGGTAAATGGAAATGCATATATGGTTAAACATGAAATGATATTGTCAATTTAGAGATATTATGAGAAAGGTTATAAGGATATGTGATTGAATTTTATTGCACTCGGTAATGGTGCACTTCTATGATATTTTATTCCTTTAAATTCAAGCTATAGTAAGATTTTAATATGAGATTGAATGTTATAAGATGTTTGTGGGCATAGTTATAATATGAATTCTCTTGCATATATATTTATAACTTTTTATTAGAGATTAAATTATTTGGGTTATAGAAGGAACAAAATTAAATAAAGTAGAGGAAATAGAACACAAACATAAAAATAATAATAATAGAGAGCAAACTAATATAATGAAATCCCAAATTGCATTGAGAAATAACTAATAGAATATTGTAGAATATAAACTAGCTAGAATGGTAGTAGATATATCAACTAGATACTTCATGAAACTTAGCAGGAACTATAGTTTAAAAACTAATCCTTGTATCTTAAAGTATACATTCCTACACTTTAAATTTCTCATAAACATAGTAAGGGAACCAAGTGATCCTTGATTGTAATTTGGGAAGGAGGAAATTATCCTTGTTAGTGAAGCTTGAAGAAGTAAGCCTTTGATTCAATGGGTCCCTATCAAGCACCTCATATGAGGCCTTATATAATGGTTAAGTACTAGTTAAGTCTATTTTGAGGAGAATCCCAACATTTCCAACTGAATTTTTCTACAGATCTTCCCTTAATCGATATAGAACAAATGCTAGACCATTTACACACTCCTTCTAATTTCTATGACACTTTGAAAAATAGGAAAATAGTGAGCAAGAAATTCTACACTTTATCCTTGAAGTTTGTAAGTGATCTTAAATAGATTTTCCATAGAATATCCTACTCTGGCTATTAATGATCTTACGTCAACTCCAAGCATCTGTGTCATGCACACACAAGGTAATAAATACCCTAGGCTACCTTTCCTAGTAAATATTTGATTATATATCTATCATATCTATACAAGATAACTTAAGGCAATATATGTGTAAATAAAATTTTTAATGAACACCATGAATGATGGAGGAAATCATGAAATATATATTGAAATGGAAGAATCAAAACACATTTTACATTAAGTGCATAAAAAATGTTCGTGGCACCTTGATACAACTCCTCCTTGGCTTACACTGATGAGTAAGGTGACATTATGATAGCAAGAATATTCTCTCTATGATAATAATTAGTATCTTGTAGTTTACATAATTTTCTATCTCCCTTCACCCATAGGAATGGATTCATTTTATAGACTTGGTGAGAAGAGGATAGGATAAATCTAGAACCGTAGTTCTTGATGAATTTAGAACCTAGCACAAATTCTTATGGAATTAAAGGAGGAAATTAAAACCTTTATGAAACCATCTCATAAAAAAGGACCAAGTATAAAATCCTATGAGGTCATTAGTCACCACCATAATGTAGAGAGTGATCATTTCTCCTTGCAACTAGTATGCAATGAGTGATGTATTTCTCATTTTCAATGGATGAGTAGATGATGATCTGAATCTTTCTTTCCTAGGGTATAAAATTAGTGTTATGTCATGGTGACAAAGGTAGGTGCCTCAAGACGACTCTCAGGATGGAAAATAATGTTATAATAGATGTCCCCTAAGGTGTGAGGCTAAATGAGAAATTGATGTTTGGAACACATTACAATACTACAACAATCATGGTGGAACAAGGAAGGAGCTGATCAACAAGGAACTAGTTAGGATGTACAAGAACCGATCAACCAATCATATATATAATCCTTGAGGTAGTAATACCTATGATTAATATAAAAGATAACAAATCATGGCCACCAACGCAGTACACTAAGGGTCCATGACATGAAATGAAAACAAATTACCATGAAGGAATACACTGTGGATTCATGCCATCATTAAATAAACCATAGCCATGAGAAAATATAATGTGCATGCATGTCATAGTATACATTGGACGCTATAAAATTATATATTACAAAGCAATGGAACACATAAAATATGTGGAAAAACAAACATATAAATAACATATAAAACAAGAGAGAAACATATATATGTGGTTCACCCAACTTGGGCTACGTCCATTGAAACAACCAATACTTCCTTTCTATTATCCAACAAAATGAAGAGGCACAAACTACAGTAGATCCGTTGTAATATTCTCTACTCTCTCACACAGTCCCCCTTTCTATTTCTCGCTCATAGTATACACACACCATACACGGACGCAATACCATACCCTCATACAACAAATGGGTTGCCTTATAGGTCAAAAAACCCTAAATTAAACATAAATTCTATCATCAGATCATCCGTCTAATGAATGACCTAGATTGACTATGAAATTACAATATTTTACAAGGCATTTTTGTGGGGGTGTTGCCCCCAAAACCCCTTGCCAGGAGGGAGGGCTCGAAAAGGTCGCCACCGCCTCCCATGGACCCCCCTGATGGTGATCAAACGATGGGCGGTATTGCCACCCCGTTAAGAACATGGGTCCAATGTGGCGATACATATAAATAAAGAAGATAATCAGGCTCCACACCCAACATTAGGAAGGTAATATACATGAATGAGATTGTCTAAATTAGTCTTAAAATTATATAATATGGTGAAGTACTCCATCACAACTTGGGAGAGGTAGTATGGATAAGTGGGATTCCCCTAAGTCTAAGTTATTCATCCCAAACTTGATGGTACAATTCTATATCATGCAAATATGTGAGATGAGGTTGAGCATGGTAAACAAAATTATGATTACTAATCATTGATGCATATCATTAAAAAATGTGAGGGGACCCAAAAATGATGAAAATTTATCCCAAGCTACCTAATACAATCTAATGAGTGGAAATTTATTAGTTGATGCCAAACAACCATTGATTTTATTAATTGAGAGTCAATGAGGTAAATCCACTGTCGTCCACAAGGACACTTCCCGTTAATTTTTCAAGATATAAGCTATTGACTTGTTTCTATATCCTTCTCCTAGGTTACAAGTTAAAATTTATAAGAAAATATTTCTTAAAGGAGGGCTTTGATATATCCCCTATTAATTGAAAAAAAAACTAAATTAAGTTATGATGTGAAGAGGTAAATTCATTGAATATAACTAACATAGGGATGGATGACACAAAAGGTTAACAAAATAATTACATAGTAATGTATTGGTGATATTGACGCAATAACACCACATTATATCATGCAAACATATGAGGAATTGGAGAAAACTTTAAAATGAATAGAAGAGTATCCAAAATAAGGAGTAAATGACTCATATGTATGGTATGGCTCCTAGGAAAGCTATAACCCAAGTGTATGATGACAATGAAAATTAGTGCCATGTTAAAGGGTGATGTAAATGATGGCTACCAATCATTATTACACAGCACAATAATCCCCCTTCATCATTCATCACACACTTATATTGAGAGGGGTGAAGCATGGGGTTGAATCAATATAAGTTAATTTTTTCTTATTTAAAAATCCATGAACCATAAGAAAATAATCATGTATGAGATATATCAAATGTAGATCATGGAACACAATATTTATGTGGAAGATCTTTTGAGGAAACGCCACAAAACTTGTTTGTATAATTCTTTGTAGTCACCAACCTCATGGAGACAACAACCCCTAGAAATACAAACCTTCCTAGGCACCAACCTACTCTTCCATATCTTCATAGAAACACCAATATACTATAGACATCAATGCCCACTTCCAGGAACAAAATTAGAAAAAAGTCACCAATATTTTATTTTATTTTAATTATTTTTTTGTGGCACCAACCTACATATAGATTATTCAAAATTTACCTACCCATAAGAACATAAGATCTGGTTGTTACTTGAAGTGGTGAAAGTTTTGGTAACTTTCCCAAAGATTTCTATTTTTTAGCCTCTTCCCAAGAGAAAACAATTATAGTGTGCCACATGTACCATTATTTATATATGATTTTGAAATTCTCACCTAAGTTACTTTAGTATACCTCCATAGATCTATGAAAACTTTAAGTCTTAACTGCCTCAAAAAAAGGAATGATATAAAAATTTCCATGATCAATATTTGAAAATTGATTTCATGATAACTCAAAAAAACTAACTTCCTCTTGAGGTGAAAACTCAACCACCCCATTTTTTACATATTTATTTAAAATAATGGGGACCCTTTTCATAAATTTTGGCTAAATCACCTTTTTAATATGTTGTTTTAGTTAAGTGTCTTACAATTTTACCAAATTTAATTTTTCTCCATAATTCTATTTTGTTTGCTTCATTCAGTTCCATATTTTACAAGCTTTCCATTAGTTCTTGTTTCATCTCATTTGTTTATATGGGTTGCAAATGAAACTTCTCCGAAGTTTGATCGTTTAATTGTCGGCGTTAAAAGATGTACAAAATGTATATTATTTTTATTTTTGTAAATAAATTAGTAATTGATTGTAAATATTAATTCCTAGTCAATTTTTACTAATTAATGCATTTTTCACTAATAGTCCTACAAAATCTCATAGCCAAATTGTAGAACAATTAAAATAATGTTCTTTCGAGGTCTCGGTGATTTATTCCAATTCCTAATTTAAAAAGAAATTATGAGACCTGAAATCTTAAAAATGGAAAGTGCTTATAGTTAATTTTGTTGAATTTTTAATTACTAAGTGACTATAATTTAATGGAAGAATCCCACTCCAAGTGGGCCCCATTTCACCTCACCTTCTCTCTTCAATAAAAAAACCCGATGCAAAAATCCCAATAAAAATATCTTTCATATAAAAATTTCCAATATAAATATCTCTGATATTTAAAAAAACCTCCAATATAAATCTCTCTGATATTTCAAAAAATTCTCGATATAATTTTTTTTTTATATTTAAAAATGTCCTTATATCAGAATATCAAACATCGAATTTTTCATTTGGTACACATCTTAAAACTTATGATATTGTTATACTCGTAATATCCGATATAATATGCATCCACCATTTGATTTAGCATATGGTTTTGCCTTTTCATTAAAGCCTCCTCCATTTTTGTTCGATCCATTAATGGATATTAAAGCCACGTAAGGTTTGTAATATTGGTGGGTGGAAAGCTTATTTCGTCTTGAAAATAATTGTAAAACGACAAACCTCGTAATGTGGGATAGAAAGAAGTTCCTCTTTGAAACTTTAGTCACTCCTGTTATCTTATATGGATGTGAGGTTTGGGGTTGCAGCATCTCTATAGAATCCTGGAGAAATATTGAGCAAATCTAGAAGCATTTTATAGCGTATAACCTCAAAATTAAAAGCAATACACCCTATCTTATTCTCCTTATAGAAGTGGGTCTTTCCCCTATCGAGAGCCTAGCTATGACTAGGCTTCTGTTGTACAAGCACAAGCTCAATAGCATAGTAGACCATAGACTTCCTAAGCTAGCTTTAAATTGTAGCCAAAACCACCTAAGACTTAAACAAGGTTGGTATAAAGACACCAGGGCCTGGTTAAAACATTGGGAGATCGACGAGAATGTTGCATTGCAAAACATTAATAACATTACAAAAATTGTTACTTCTAAGTTCAAAGAAAAAATGTGGTGTGAGAAAGATCTAGCAGCTAAAAGAAAATTAAGATATTATAAAGAGGTCGTCAACCCCACCCTAGAAGATAAAAAATATCCCTTTGTTTTAACTAGCTCAAAGAAGAAAATTAATATAGCCAAGATTAGAATGAACTCTCATGAGCTCCATAGTGAAATAGGTCGTTGGAAAGTTCCTAAAACACCATGGATGGAAAGGATCTGCCATCTCTGTGAGAATATGAACATCGAGGATGAAAATCAATTCCTCTTAGAGTGCCCCGTGTACAACCACATTAGAGCTCAATTTCATAATCTTTGTTGCAATACTGACCTTCCTAGCCTTTTAAGATGTTAAAATTATAGTGAGCTCGAGAGGCTTCTCTCCAAGTTTTTTGAGCATAGAAATAAAATCTTAAATCAAACTAAATAAATCTATTCTTTAGGTCCAATAGACCAAAGATTGGTCTCAGTGGACATTAACCACCACCACCACCACCATCATCATCATCATCATTAATTCTATTTAAATTATAATATTTTATTATATTTTAATTATAATTTTAATATAATTTAATTATAATTTTAATACAATATAAATATAATTTTAATTATCTTTAATTTTGACTTAAAATTTATTGTATACAATTATTTTGTAATTAGTTTAATATTTTTAAATTAATATTAATTAAATAATAATTTTTAATTTAATTTAGGAATAGCTTTTAATTAATTTTTTTCTATTTTTGGCCTCGGTAGCAAAATTTCGAGAATTTTGGCAATTTTGACTCTTCAACTTTGGATGCTCAAAAGTTGAGTTTTACTTTGTCAAGTGAGGCCCAAGATGGCTCGTTAGATAGATAATATCATGAAAAATATTTTTGAAGTGAAACATATTTTTGAAATGATCATATTCAGTGATTTAATGAGTATAAAATGTAGCAGAAAATCAAGCTCCGAATTTGTAAATAAAATTAATTTTCTCGTTTTATTTTTTTTCATTTTCATTTGCTCATAGCCTCTGCTGAGTGCATATCAGCTCAAGTATGTTCTCTTTTACCAATAGGATATTTACAAGGATTAATGAAAATCTCAGATTGGAAGATGTTTTATTTTCCATATTTTCTATATTTGGTATATTTTAATTTGCATTTTAATTAAATTTCAATTGGTTTTTGTGGGAGAACAGTTGAAGAGATGAGGAAGAACATATTTCAACCAATGGAATTTATCCAACAATAAAAGAAAAATAATTTGGACCAATGAGAATTGTTGGAGCATAATTATTTTTCAACAACTCTCCTATTTGTTTTTCTTTTTGTAATTATAAAAAGTGGTTTGTAGAATGTGAAAAAGGCTTCTCTCTTCTAGAATTTTATAATTCGTAAAACACTATTGTAATAGGGGTTTTAGGTTGTATTTATATAGGATCAATATCATATCTAAGAATTATTGTTTTTTGTCTCTTTTTATTCCTAACTATGTATGAGATACAGAGCTTGCACTATTGTAGCTCTTATTTTTAGCAACAGAGTTTATGATTTGGAGGAGATTATAGGAGATCTGATTTAAAGAACAGAGCAAGAAACCAGGTTTTAATCAGCTTGTATTTTAAATACTATTATTTTTAATGAAAATTTGATACTTTGAATGACAGATTTGCGTAAAATTTATTTCATGTTGAGCACTATTTTTTAATGTGAAAATGAAGATCCTTTTTGATTTAGCTATCTAGTTCATTAGCTTCATAGATCCATTGTTAATTTTATCTTTTGCTCTTATAATTAAATCATATTTCTGAGTAAATATTTATTCAAAAATATGTCATCTAATTCTGACTTAATCTCCATTGGCATTGTGTGAATTTCTTCCTAATTTTTTAGTTTATTTTTGTGGTTAATACATCTCTGAACAACATGTTTGGTTATCATAATATTAGCTAATGGAACTACTTCATTAGCTTCATATTCATCTTAAGTCAGACTACTTAAAATTCCAATCATTTAATTACTTTTCTCTCAGTTGGGTTAGATATACATCTTCCTAATCATGATAGGCTTAGGATTTCTCTCCTTTTGCTTGCATTCTAGGATTATTTTGCATATTAATTAATAAATAAATTTGTAGAAGTCCTCTTATCAAAGAGGAAAAATTTAGTTGTGGCTTGGCTGAGCCCCAGATTAACATCAAGATCATTTTTTTTCCTGATCAACAAGAAGAGTCAATCTAATGTCTCTTCTCTATTGGTAGGTGATAGTCAAATTTTAGGCCAATAGAGATAGAGAGAAGGTAATTAGACATATTTTAACTAGTCGGAACCACCATTTCAACATAAAAGGAGCTACATTAAGCTCCCTACTGTGTGATCTCCCTTATAACATTGAAGCACAAAATTTCGAACCATCCAAAATTTTGGCGCTAGATGGGGGGACTTAGTAAAATTGTGTCTTTGATGATTTTGTGCTTTAAAATGTTATTTTATTACTATGGATCCATGTAAAATACCTCCTTGGAATTAATTTGTTGGACCTCATCCAACAACCACTCCTGTAAAGCCAGTCCATACTTCGTCTTAGGTAAAATACAATGGTAATACATTTACTTATAATCATCTCCTTCAATTTATTTTAAGTTGGAAAATTTTCAATATTGATGAAGATATCATTTTCAGGATCTTCACTCATACTTATACAAGAAAAGCTAAATACTGGTGCTTATCACTTTTAGTTGCCTCTATATGTAGTTGGGACTAGTTTTCAAAGATTTTCCTTCACGCATTTCAGGAATATGATTATGAAAAGGTGTGTGATCAATTAGAAGAATCGTGTAGGATGGAAGGTGAGAATTTGGATATGTTTTATATTATATTTAAATTAATTTTAATTCAATTTTTCCAAATATTTTCCTTCTCAATTCCAAGTAATTATATGGTTTAGAAATTTAGTGTCTTTGTCCAACGATAACTATCAAGAACCAGAAAGTCTAAAAAAACCAGAAAGTATATCCTTTGTTGAATATGATACAATTAATCAAAATGACAAATCCGGTCCTTCACAAAATGAAATTGAAAATGCTAATCATTATGCCAGAAATGCTCTGAATTTACATAATGTTGATCAAGAATAATTTCAACAAGATGCACAGTTTATTAGAAAAAATCAACAACAATTAAATCAGTAGCAATTTAATCAACTAGAGAATGTCGGAAACACACGGTCTACTACTAAAATTAATTTACAATCTGTTGATAATAAATTGCAAATTATGGAGCATCTTAGCAACAATTCACAAATAAATCAAATGCATGAACAATCTCAATTTTCTATTTTGGAAAATCAGAAATCATCTATGCATAAGGAAACCTTCAGGTATATATCTTCAACTTCTTATTTTTCTCTCTACCTTGATATATTTAACAATATTAATTTAATTTATAATAAATCAAAAATACTTTTAAATACAAATTTAATTTTAGAAAACAAAGGAACTAATTTTAATAATGAATTTTTATTTTTCATATTGTTATAGAAAACTTAATTAATAATTCAATCAATAATCATCAATATTCTCTTCATTTGGTATTCAATCAATTGTCTGGTTTTGGTTTATCTAATTCAGAGGAAAATAACACTTCTGGAATTATTTATGATAATGAATTGGAAAATGAAAATGCTCAACCTCTTTTCTTGCCAAAGATAGTTTTGTCTGATTCTTTAGATGAATCTATTTTTGAAGATAAAGAGAACTTTAATCAAGGATTTATTCTGGTCCATTCTAATTTTCAAACATTAAATCATCATAGTATTTTTGGTAATCAAGGACTTATCCCAATTTTTTATTCCTACGATGATGGAATTCTTTTTTTTGGATCATAAGTTTGAAATCTTCACATTCCCACAAAAGAATGCAAACAACGAGTTTAACTTTATAATTTCAATTGATAACCGTGGGAAAGAAGTATTTGCAAATGAGTCGCAACCATGTTGTATGATTATTTGTAACATTAATGTAAATTGTAATTTTCTCTATTTTCAATTCCCTCAGTTTGAATTTATTTTTATTTTGGATTTCATTTTTGAATTTTTTAACACATTGTACTAGCAATTTGAACACTCAAACTGTAGACAGTCGTCAAGTGAATTAACAAGCTTGTATGAAAATCAATTCCATAATTTCAAGCATGAACATTGGCTACTTCTTATTTTGAAATTTTATTTATTAATGTTTGGTGAGTTCATGTATTACTTTCAAATGAATTTATCACAAATTTTGGCACTTGAGAGTGAACCATTTCATTCTGGTTAGCAATGACTACTTCTAGAAAACTTTTAAATGTTCATCCATATTTTATTGATCCATTTGAAAAATATCTGGAAGTTCCGCTGATCTAGAATATTTCTCATTTTGTGAGTGTTCAACAGGCTTCAATATTTACAAATATATCATTCAATCCAAACCTAATGTTTCATTTTCCCTTGAAATTCTTTCAATCATTCACTAAAACACATGCTCATTTTTATGACCCTTTAAAATTTTGGTTGGAAGAATTTCAAGGTAAGAATTTTGTAAATAAGTTTATTTCGCTAAATTTATTAATTGTACATAGTAGGCTAAATTTTTATTTTTACAATTTAGTTGCAGTTTTCCTCCTGTTGATTGACTTGTATATACACCTAGTCATGTTTAATTTTAATTCATTTTGGATTAGAAATAGGACTAATTTTGGTTTGTTTGTTAGTAATTTTATTTCCTTATTTGCAGATATTTCCATGGATGTTGGTAATATGCTCAAGTATGAACTTGGTCTTAATTTTCTTGATTTAGTAAATTCATTTTAAGAATAAGTGATCAATTATATATTTCTAAATCATAATAGGTCCGGGGAAAATATTCGCTTTATTATTTTCTATGCTTTGGATTTTCGCTTGGCTTCATGTTTTCTGATGTTGCAGATTTGCAAGTTGAGTCATGATTTCATTTCTAAAATCATGTATTTGAAATTAAATATTTTTCTCTTGCCTATCTTATTTTTTCCAACGACCTTTATCTTCCTCAAGCTTGAATGGAAATTTTGAAAGGGTATTGAAGCAAAAGAGAAATTTTTTAAAATTTCGCAACAATTGAGAAAAATTCTTCTTCATGGCCTTCCTCTATCCTTTCTCTAAATTTTCATATTTGGTCAAATTGATTTCATGTCGATTTATTTAATCCCAATGATATCATAAATTTCACAAATTAAATTTCAAGAATCGTAATATCATCTGAAGAATCTGAAGTTTTATGCCACTCACTCAATTGGTATGGCTTTTAGCTAACTATAAAATTACTCTTTTTTTTTATATGATCATCTTGGAAATCACACAAGCATAATTTGAAGTCCGATTTTGCAAGTCTTCTGAGAACATTATTTCTGAGTAACATCATAGAACTATGGGAATTCAACTTCATTCACTCACTTTCCTTAGATGCCCACATCTTTGGTTAATATGATATGTTCGTTCATATTAAATATTATAGAGAAACCACTCTATTGATGCACGAAAATTGTGAATGTAGTTTATAAAATTTTGGAATTTTATTTTCTTACCATCAAATTTCATAAAGAAACTTGAGATGGATTTCTTGTAATTGTATGAAAACTCTGGAGCTAATTTAAAATCAAAAGTGACGAGGATGATTTCCACTACAATTTAAATGGAAATCAGATGCTAATTGCTCATTTCTTAGTTGTTAATTTAGACCAAATAATGAGATAATTTTGAACATATTTGACTTAAAGAAATGCATGGGAGAACTTGAAGATTCATAAGGTAAAATTATAGTCAATATTCTTCCTAGTATGCATTAACAGGTTCATCTTGATCTGTTGATTTTTTTTTAGTTTACTTCTTATTTCTGTTTTATTTCTTTTGCAGGTCTTCATTGGCTTGATTTGGGAGACTTGAGATAAGCAAGCAGTCAACCCTTTCTAATCTGCAACATGCCTAGGGAAGTATTTGTTTATTCATCAAAATTTGGTTATTATTTATTTTTTCTTCTATTCCTATTTTCCTTCCCTCGTACATTTAGTAATATGAATCAATAATCATATTATGCTTCCTATCGATGTCGCTGAAAAGAAAAGCATAAACTCTTTATTTCTTATATTTTCTACAAACAAAGGAATATTTGCACAAAACTCTTGTAGAAAATGATCTTATCCATGATTTTATCTCTGCCTATTCTAAATTTTATGTTTTCCATATTAAATTGAACCTTTTCATTTCACTCATCCCCTTTAGTCACTCTCCTTTCTTCTATAATAACTCGGATCCTATAATTGGTAAATTTTGGAATTCCCATCCTCTGATTTTCATTATTCCAAGATGATCCCCTTCGAACTAGAAAACCTTATGGCTTATCATATTCTCAGGTCTGTAATATACCTGTAGAATTACAAAATAAATTCCAATATTTACCTCTCTGAGATCCACATGGCCTTTCCCTCCACTATCATGTCCATCACACTTAATGAAGGAAAACACCCCTATTTCATTGTCTTTACAAGAATCTTGTGATCTCAAAGTTTTGTAAGATGATTTGAGTTTCAAAATCATTTTTGAGCTCACTGATACATGATCACTAGTGAAAAATGATGAAATTAGTGACTAGGTGACTAAAAAATTTAGTCATTTCAATTATTTCAAGTGAATTACTACTAAATTTGAGAAATTTTAAGTGACCGGAATATAAATGAATAGCTTAAATGACTAATTTAGTCTAGGGAAAAAATATACGACTAGATAATAAATGAATAAACTAAAAATTCCCAACTTAAAATACTACTTTAGTCTAGGATTAAAATATATGACTAGATAATAAGTGACAAAATTAATAATGATTAACTTAAAGGACTATTATAGTCCAAGAATATAAATATGACCAAATAAAAAGTACAACAAGTATACAAATTAGTCATTTATGTTAGTAATTTTTAATTGTGTCACTCCAAAAATGGAAAATTGCAATTTTGATACTGAAGTGTTACATTTCACTACAAGGGTCTTTGAATCCAACTGCAGTATTAAGGTTTCCTTAGTATCGTCCACTTCACATATTCACTTAATATGTTAAGGTAGTCATGGGTACCTTAGTAGTGTGTGAGGAATAACATTGACCGCACACAGACATATGGATAAAAGCCTACACATGTTATATTCTTAAAGCCCACCAAGATTATGGAGGATTATCATATAACGAAAGAGTAATGTCATTATTCTTGCATGGGAGATGTGTAAGGTTCAAATCGCTCCATATTTATTTTTTCAACATAGAAATGATTACTATGGCTAATGCCATAATTATTTGGTGTTATTAATATTATGGCCACATCCATGGGCCATCAATTTCTTATAGCTAGGACTTCCCCCAAACCGTTAACAAAAGAAAAAAAGAGCATGCACTTTGGGATTGAGACATGAACCCGAGTCATCATTAAGGTAAAAAATCCAACTTATATGTAGACTTGTTGTACTATACAACACCCCCCATTTATTTTTACAAAATGGGGACCCTTTAAAATAAATAGGAAATTTATTTGTTTGATTTTATCTTAGCCTAAGTCTAAAAACTTCAGGAGATAGAGTTCTTTCCATTTTATTTTTCATTCCTTAGCACGCATCACGAATCGCATAGCTTACAAGCTGAAAATCTTAAAAAATATTAAGTCTTGCGAGCTACGTTATGCGCCAAAAATTTTCCGAAGTCATATAAAACACTCACTAAAAAATCCCTAAACACTGCTTTAAAGGAAAACACATTGCGACTTGTAAAAAATATCAACTTATAACAATCGGTAAAATTTGCGTTGAAACAAACCTGACGAATCAATAAAGCAACAAAAATAAAACTTCAAGTGTCTGGTAAAACACATCGGCATGATTCTTTAAAAACGTGCTTCAAATTTCGTAGCAAATAACTAAATGCAAGTTTTATCACCATATGGAAATTGCGATGTGCTATTTGCGCAGATCACATTTCATGAAATTTATTGGTCACATAACTAATGGAAATAGTCTCGAGTTGTGATATGTGATTTTGGTAGTTATTGCTCAAGTGTGCGAAATGATTCATGTCTAATCAACTGAATATAAGATCTAATGTCTTAAATTGATCGATAGAGATTTCACATGAAGGTGTGTAAGAGATTTGATTAAAAGGATTATCGATGGTTAATGACATTTAATAAGAGTAAGGTTTGAAATATTCATATCTACTTTGAGCATGTTTGAAATGATTAAACGCTGAATTTTTTATTTTTAAAATTTATCCATCTCTCTATTATCTCTATTTCTAAATTTTTCTCTGTTCACTTGAATTCAGGAAACCACTTAACGAAGCAAGGATAACAGGAATGAACAAGAAAGGAAAGGAAATTGCACAAGCATCATCTACTGAAGACTCAGATATGTCTCGCTTATTCTCAGATACCACTTGCAACAAGGATTGCGACAGTTCCTCATGGGAGGCAGTGTATCAATTCGTCAAGAATGAATCACCAAGGGTAATAAACAAAGTTTCTACAGCAGGCGTGTCAGTGTCTTTAGACCTGACCTATTTTGACATTGCATGCTTATTCATCCATAAAGTAGCAGCAAGACCAAAGATTCTCCCCTATACATATATGGTTAAATGGGTAATTAACCACATGTACATAGAAAATATAATATTTAAGAATTCAAAGGACAAAAATATCAGTTCATTCAGGGCAAAAGATGTGAGGGAAATGTATCATTTACCCATCCCACAAAAGAACTATGACAAAGCTTTATTCCAAAGTTTTATAAAGAAAAATCCAAACCTGATGAAAGGTATAAAATAATGGAAGGATGACCAAGGCAAGCTCAAACGAGATAAACTCAGTACGTACCCAATAGCACAAATCCCTTCCCCTTATTGTTATGCTACTGGTGTGTTGTGTAGATTATTTGCAAAGACCCATGCTACTAATTTTTTTGTATATTGGATCCCATTAATTGATGTAATTGTTAATTCTTTAATTCTGAATTGGGAAAATATCCTCTCTGATAATTTGGCCAGAAGTACCATTGATCATAGAAGTTAAAGAAGTGTTTCCTCTAGGGAAATACCCCCCTTTTACATGAGTGTCTATGTCATGGATTTTATTTTGTTTTGTTCAATTTTTCCAACCATGGGATGGAAATGGAAGACCCAAGACCCTACTCCAATCCACATTTACAACAGAGACCTTTGGGAGTCAGATTTCCATCTATATGTTTATAAAAAATTTCATAGAGCCATACTACCTATGCACCGGATTATATTTAATGAGAAAGCCCCTAGGATCTCCAAAGAAGCTAGTACAGACATTTTTCCCGTTGCTAGATGGTTTTCCAAAGAAATTTACACCTATGTCAGAGTTTTTGGGAGTTATGCTTCTCCCCACGTCTTGCCATATTATGTTCCTAACAAGCTACTTGCTAGAGATATTTCTTACCAACTTGTGGTAAATGGTATTTCAAAAAAGCTCAAAGATGCTAAGCAGGCCATTTTGCCTAATTTCCCCTTATAGTGTAGTACTTTTTCACTTTTTCATATCGGTCATGGCTATAAGCAAGTTTCAAATGTTAATTTTTTGAATTTGGCTGTAATGCCAAAACGACCATATGACCCTAATGATATGATTAAAAATTACATCAAAAATATCAAAGCAAAACCTTTTGTGAAAGAGATAGATAGATTTTATGATCTCTTTCAAGGTATTGAAAAGTTTCCAGATGTACTAAAGTTTCCATCCAGTCAACTCAATCAAGATGACTTGGAAGCCTTCCAAGCATACATAAAAAAGAGACTGGAAAGGATTCCTCTGGATTTATTTACTATTGAAGATGTCAATAGACCAAATCCAAGTATTAGCTTGGATAATAAAGCTAAAGATATGTCTGAAGATGAGTCAGGGCAATCAGAACATCAATCTTACAATTTAGATCATTCTGAAAATGAATCCGAAAACATAAATGAGAGCCCAAAAAAGGTAATTAATCAAGTAATCAAAGAGATTGAGATGCAAGAGGAAGGAAGAAGTAATGTAACAGTATCATCTTCCCAAGGAGTTCAGCACAACCAAGATACACCTGATTAGTCAGAAAAATCTCTACCAAAGGATTTGAAGAGTGAATGGAATAAATTTTCTAAGGAAATAAAAAAGCCTCAAACAAATCCTAATACTGATCAATCTACCAATTTTCAGATGCCAGAACATTCTTGGAAATTAGTGGAAAATGTTACTCCACTACAACAAGTTCCTGAAACTCAAGATCAAGAGATCATTCCAACTTACCCTATAGAGCAGATCGTTTTACAAATTGAGGAAATCCCTTCACTAGATTTTTTATACAGTCGTAATCAGAAGGCTGTAGTTAGCAGAAGAAAAAGAAGGAGAATTGGTGATACAGTCTCAAATATTAAAAATGAATCTGTTGATGTTCTATGGAAAGATCCTCTAGCTGACCCTACTGAACATTTAATGAAGCTATCGCAGTTTTCAGGAGCATATGCTATTGCCACTATTGATAAGGCCACTGAAGTTCAAATGTTACTGAAGTAGAGAGAAGAAAAAATACAATATTTAGAGGGACTATTGGAGCAAGAAAATTCTAACTCCATCAGGAAAATGGAATTGAAAATATCTCAGTTTCAAATGGGTTTTGAAAGGTTAACTTTGTAGAATCAATCACAACTCACAGAAAAGAAAATGCAACTAGAAGCAGCCATAAACAAATTACAAAGCCAGCAACAGCTAGAGAAAGTTCATAAAGGAACCATTAGATTTGAATGATAAACTAAAGCAACAACATGAAGTATTTTTAAAACAAGCTTCAATCACTAAGTCTTATTATGATTCAAGTGAAATACTGATCCAGCGAGAGGCTGTCTAGAATCTTGAGTGTGAGAAAATTGAGAAGAAAATCAATGAACACATTAAATGGCAAGCATCAGACTCAGGAAAGGAAGCTGATCTACCCCAGATAGATAAATTTCACAAGGAAATATTATTTAAAGATTTGGAAACACAGATAAGGCAAGCAGACAAAGAAGCAGCAAAATCATCAATGTTAATAAAGGAAATTACTGAATTTGTATGTGAATAAATTTTGAAAGATGAGCTTATCAAAGAGTCCACGTCTAAATTTCTCTCGAAAATCAAGCCGTTAGAAGTACAATGGAAACAAAAGACAGAAATGTAGGAAGAAATGATTAAAAAAGTAAATGAGTTTGATCAAGAAAATTATTGGAATTTTCTGATCAAACCTTATCATTAGTACTAAACCCTGCAGTCTTTAACTAATTCAACAAAAAGATCGCAGTCAACACACTCAAATGCAGTATTCAATGGATAGGTCAAATCAATAATTTCGCAGCCAACTAAGCTCAAACCCATGCTAGATATTTGTCAACTTCGGGATCAAATCTAAATGAAAGATCATAATTGATAGTTATATTTTTACTTTATTTTCCTAGATTGTAGTTAAAGTTTGTCTTATGAGTATGGTTGTTTGAAACCTCCTCTATTTTTATGTAATAATCTATTTTTAAACATATTTAGTTTAGTATTTAAACCCCTCTCATGCATTTAGGGAAGCGTTTAGAAGTTGTCAAAAAACATTTGCAAAGAATGCACTTCTGTAATTTTGTAAATGCTTTGATGGATTAATGGAACACAATATGTTATATTTTGACATTTGAAGTTGTTTAAGTAATGTTGTGCTATTGTACTCTTTAAATTTCTTGAAAGTGAAGAGGAGCAGGAATATATTGTTAGTTTACATGAGTAGGACTTCATACATATGGTACTTTAATTCACTTGTATTAAATTTTGATTTCTATATTGAAAATTATCTTTTTATTGCATTAGATATATGAACAGTTATCATAAATGAATGTTAACTGCACTTTTGTACTAATATTTTTCTATGATTTCTTATCTAATATATAATCACACATATGAATGTGATATAATTTTTCACAATTCTTTTAATAAAGCTATTTTGTTAAAAGAATCATTTTTACATAATTTTCATCTCTTTCAATTGTTAAATAATCTTCATTACTAATAGTTGAAGGATATCTCTTTAGATCGCATAAAGGAAGAAACACCGTGGGAATATAATAGAATAAATAGTTTTAGGTAAATGCATGTGATAGATTAAACTCATTTCCCATTTCATGTTATATACACAAAACACACCCCCAAAATCATCCTTATTTGGAAACTGGTCCCTTTATCCCCAGTTGAAGCCACCACACCAAATGGAAAAGGACTTGCTCTAAGGTTTGGACTGGGTGGTTTTCCCCCGTGTTGTGGCAACAAAATTCTGAGGCCTCAACATTTTGGTGCTAGAAGGAGGGCCAATTGTGAATGGCAAGAAGATATGATCAATATAAAAGTCAACGTAAGAGTCTCTCTCCCTCTAGATCCCCTTCAACTTCCATAAAATTAGCTAGATCTAAATCTTTAAGATTTGAAGTTGAACATCCTTCTCTTGACTCTCATAGTGTTACTCAACCCATATTGTCTCCTCATTTTTATCAAAATTCCTATGAAGTTTAGTATTTAATACAAAATATAGAGAGAGTATCCATTTCTGCTAAAAATCCTGAATCTTCTCAATCATCTGATATTAGTATTTCATCCTCTCTACAACCTAGAAGATTATTAACTCGATCAGAAACTCAAAAGACAAGAATCCTTTATTTTGAATTTCCCATCTATACTTCTCAAAGGAGAATAAAAAAAGACTGAATTAGAGTCAATCACCAGCGATATATTATCCAATAATCCACCCCATTCACATCCATTACCTCCACTCACTTCCACAACTTCCATTCCAACACTCAATGTTACTTTAACTAGTTGCAGTACTTAGACTGCTATCCCTTCAACTAGTTCTAATACTTAGTCTGCCTCTTCTTCAACTCAAACTCAACCCATCACATCCACCCAAGGATCAATGGCAGGCTAAGTACCACCACGAAATGTATGACCATGGAATAATCCAGGGGCTGTACATATGCCCGCTCCTCTTCATCTTGTACAAAATACCCTGAAAGATGGTTACCTAAATTTAATCCCGATGATGGTTTTCCAGCTGAAGAACACATTCATAATTACATGTTAGCCATTAATTTAAAATAGGTAGTTGAAGAATATTGCGTTGTAAGATTATTTCCATATACTCTCACAGAATCTGCAGGATCTTGGTATTTTTGATTACCTGCTCGCTCTATAACTAGCTGAAATATGTTCAAAGAACAATTTTTAACTAAGTTTGGAGATGACAAAACCACTACAACACTCATCAATGATTTATCAAATCTAAAAGCTAAAATAGGGGATAAAATAAAATATTCTAATTCAATATTTAATAAATTTCTCAATAAAATTCCTTCTACAACAATTCCTGCTGTAGAAGTTCAAATTGAGTGGTATATTTAATCTCTTCTATCGAATATAACCAATTTTGTTGATAGAGAAAAACTACCTACACTCGCAGAAAACATGAAGGAATATTTATCTATAGAGAAACACATAATCACTCTTGAAAAGAAGAATTCCCAAGAAGATAGGAAATCAAATAAAGTATCCTTCAAATATGATTCAAAAAGGAAGTCATCTAGAGACCATTTTGATGTATAAGGTCTTCAGAAAGGTTTTGGAAGATATTAAGAAACAAGTCACTAAAAGTTCTAGCTCAAAAAACAATTTCAGACCCTTCAAGAAAAATTAGTCTTCCACTAATAAACCACCGAATATCATATATAATGCTAAGTCTGATCAAGATACAAATGAAGAGAAAAAGAGGAAGAAGAAAATGAATAATAAGAAGAAGTTGAACTAAATGGAATGTGGGATTTTATCCTACCAAATGAGGAACAAAAAGAATCTTTACCTATGAGTACAAGGAGAAAAATGACCACTGAAGCAACACAAATGAAATTATCATGATTTTCATGTATTTATCACCAAATGACTCAACAAAATCATTTCTTGGAAATTATAATGCTCAAACATCACCCTTTTTCGATAATGCAGTTACCTCTCAAATCGAGAATTTTTCCCAGATAGACACTTCGAAATGTAAAAAAATTGTAGATAAAACAGTAGTTAATTCTTTATTTTGGATTCTTTATTTTTATGGTTCTAAATTTGAAGATGGTGCAGGAGTTGGTTTTATTTTAATAATACTAGAAGGAGAAAAAACCATGTTAGCTTGCATACTTGAATTCGATTGCAGAAATAATATAGCCGAATACGAAGCATTAATCCAAGGTTTGTACAAAGCAATTGATCTCGACATCAAATATCTGAAAGTCCTAGGAGATTCGGAAATCATTGTTAAAGAGGTAAGAAATACCAATCATTGTCATTTTGGACATTTAAAGCATTACCAATCATTAGTCCAAGAATTTACCATTCATTTCTTAGCCTTCAATATTTCTTCCATGCCTAGAATACATAATTCTAATGCAGATTTATTGGCTAATGTAGCATTGAAATTAATTCCATCTCAAGAATCTATTCCCGATAGATTTCCCATTGAATTAATCTTTAGACCATCTGTTCCTAACAATATTACCATTTGGAGATTATTTAATATTGATTTGGATATTATAGATTTCCTTACATTTGAAGGACCTTATGATAGTGAAATTTTATATGAAAATGAACATGAGATTCAGATAAAGGAAGAGAAAAATGAAAATTCAATTCCTAAGTCAGTTGTTAAATTAGACGACATTTATGATCTAAAAAATAGGTTTAAAAACTTACTAACTCTAAAACTCAAAGTTCTACCTTAAGATTTGAGTTAGTAAATCTTGGAACTGATGATAAACCTCAAAATGTCAATTCAGGTCTTGGTATATCTTTTGACGAAAGATTATCATTTGTCAAGTTATTAAAAATGTACAAAAGTGTATTTTCTTTGGATTACACTGATCTTAAAACATATGGCACTTTTGTAATTCAACACACTATTCCTATGATTTCAGATGAGAAACCTATATAGCAAAAGTTGACGAAAATTCAACCGAATCTTGAAAATCAAATCAAAACAAAACTGAATAAACTCCTCAAAGAAAAGATCATCTTTCCAGTTAGACATTCTAAATGGGTTTCAAATTTGGTTCTCGTCAGGCAGAAAAGTGGTGATATTAGGATTTGTATTGATTTTAGGAATTTAAACAAAGCATGTCAAAAGGGAAACTTTCCATTACCAACCATGGAACAAGTATTGAAAATAGTAGTTGGTTCTGAACTTACGTCTTTCCTAGATGGGCTTTCACGATATAACCAAATCCTCATCCATCGAGATGACAGATTGAATACTACATTCAGGACTAACTGGGGAACCTACGCCTATCAAAAGATGCCATTTGGGTTAATTAATGCAGGTGCCACTTTTTAGAGA
Organism: Pinus albicaulis; assembly: GCA_034641835.2. NCBI lineage: Eukaryota > Viridiplantae > Streptophyta > Pinopsida > Pinales > Pinaceae > Pinus > Pinus albicaulis. Next base: position 1,274,741,097 of record CM076582.1, read on the forward strand.
GCTATGAACACGAATTTTAGAGGAATCATAAATAAATAAGTGGCTATTTATCTAGATGATATTATAATATTTTCTAGAGAAGAAACCAATCATGTGAATTACCTAAAGAAAATCTTTGAGCAATGTAAAAAGTATGGAATTTAATTAAACCCAAAGAATTCATATTTTTCTTTAGATGAAGGAAAACTTTTAGGATTCATTGTGTCAAAGAAAGGTATCTATATTGATATCAAAGGAATTAAAGAGATTAAAATAATTCCTTTTACTCATAACAAGAAAACTATGCAGCCGTTTCTTGGACAGATAAATTTTGTAAAATGATTTATCCCTGACTTTTCACAAATAGTTTTACCATCGCAAACCATGATTAAGAAAAATAGTCTTTAAATGGAGAAATAAAGAAAGAGAAGCATTTGATTTAATCAAACAATCCGTTATCAATTCTCCATTCTTGAATACCCCCAATTTTCTTAATCCTTTTACTTTGTACACCTTCTCATTAGATCCATCCTACGATGTTGTTTTAACATGGCCTAATGACCAACAAATTGGAGCACCAATGTCATTTTTCAGCTCTAATTTACAAGGTGTGGAACTAAATTATTCATCTATTGAGAAAAAAGAATTTGCTGTCTTTAAAGCTATAAAGCATTTTAAAACATTTCTCCTTAAAACTCACACCAAAATAATTGTTCCATTCTCTGCAGTGAGACAACTATTTATGAAAAGATAATTAGGAGAGAAAAGGACTAATTGGGTTACTACTTTACAAGAATATGATGTAGAAATTAGACCTTATAAAATTGTTAGAGGTCAAGGTTTTTGCAGAATGCTAACAGAAGCATCCCATTTATCATCGGAGGCAGAATCAGGTAATAATGTGCAAATATCAGAGGTAAGACTCAACAATGTGCAATCTCAATATGTTGATCTCAAACTTTATTTGAAAATGGATATATCCCAAGCCAAATCAGTTATAAAATAAAATGTGCTTTGAGATTAAAGGCCAAGCAATATGAAATAATCAATGACATATTGTTTAGAAGAAACTTTGATTATGTGTTATTAAGATGCTTAGAGAAAACTGAAGCAGAGAAGTTTTCGCAGGAACTCCATGATGGACGAGCTGGAGGACATTTTGGAGGAAATAAAGAAACACATAAAATCCTGCATGCAAGTTACTATTGGCCTACACTTTTCAAAGATTCTCATGAATATGCAAGAAAATGAAAAATTTGTCAAAGTGCATCTGGAAGATAAAGGAAACCAACCTTCCCATTACAACCAGTTAATATCGAGCAACCATTTGAACAATGGGGATTAGATATAATTGGTGAGATCATTCCTAACTCTTCCAAACAACATAAATATATTCTCACAGATACAAATTATTTTACTAAATCGGTGGAAGAAATTCCACTAAAGGTAGCCAACTATGTAAATATTATTGATTTAATTCACCAATTTAACATAACTAGGTTTGGTTACCTACTGCTTTAATGTTCGATAATGCATCTTATTTATTAGGAGCTACTATGATAGAATTTGCAATCAAAAGAGGCTTTAAACTTAATTATTCGGAAAATTATTGTCCGCAAGGAAATGGTTTACTAGAATCCACAAATAAAAACCTTATTAGAATCATCAAATGAACTACTGATCAAAATCAACGAAATTGGCAAGTCATTAACCTTTTGTCTTTGACCAGACCGAATTACTCAGAAGTCCTCTATTGGCACTTCTCCATTCAATCTTGTTTATGGAAAAGAATTCATTCTTTCTGCCAATGTAGTTATTCCTTCTATTGCCTTAGTTCAATTTATTGATGAATCTCCTTCTTCTTCTTTGCAAGTAAGACAATTTCAGATTCTTAAACTTGAAGAAGAAAGAGAAAAAGCTAAAGCTACTCATGCACATCATCAAAAAATAGTAAAAGATTCATTTGATACAACTTCTCTCACTCCAAAAAACTTTCAAATTGGCGATCTGGTATTGAAATGGGAAAAAGAACATGAGGAAAACTGTAAACACACCAAATTTCAAAGATTTTGGTTAGGACCATTTCAAATCATTCAAGAAATAGGCCCATCAAATTTTTTATTGTAAGATCTATCAGGAAAAAGAGATTATTTTCCTGTTAATGGGAAGATTTTAAAGAAATACTTTTCATAGTAGGTAACCCCTTCTATTCCCTATAAATTATTGTCTTTTATTTTCCTTAGGAAAATAAGAGTTGTGTAGTATTGAATTTTTTATTTTTAATTAAACATCTTAGATAATATTTTTTGATTTATCGCTTATAGAAATAAGAAATGTTAAGGAAACAGTCAAAAGATTTGAAAGTCAAATAGATTATATTTTAATGGAAGATGCAATTTCATTGAAGTTATTTATTCTTTTATGAAATCTCATCTTTATAAAGCATGGTTATTCTATTGTGAGTCAAGAAAAGAATATTTAACATAGTAAAGACTCTTTTACAGAGAAGAAATCTTAATTATCTAAAAATTATCATCTAGAATCCTGAAAAGGACCAACGATTCACCCCATCCGGGAAAACATATCAATTTTTAGAAAGAAATTAAAACATTATGTTAAAAATATTAGAATATAATAAGTCTCATCATGAGCTTGTTTACCATATTCATAGGGAAATAGTTGAACTGACATTACCAATACTTCCTACCAAAACAGGGTAATGACTTGAGATTATATCAAGAGGACAAGGGGTATCATCAAGAGCCAACTTGTTCAGTTTAATTACAACCAATTAATGGCATTGTCAATATTTGGTTACCAAGCCAAGAAAATGGCTTTTAAGTAAATAAAAATACAATAGAAAAATATCTACAAAAAAGAAAAAAAAGTTCCAAAAGAGATCAAGTGTATAAAGTTGGAATTTATTTTTGAAGATTGTAAGAAATACCGGATGGGAAAATGAATCATTGTTGGGTAAAAGGTAACCCTGCCAAGAGCTTAAATTTCCTATTGAATCAGAGGCTCTACCTGTGATAAAAGAGTATATATTTATAAAGCTAATCTGAAAGAGCTACCTGCTTTATCTTTTTGAACTGAGTAAAGGCTGATATAGATACTCATAATTTTATTTTTAAAGAGGAATTCTTATGAATTATAATTAAGAGATATTTTTTTGCTTAGTAAGATATTATTTTTTTAAAATTCATTCCTGAAACTATTTTTATTTTGAAAAAGTTTTTAGAAATTTCAAAAAAATAATCAGAGATACCAGGTTCTCTCAAGTGAATCGCCAATTGTTGTACTATACAACACCCCCCATTTATATTTACTAAATGGCGACTCTTTAAAATAAATAGGAAATTTATTTGTTTCATTTTATCTTAGCCTAAGTCTAAAAATTTTAGGAAATAAATTTCTTTCCCTTTTCGCTTTCATTACTTAGGGTGCATCACAAATCGCATAGCTTACAAGTTGAACAACTTAAAACATATAAGTCTTGCAAGCTACGATATGTGGAAATTTTTTTCCAAAGTCATATAAAATACTCACTACAAAAGCACTAATCATTGCTTTAAAAGAAAACGCATCACACCTTGTAAAAAGATCAAGTTATAACAATTCGGTAAATGTTGCGATGAAACAGACCCGACGAATCAATAAAGCAACAAACAAAAAACTTGAAGTGTCCAGTAAAACACATTGGCATGATTACTTAAAAATGTTCTTCGCATTTTTCAGAAAATAACTAAATGCAAGTTTCATTACCGTATGGAAATTGCGATGTGCGATTTTCGCAGATCGCATTTCTCGAAATTTATCGATAACATAAGCAATATAAATAGTCTTGAGTTTCGATATGCGATATTGGTAGTTATTGCTCAAGTGTGTGAAATGATTCATGTGTAATCAACTAAATATAAGACCTAACATCTTAAATTGATCGATAGACATTTCACATGAAGGTGTGTAAGAGATTTGATTAAAAGGATTATCAGTGATTAATGAAATTTAATAAGAGTAAGGTTTGAAAGATTCATATCTACTTCGAGCATGTTTGAAATGATTGAACACCAAATTTTTTATTTTTAAAATATATTCGTCTCTCTATTCTCTCTATTTATAAAGTTTTCTCTGTTCACTTGAATTCAAGAAACCACTTAACGGAGCAAGGATAATATGGATGAGAAATAAAGGCAAGGAAATTGCATAAGCATCATATATTGAAGACTTAGATATGTCTCCCTTATTCTCAGATACCACCTGCAAAAAGGATTGTGGCAGTTCCTCATGGGAGACAATGTATCAATTCTTCGAGGATGAATCGCCAAGGGTAATAATCAAAGTTGCTACAGCAGGAACGTCAGCGTCTTCAGACCCGACCTATTTCGACGTTGCGTGCTCATTCATCCATAAAGTAGCAGCAAGGCCAAAGATTCTCCCCTATACAGATATGGTTTAATGGGTAATTAACCACCTGAACATAGAAAATAGAACATTTAAGAATTCAAAGGACGAGAATACCAGTTCACTCAAGGAAGAAGATGTGAGGGAAATGTATCATTTACCCATCCCACAACAGAAATATGACAAAGCTTTTGTCCAACATTTTACAAAGAAAAATCCAGACCTGATGAAAGTTATAAAATAATGGAAGGATGACCAAGGAAAGCTCAAATGAGACAAACTTGGTACGTACCCAATAGCACAAATCCATTCCATTATTTCTATGCTTCTAGTATGTTGTGTATATTATTTGCAAAGAATGATACTACTAGGTTTTCTGTAGATTGGGTCCCATTAATTGACGCAATTGTCAATTCTTTAATTCTTAAATGGGAAAATATCCTCTCTGATAATATGGCCATAAGTAACATGGATTGTAGAAGTAAAAGAAGTGTTTCCTCTAGGGTAATACCCTCCTTTTACATGAGTGCCTATGTCATGGATGCTATTTGATTTTGTTTTGCATTTTAAAACCATGAGATGGAAATAGAAGACCCAAGACCCTACTCCAATCCACATTTACTACAGAGCCCTTTGGGAGTCATATTTTCATCTATATTTTTATAAAATTTGTCATAGATTCATACTACCTATGCACAAGATTATTTTCAATGAGAAAGCCCCTAGGATCTCCAAGGAAGCTAGCACAAACATTTTTCTTGTTGCCAGATGGTTTTTCCGAAGAAAGTTTCACCCATTTCAGAGTTTTTGGGAGTTATGCTTCTCCCCACGTCCTCCCATATTATGTTCCTACCAAGCTACTTGCTAGAGAGATTGCTTACGAACTTGTTGTAAATGATATTTCAAAATGGCTCAAAGATGCTAAGAAGGCCATTTGGCCTAATTTCCCTTTACAGTGTGGTACTTTTTCACTTTTTGATATTGGTCATGCCCACAAGGAAGTTTCAAATTCTAATTTTTTGAATTTGGCTGTCATGCCAACACGGCCATATGAACCCAATGATGTGATTAAAAATTACATCACATATCTCAAAGTAAAACCTTTTGTGAAAGAGATAGATAGATTTGATGATCTCTTTCAGGGTATTGAAAAGTTTTCAGATGTACTAAAGTTTGCATCTAGTCAACTCAATCAAGATGTTCTGGAAGCCTTCCAATCATACAGAAACAAGGGACTAGAAAGGATTCCTTTGGATTTATTGACTATTGAAGATTTCAAGAGACCAAATCTAAGTATTAGCTTCGATAATGAAGCTAAATACATTCCTAAAGATGAGTCAGGGCAATCAGAACATCAATCTCAGAATTTAGATCATTCGATAATTAATCTGAACACATAAATGAAAACCCAGAAAAGGTAATTAATAATGTAAACAAAGAGATTGAGATGCAATAGAAAGGAAGAAGTAATGGAACATAATCATCTTCCTAAGAAGTTCAGCACAACCAAGATACACCTGATCAGTCAGAAAAATCTCATCCAAAGGATTTGAAGAGTGAATGGAATAAGTTTTCTAAGGCAATAAAAATGCCTCAAAAAAATCCTAATACTGATCAATGTACCAGTTTTCAGACGCCACAACATTCTCAGAAATTAGTGGAAATTGTTACTTCACTACAACAAGTTCCTGGAACTCATGATCGAGAGATCATTCCGACTTACCCTACAGAGTAGATAGTTTTACAAATTGAGGAAGTCCCTTCACTGGATGTCTTCTACAGTCTTAATCATAAGGTTGTAGTCAACAGGAGAAAAAGGAGGAGAATTGATGATACATTCTCAAATCTTCCAAATGAATTTGTTGATGTTCTATGGAAAGATCCTCTGGCTGACCCTACTAAACATTTAACCAAGCTATCACAGTTTGCAAGAGAATATGCTATTTCCACTATTGATAAGGCCACTGAAGTTCAAATGTTACCGAAGCAGAGAGAAGACAAAATACAAGATTTAGAGAGATTGTTAGAGAAAGAAAAGTCTAACTCGAGCAGGAAAATGGAATTGAAAATATCTCAGTTTCAAATGGATTTTGAAAGGTTAAATTTGCAGCATCAATTGCAGCTCACATAAAATAAAACACAACTGGAAGCAACTATAAACAAATTACAAAGCCAACCACAGTTAGAGAAATTCGTAAAGTAAGCATTGGATGTGAATGCTAAATTAAAGAAACAACAAGAAGTATTTTCCCAACAAGCTTAAATCACTAACTCTGATTATGATTCAAGTGAAATACTGATCTAGGAAGTGTTTATCTAGAAATTTGAGTGTGAGAAAATTGAGAAGAAAATCAATGGCAAACATCAGACTCAGGATAATATTCCAAAATGGAAAAAGCAGCAATATAACTCATAAAACTGGAAATATTCAGAAATAAAAATAGATCAAAGCATGAGACAACAATAGATCCATTCCATTATTATTATAATATGAAAATAGGTACAATATCTTGAGGAAAATATCACTTAAGTTGGGAAAACAAGCCTCCCATGAAAGCATACACATAGATCTGAAATGTTGTTAATACATGAAATAAAGGAATGAAAAAAATTGCATTGTCTATGAGAGAATAGAACTTGAAAGATAGAAATATATTTCTTCTGACATAATGCTCCAAAAATGCTAAGAATAGAGATCCATGCTCCAAAAAATATTTCCAGGACAACCCAGAAAAGGTTTCCAGAAATACACAATATATAAGATATAGCAGATTTGGCCCTAGGGCTGAATAATATCTACAACTGGAATGATGAAAGGAGGTGGCTGATTTTAAATATGTAATGGCTGATCCTCCTCCAATAGATCCTCAAAGATGAAGGGCGAATCCCCTCAAAGGAAACTCAACTCCTCCAACTAGGGCAATAAACTCACTGTTGCAGCTGCTCTCTAAAACAATGCAGTCATGGACTGAAACTACATTGTAGATGATGATAGCTACTTGGCCTGGTGCCAAAATATGAAATGAGTGCTGGAGAACTTCCTCACAAGCTTCTGGATGAAAGGATGATCCCTCCAATGGAAAACTAGCTCAGAAATTGGATATCTCTCTTCTCCACTGCTACACCCCTGCAACACAAACCAAATCTAAACAGAATTGCGTTGTATAGTAGACATAAGCTTGGCCAAATTCCAGATAGTGGTAATGCAGCTCAGGATAACCTCTCTTGAGTAGGCACTATAAGTCCCTCGAGGATGAGGGTGGGATTTCCGCTCTGAAACACCCTTGTGCTAAACAACACAACAAACCGTGCTAAACAACACAACAAACCATGCTAAACAACAAAATCATGCACATATATGTCACATGACAAATCCAAATCTAAAAATATAAAAAACAATAATACAAATACATGTCCTCTAATTCCACCATCCTCTTACTTTTATGCTTAGTGAGATTCCTCACCTTGGGTCTCACTCAATAATGGATCTACTCTCATGCATACACTCCTGCTAAATGAATGCGTTGTCCTCCATTAATCCTCCATGATCTCCATAACAACGTTGTTGATTTGGTCAACATTGACCTAGTCCACATGCTCTAGCCCCTGTTCACACATTAGGGTGCTTTATTAAACTGAAAAGATGATCCACATTCACATGAGAACTGGTTTTATTCTTCATAAATAGATTTATGGGTCTCCCTACCCACTTATTCACCTATCTAGGTGACAAAAAAAAACTTTAATATTCCAATTAATTTTGGAATATTACAGTCCTCCCCTCTAAAATGTTGTTTGTACTCAATCAACTACAAGGATACTACAAAACCTCCAATGGATATATCTCCTTCCAAGTATACACATTAGCCCTTGGTTTAGCCTTAGGTAGATAAATCAAATAGCTCTCATCATGAAGAAGTGGGAGATATATGGAAAGAGTTATATGTTGTCCATTGACATCCTCAAGGCATGAGAGATGGTAAATGTTGGGTGCCTCAATCCCCATGAGAAACTCCAATATCCATGCTATCATCCAAATAAAGTGAGACATGCTTGGTGTTGGGCCCAAATTGAGGTACGTTTTCACCATATAATGACTTCAAATAATGTCACAATTTGGGGAATTATTCCTCATCTGAACAATAAAGAATCAAAAGATTTATGAAAACTAGAGCAATAGGGCTAACGACAAAAGGAATGTTTTTATAACATAAAATTGACTTATTGTATCTACGTATGTAGGAAGGAAAAGTAGCTGAACCAATCGTAAATGGAAAGACAAATGACAGATGCAAACAGACAGGATCTCAGTAACTCCCGGAAGCCGGCAGAAGGTAGAAAAACAGATTTGAGCCCAATAACTCAAATTATAGCCACGCGCAGTGGGATGTCATTTGGAGAATACTTCCTCATTGCGTGAAATTTCCTTTAAAAGGACCAAGGATGAAGTAGATGGGGAGTCGAAGTTAACTGGGAATTTTCCCTCTGTAATCAGCGCGTCAAGACAGAGTTGTCATATTGCATTTCTGCATTATCCTTTGATTTTTGATGTTTTGAACAATTACCTTTTGAGGTTCTCATCGCGTTAGAACTTCTAGTGGTCTAGGCCCAACCTCTGGGAGTCTCTGTGATAATTTTGTGCCGCACGTTAGTTATAGGATCCATGTTCAGTTATCTGATGCGGTTGTAACATACTTCTCTACTCAATAAAGTTACAGTTGTTCTTCCTTCAGAAAAGTTTAATATCTGTATTTCTTGATTTAGAATAATCGTATTTCATATTTTCTAGTTTATAATAATCCTTCATTACCAATAGATGTTTTCAGTTCCTTTCAATGCCTTTGCAATCGATTTACAAATCGCAAGATATTTATTGCCCGATGTTACTTATATTTGTGGATTACATTGTTCTGTCAGCACGGTAAAGCATCCAATTATTGATTAATGGCAATAAGTTAGTTTACCAAGAGAATTCCATTGAAAAATTATATAAGTGAGTGATGTAAAATTCATTTATATTACTTTGCTTAGATTGTTGTTCAATTCATTTAAAATTTCTTTCAATTCATTTGGATTGCTTCATTTACAACTGTTGTTCAATTCAGTTATGATTGTTGTTCAATTCATTTAAGATTACTGTTCAATTCATTTAGACTACTGTGCGATTCATCCAGATTGATTTAGATCAATTCATTTGGATTGCTGTTCAAATTTATTAAGTTGCTGCTCAAAGCACCATCCTGTTGTTCAATCATAGGCTTGACAGAATAACCAGCCATAACCTACCAAATCATTCCTCGTTAAGTTGATTGAATTTGGGAGGCTAGATGATACTTTCTCATAAACAACATAGAGTATATATCAGTCAATCTCACTTTAATATATTGTGCCGACACTCTTGAAATAAGAAGACTTACCTCGGGTTGATAATTAAATGAAGAGCACTAGGGTTGCCTATAATAAGCCACCTTTGTGACACCGAAATTTTTGGCGTCGTTTCCGGGGAGAGTGTTAATAGTGATATCCTTTGTTTCACCTTTCTCTATTGCTGTGAAGAATTGAGTATTAAAAACGGGAGGTAAGAACCTGCGTACCGATAAGCAAAATGCTTGCTCTATAGCCCGCTTCTCATTAAAATTGTTCAAAGGCTAGTATAGTAGGTGCTCTTATTTTATGAATATGAAGAAAAAGATAGAAAAAAATCAAACTAACTCTCAAAACTCCTCACAATCCCAAGGACCGATGATCCTTGGAAGGGAAACATATATAGACAAATCATTAAGAAAGATGAATCTCAGGCATCCATAGGACGTAGAACTATTCCCATTCAAAACCCTATCAAGCTCCCTCAAGCTGTAGCCTCACCATCTATGGCCCACGCCAAGATTCATGGTGAAACAGAAGGAGTTGAGAAAAGCCTTCAAACTGCCAATCATATAGGCGCTGACCCTTTGAGAGAGGGAGGTTCTTGCAATTTACAAGAAGTCGAAGGAGAAACTAGTGGCATAATTCAAATAGAAGCTCCAGAGCCTAAATCACCTAAAAGAGTAGTCGAGACAGAGGTACTTAGGATCCTAGACCAGGGAAGCGATGTAAAACCTCCTCCACATTCGCCTCCTAAGACCCCCCCAGGTCACTCCTCCAAAACAAGAAATCCCTGAAGATTTCTGGAACCTCTTAAACCAAATGGAAAATAATCAAAATCAGAATCAGAGGCAGACATCAACATTGGAATACCCTATTGTTGATCATGTTGCAAATGCCCCTATGAAATCCATTCCTTTTCACATCATTCCCACCTTCTATGGTTTGACTACAAAAGATCCTGATGCATTCCTATTTTAATTTGTTGTCTTATGTAGAGGGTATGACTACACCACTGATCCTCAAAAGCTGAAACTATTTCCCTCTACCTTTAAAGGAACAACACTACACTGGCTCATGGGACTAGGTGGGGGAACCATCAATAATTGGGACGAAAGGAAGAAAATTTTTCTTAACAAATATCAAGACTATTGCCAAACCCGAGACCTAAAAGATGAAATCTTTAATATGTCTGCAAAAGAAAATGAAACATTAGAAGAGTACGTAGAAATATTTCAATACAATTTACAAAGGTCCCCATACACCACACTATCCAAGGACATTTTAAAAGCCACGATGCTTAAAGGAATGAAGGAAGAATGGGTTGAAATGATTAACAAAATGGGGAAAGGAGATATTTACCAGGATGAATATGACAAGATTATTACCCTATGTATTATTTTCTCTTGGGGTAGTACACGCAATAGGCTAGTTGGGCGTGATTCTATGAAAAAAGATCTTAAGCAGAAAAATGGCAATGTAACCAGAATAGAATTTGGAAATCTATTAGAAAATTTCAAAACTAACATCCTGGGTACCTTGACAACACAGCTTGATATTTTACAAGCCAAGAAGAAACAAGCTATAGTAGAACAAAACCTAGCCATCTTTTGCCCACAATGTCAGAAGAAGCACATCCAGAGAGAATGTCCTTTAGACATGGTTCAGACTTGTGCCATCTACACTAAGGATCATACCACGGACCAATGTCCTTCACTTCCCGGGCTGAAATCAATTTACAAGGAAGCAGAGGGAGAGACTGAACCAGTCTATTTAATAAACCAACGTCGCCAGTGGCAAGCATGACTAGGTATGCCACAATACATGCCTCAAATCTTTTCTTCACCGTATTTTAACCAGCAAAACCCTGCAATGTTAGAAAATTAAGTATTACAGACCAATGAAACACATAAAATATGTGAAAAACAAAAGCACACAAAACACATAAAACTAGAGAGACACAGATATACATGGTTCACCCAGTTTAGGCTACGTCCACCCCAAACAGCCAGTCCTTCCTTTATATTATCCAGAAAAATGAAGAGACACAACCTAAAGCAGATCCGATGTAATATCTTTTGTTCTCTCTCATAGTCTCCCTATCTGTTTCTCGCTCTGAGAATACACATACAATCCACAGCTGCAATACAATGCCCTCATACAAAGTGAGAGGTTGCCTTTTAGGGAAAAAAACCCTAAACTAAACATAACTTCTACCGTTAGATAATCCGCCTAATGAATAGCCCAGATTGACTAGAAATTACTATACTTTTACAAGGCAATTTTACACCTGTTTTTAGCTTCGGGGGCGCTGCCCCTGAAACCCTTCGCCAGGGGGCTTCATAAAGTCGCAACCGCCCCCCCTAGACACCCCAGCCAGTGTTTAATTTCGGGCGGCGTTGTGCCCCATTAAGGTACAAGGGTCCAATGATGTGATACAAAATAAACAAGATAATCAGGCTCCACACCCAACAATCTCCCACTTGGAGACTAATTTTAGCAATTGCACTACTGCTTCATTTGTTGGACAATGACTCCACTTTGGACCTGGATGTTTCTCATATTCATCATCATCCTTGAAGACCAATTGAAACTGAGCATAATCTCAATTTCTCCCTTGTTACAACTTTTGTTAGCATATCTATATGATTCTGGCTAGTGTGTATCTTTTCCAACTTCAACTGTCCATCTTCCAATACTGACCGTATGAAATGGTACTTGAGCTATATGTGTTTAGTCCTGGAATGAAATGTTGAGTTCTTTGCAAGATGAATAAACTTTGGCTATCATTGTATAACGTGCCCATATCATGCTTCTTACCTAATTCATCCATAAACCTTTGTAACCAAATAATTTCTTTACTAGCCTCTGTAGCAGCAACATACTCTACTTCTGTTGTTGAAAGTGCAACAACACTTTGAATTTTTGAAACCCAACTGACATTTTTTCCACCTATAGTAAATACATACCACTGTGAAAAGCTCCTTGCTGTTATCTATAAATACTACCATGCCATCAACTTGTATACATGAAACAATGTTTGAACCACCAAATCATAATGCTTGATTTGTGGTACCTCTCAAATATCTGAGAATCCATTTTACTGCCATCCAATGTTCTTTTCCTGGATTGTTCATGTACCTTCTTACAACTCCCACTGCATGTGCAATATCAGGCCTTGTGCAGACCATTGCATACATTAAGCTTCCAACTGCTGTTGCATATGGAACTTTAGACATATAATCCATGTCTTCTTGGGTCTTTAGGCACATCTCCTTACTAAGTTTGAAATGGCTAGCAAAAGGTGTACTAACTGGTTTTGCATTGTGCATATTAAATCTTTTCAACACCTTTTCTATGTACTCATTCTGAGACAGTGTTAATTTACGATTTTTCCTGTCTCTAGTTATCCTCATACCAAGGATTTGTTTTGCAGCTCCTAAATCCTTCATTGCAAATGAATTTGCCAATTTTCTTTTGAGCACATTTGACTCTGACATGTTACCCTTTTTATGGCTTGTGTCATCTTATTTACTTAACAATATAATATTAGCTACAATGATTTTCTTTCCAGTCGCTTAACTGGCCAAATCAAAGAAATGACATCTAGTATAACCATGTTCAGACATAAACCTGTCAAATTTTAGATACCACTACCTTGGAGCCTGTTTTAAGCCATATAAGCTCTTATTTAACTTTCACAGTAATTTTTCTTTCCCTTTGACCTCATATCCTTCTGGTTGCTCCATATAAATCTCTTCCTCCAAATCTCCATGGAGAAATGTTGTCTTTACATCTAACTGTTCAAGATGTAAATCTTCCGCTGCTACAAGACTTAAGATAGTTTCGATTGAAGTCATCTTAACAACAGGAGAAAATATTTCATCAAAATAAATACCTTTCTTCTATGCAAACCCCTTCACCACAAGTCTAGCTTTGTACCTCCATTTTCCTCCATCTTCTTCCTTGTTCTATAAACATTTGTTACGCAGTAGTTTTGCAGGCAACGACTAAGTCAGTACGTTATGATACCTGTAGATCATCTCTTCTTCCATGGCCAACTCCCTTCTTCTTGCTTTCAACCTACATTGCTTCTTCGTGACATTTTAGGTTCACCGAAAGCACCGAAATCAGTCAACAATAAATATTATAATGATGAAAGTATCGTGCGAGGGGTCTACGTATCCTAGTATATCTTCTAACAACATGCTGGTGTTTGGTGTCTATTATTGTTGTGGTAATTTTTGTTGTTGGCAGCACCAATGATTACTATAAATGAACACCTTTACGTTTTGTGCAATCCTTGGCTTGTATATTCTTTGTTTTCTTTTTCCTGTTTCTTTTCCTGCAACTGATTCTTATACAATACATTTTCATTGAATATTATATATCTGCTCCTAATGATTTTGTGATTTTCATAATCATATAAGCAATAACAAAAATCATTAACACCATATCCAATAAAGGTACATTTCTTTGATTTTGCCTCAAGCTTTGTTCTATTTTCTTTATTAATATGGACAAAGGCCTCACAACCAAAAGGCTTTAAAAAAAAGTAGTTTACCTTTTTACCTGTCCATGCTTCCTCTGGAATACCACCATCCAAGGAACTTGAAGGCCCTCTGTTTATTAGATAAACAAAAGTATCTACAACATCTGCCCAAAATTGTAAAGGCAATCCTGCATGCAATCTCATGCACCTTGCACGCTCCATGATTGTTCTGTTCATCCTTTCTGACACACCATTTTCTTGTGGTGTTCTTGGAACTGTCTTCTCTCTACGAATTCCATGCTCTGAACAGTACCTATCAAACTCTTTACTGCAATATTCACCTCCATTGTCTGATCTGAGACACTTCAACTTCTTTCATGTCTCAATCTCAACCAAAGCTTTCCATTTCTTGAAAGTATCAAATACATCAGATTTATTCTGAATACAATAAATCCATGTTTTTCTAGTTGCATCATCAATAAAAGCAACATAATAACGAGAGCCACCGAGAGATGATACCTGAGCAGGTCCCCATACATCTGTATGCACAAGCCCCAATTTTTCGCTCTTCTTTTCTTTCCCAACTCTGAGAAATCTGACTCTCTTCTGTTTTCCATAAATGCAATTCTCACAGAAATCCAAATCAACATTCTTCAAACCCGACAACAAATTTCTTGAGTGAAGAATCTTCATCCCCTTCTCACTCATGTGTCTGAGCCTATGATGCCATAATGCTGCATCTGCTCCTTTGGAAGTTAAAGCATTAACATAGTTAGAAATACCATTGCATAAATACAATGTACCAACCTTTTCACCTTTTTCTATTACCAGCGCTCCTTTGGTGACCTTCCAAGTTTTATCTGTGAAAGTTGTCACACAACCTTCACTACCTAATTGCCCTGTTGAAATCAGATTTTTCTTCAGATCTGGAACATGCCTTACCTCCTTTAGTAGCCATTGGTTTCCATTCTGTTGTTTTACAAGAACTTTACCCATTCCAACAATTTTACAAGGTTTATCATCACCCAAACGGACTTGTCCAAAATCTCCTTGAACATAGTCATGAAAATATTTCTTATCAAGTGTGGCATGGAATGAGGCCCCTGAATCTACAACCCAAGAATCAATAACATTTTCGAAAGAAAGAATCAAAGAATATTGTAACACATCACCTGCCACATTTGCTTCATGATTTCTTTCTTGCTGTGTGTCTCCTTATTTTCCCTTTTGAGATCTACAGTCTTTCCTTAAGTGTCCTTTCTTTCCACATTTCTAGCACACTATCTGCAATCTAGACTTGGATCTTCCTTTCCTTGATTTACTGCGATATCCCGAGCTATTTCCTCTTTCCATTCTTCTTCCCCTAGACTCTTCACTCAAAGCATTACCCGATGTCTCACCAGAGCTTTTCCGTCGCATTTCCTCGCTAAGGATAGCACCAACAACATCATCAAACTTTAAAGTACTAGATCTAGAGACATAGTTACTAATGGGAATAACTAAACCATTCCACCTTTCTGGAAATGAGCACAAAAATAACAGAGCTATAAATTCATCATCAAAGTTTACCCCTACAGAACTTAACTGACTGTTAACTGTATTAAAATCATTTAAATGGTCTGCAACAGATCCACCTTCCGACATATTCATATTAAATAAATGTTTCATAATAAATACCTTGTTTGAGGCTAAGGGTTTTTCATATAGTTTCACCAATGCCTTAATAAAACCCTATGTTGTTGTTTCCTTTGAAATATTGAAGGATACCAATGTCGCGAGGCACGACCATAATGTTCCGAGTGCCTTTCTATCGAGAATCTCCCATTCTATGTCTGTCATAGTCATTGGCTTCTTTGTTTTTCTGCTCAATGGTAGGTACAGATCTTTATGATACAGATAATCTTCCATCTGCATCTTCCACAAAGGGAATTTTTGGTCGTTAAATTTCTCGACCCTAAATTTACCATCTTCTGCCATTGCTCCCACTCGAACTAGGAACCCTTCTTTCCTACGAGTTTGTCAGCCAAATAGACCTTCGGCTCTAATACTAGTTGTTAGAAAATTAAATATTACAGAGCAATGAAACACATAAAATATGCGGAAAACACATGCACAAAAAACACATAAAACCAAAGATACACAGATATATGTGGTTCACCTAGTTTGGGCTACGTCCACCCCGAACAGCCAGTCCTTCCTTTATATTATCCACCAAAATGAAGAGACATAACCTACAACAGATCCACTGTAATATTCTTTGTTCTCCATCACAGTCTCCCTATCTGTTTATCGCTCTGAGAATACACATACAATCCACAGCCGCAATAAAATACCCTCATACAAAGCGAGGGGTTGCCTTCTAGGGCAAAAAAACCTAAACTAAACATAACTTCTACCGTCAGATCATCTGCCTAATGAACAACCCAGATTGACTAGAAATTACTATACTTTTACAAGGCAATTTTACATCTATTTTTAGCTTCGCTGGCGCTGCCCCCAAAACCCCCCACCAGGAGGTGGCTCCATAAAGTCGCAGTTGCCCCCCCATGGAACCCCCAGCCAGCGTTTAATTTCGGGCAGTTTTGCCACCCCATTAAGGTACAGGGGTCCAATGTTGTGATACAAAATAAACAAGATAATCAAGCTCCACACCCAACATGCAACAACTTAGCAGACTCAAAACCCCTTCTTTACTTGGTCAAACTAGTCGTTTCCTATGCCACCCTAGCCTACACAACCTTCATCAGGGAATAATTGGCCGAACTTTCCTTTTTCTCCCCCCTATTGGAAAAATGTTCCATATCAAGGCCAGTGGCCAAACCCTCCTCAAAACACTAATTTGAATTGGTAGCGACCCCTGGGGATGACCAACCTACTAATGGGGGTGCGAACTCAAAATCAACTTATGTTTCCAGCTCCCTACCTAGTTCAACATAACCGACAGCCTACCATACGCCCCCAATTACCAGCCCAACCCAATCCTAATCCCAACAACAGGCCGGTTCAATTAATCCAGATAATAGAAAATCCAAATTCTGGCATTGAACAGAAACAATGCAACGAACTAAAGCTAAGATCAAGACGTACTATTTTACCTATAGAAGCCACAACTCCACCTTCATGCCGAACTAAGACTTCAACTAAACCTAACTAGGAAAATATAACAGAGAAAGAGGTTGACCAATAGGGACCTGAAGAACTTAGGATGTCTCAGCCCCCATTCCCTGAGAGACTAACTTTGCCCAGATTGATAACTTCTCCAGAATTTTACATCTTGGGGGAATTGGTGAACCTATGTATTAAAATTCCTCTCCTCCAGGACATCCAAGACATTCCTATCTATGCAAGGATGATTAAATAACTATGTGGGAAAAAGAAAAAAAAAAAAAACAAAGGCTGCACCCACGATTCATGTGGTAGGGGCGCTATTTGATTTGTTACTGGGTAAGGAGCCACCCATGAAATATGAAGACCCAGGAAATCCTATTGTGGGTGTACAAATCTTTAGCCACTCATTTCAAAACACATTGGTTGACCTAGGAGCAGCCATTAACATCCTAACTACAGGGGTCTGTGAAAAACTGGGCATATCAGCTTTAGAACCTACAACTACACTGCTAGAACTAGCTGACAGGTCTGTTATCAGACCAGAAGGAATAGTGCAGGACATCCTGGTCCCTATAGAATCATGGGAGTATCTAGCTGATTTTTTAGTTATTAATCCAAAGAACAGGATGGACGGGCATCCATTGATCCTTGGGCGACCTTGGTTGGCCACAACAGATGCTTACATAGGCTGCCGAACAGGCAACATGACTATCACTAGAGGGGATTATGTAAAAAATATTATCATTTATCCACCTGCCAAACCAAGCTTACCCATGGTAAAAATTCACAAACATCCATGTAACTAGTGGGAGAAAAACATTCGTCCACCCCTGACGCTAGTAGAATCTCTTAAATTTAGGGATCAAACTGAAGATGACATAATCAATAATCTCATGAGCCACCAACCTTCTAGAAATTTAAAATGTCAAATGTTGAAAACAATCCTTGAAAACGAAGATCAAGAGGATCCTGTAACAAACCTTGAGGATCAGCATATTCCCACAACCATTGTACGTAACAGCATACCTATTGAGGTTGAGCCAGGAAAGGTTCTGACTATTAATGGCAATTTGGATGATGACCAAAAGCAAAAGCTCATAAAAGTCCTTTGGAAGTATCAAGGGGAATTTGCTTGGGATTACCCAGACATGAAGGGTTTAGACCTGCAGCTATGCACCCACCACATCTATACTGATAAGGAAGAACATCCCATTAGAAAACCTCAGTGAAGGTTAAACCCGCACTTAAACAATGTTGTAAAAGAGGAGCTGCAAACGCTATTAGATGTAAATTTT
This sequence comes from Pinus albicaulis, assembly GCA_034641835.2. NCBI lineage: Eukaryota > Viridiplantae > Streptophyta > Pinopsida > Pinales > Pinaceae > Pinus > Pinus albicaulis. The sequence goes on from CM076582.1 coordinate 1,274,759,739, forward strand.
ATTTATCCTATTTTAGAAAGAAAATGGGTCTCCCCTCTGGTAGTCGTCCCTAAAAAGAATGAGAAATGGAGAATCTACGTAGATTACAGAGAATTGAATAAAGAAACGCAGAAAGACCATTTCCCCTTTCCATTCATTGACCAAGTCCTAGATACATTGGCAGGGAAATGGTTATTTTCCTTCCTTGACGGGTTCAGTGTTTACAATCAAATCCAAATAGCTCCCAAAGATCGAGATAAGATAACCTTTACCTGCCCATGGGGTAATTTTTCTTACAAAGTTCTACCATTTGGGTTATGCAATGCCCCAGCCACATTTTAGAGGGCCATAATCAACATTTTCTCTGACTTAATAAATGAGGGACTGGAAATATATATGGATGACTTCACACCATATGGAGAAGACTTTGATCAAGATCTAGAAATGCTAGAAAAGGTTTTAGAACGATGTAGGATATGTCTAAGCAATGAAAAGTGCCACATGCTGATGACTGAGGGGGTGAATTTAGGTCACTATATTTATGCAGCTAGAATACAGGTAGATCCGAATAATATAGAGGTAATTCTTCTATTAGCCACACCTTGTACATAGACAGAGGTACACAGTTTTCTGGGATACGCAAGATATTATTGCAGATTTATAAAGAATTTATCACAAATAGCCACACCTTTGTATGCATTAACTGGAAATGTTGAATTCCATTGGACTGACAAATGTGACACCACTTTTGCAGATTTGAAGAGACTGGTCTCAACAACACCGATTTTGCAAGGTCCTAACTGGAAACTGCCCTCTCACATCTCTTCATATGGATCTGGTATAGCAATACGAGCAGTCCTTTGCCAAGAAGAAGATATAAAACCTTATGCTATTTATTATATTAGAAAAAACCTCACTCCTGCCGAATTAAATTATACTATGACTGAAAAGGAGTTCCTAGCTGTCATTTATGCTATTAATAAAATCAGGCACTATATAATTGGTTATCAAGTGTTCCTGTATATTGATCACTCTGCCATTAGATATTTAGCCAATAAACCAATCAAGAATGGGAGAATAACTCGTTGGTTGCTATTGTTGTAGGAATTCGATATAACAAACAAATATCCTCCAGGAAAAGAAAACATAGTCACAGATTTCTTGTCCAGGGTTCCAAAGTCGGAGGACACCCTAGTAGTTTATGATTAGTTCCTTGATGAACATCTGTTTGCTGTAGCGGTGAAAACACCATGGTATGCAGACATGGAAAATTATCTGGTAGTAGGGAAGCTACCTAGACAGTTAACATCAAGAGAATGGAAACTGATTGTACAGCGTAGCGCAAGATTCTCTTGGATTGGTGAATACCTCTTCCATACAGGGGCTGACATGCACATATGCAGATGCATAAGAGAAGACGAAATATATGACATCTTATGAGCCTGTCACGATGAACCTTGCGTCAGCCATTTCACAGAACGCTGAACCAGGCCTAAAGTGATACAATTAGGCTATTATTGGCCTACGATTTTCAAAGACGCAAAAAAATATGTCCAGGCCTGTGATAGCTGCCAGAGGATGGGCCACCCATGCAGGGCTGATGAAATGTCACTACAACCACAATTGGTGGTAGAACCATTTGAACGGTGGGCGCTGGATTTTGTTATACCATTCAACCTGCCATCGAACTAGAAAGTATACATGCTGGTTGCCACAAATTATGTAACAAAATGGGTAGAAGCAGTGGCCTTGTCAAGGGCCATGGAAGAATCGGTGATTAATTTTCTTTTCGAGCTATTCATGCGATACGGGTTACCACGAGAAGTGATAACCGATGGAGGGGCACAACTCATAGGAAATAAAATTACAACCACCTTAAGAAATCACCATATCATCCACAGAGTTACGTCTCCTTACCACCAGTAGGAAAATGGGAAAGTCGAAAGCACCAACAAAGTCCTGGAGGAAATCCTTACCAAAATGGTAGCAACACATCGCCGGGATTGGGCCACTAGACTACCAGAAGCCTTGTGGGCTTATTGTACAACCTGGAAAAACAAAACTAGATATTCACCATATCAGCTAGTATTTGCTCATAATCGGTATGGATAACCGTACTTTAGTAAGAAAGCTTTAGATTCAAATGCTCATAATAGAGAGGAAGATTCTGCCTTTAGAGAGCAAGACCTAGATCCTGATCCACCAGTCTCAGCAGCTGCAGCAGATTATGCGGCTTATTCTGATTTTTTATATCAAGAGTCAATTCATAAATCAATGCATCACTAACTAAAATCATTCCTAGCCTGGTACCTCCCTATGGCTATGGTGGAATCAAAACTCTGAGAACAACCTAGGAAGTGGGGTTGGAATTAACATAAGATCAAGCTAGAAGACTCCAACAAATAAATGAACTAGACGAAATACGACTACTAGCCCTGCAACGCACAAGGATCATCCAACAACAGCGAGCTAAGTGGCACAACAACCTTATAAAGAAAAAGGTATTTCAAAAAGGAGATTGGGAACTCCTCTATGACTCTAGATTTCAATATTTTCCAGGAAAACTACAAACAAGTCGGCTCGGTCCATATGAGATTCATGAAGTACATAGCAATGGCACACTCACCTTGACCACCATAGATGGGTCTGGTTCAACATTTTGAGTTAATAGACATAGAGTACGCCTCTATCATAAACCTCTCACGAAAGAATCTTTTTGTCAACAGGTATGAAACGATCCCACCATCCAAGTTGCGGCACAAGGGGGTGACAACACCACAACTCAAGTACATGAGAGGTTTGCTAGCATCATTTGTAAATAATGTATATAAATGTCTTATTTTGATGTACATTCTTCATACTTGCAATTTTTTTCTTTCCTCATCCTCTTGTGAATTGCATTCTTATTTTTCTTGTTGTTTAAACCTTGAATGGCTATTGTTCCATCGGATTGAACAACCATGTTTTGGTGTTTTATTTTTTGATGTTCAATCCTTGAATGACTGCTATTCAATTCTTGAACAACTACTATTCCATTGGATTGAGAAACCATATTTTGGTGTTTTTTTTTTTTTTCTATTCAATCCTTCAATGGCTGATGTTCAATTGGATTGAACAACCATGTTTTGGTGTTTTATTTTTTTCTTGCTATTCAATCCTTGAATGACTGTTGTTCCATCAGATTGAACAACCATGTTTGGTGTTCTTATTTTTCTTGTTTTTCAATCCTTGAACGACTGTTGTTCAATACTTGAATGGATGCTATTCCATTAGATTGAACAATCATGTTTTGGTGTTCTTATTTTTCTTGATGTTCAATCCTTGAATGACTGTTGTTCAATCTTCGGCCAGCTGTTGTTCAATCGGATTGAACAACCTTGTTTTTGCATTCCTATTTTCCTTGTTGTTCAATCCTTGAATGGCTGATGTTCAATATTTGAATGACTTCTACTTAATCATATTGAACAACCATGATTTTGAGTTTTTATTCTTCTCGCTATTCAATACTTGAAAAAATGTTGTTCAATACCTGAACGGTTTCTTTTCAATTGGATTAAACAACCAAGTTTTGCATTTATTTCTCCCTGTTGTTCAAATTAAATAACCTTTTTTTTTTCTCACCCCATTATCCCCTTTGTCCAGCTAAAAGCATCTCTGAGAAGGAAATGGTAGTTGAATAAGAAAGGGAAATGGTAAAATTACCAATATGATGACTCCTTGGAACTATAATCCTTAAACAGGAAGCTGAAAATGTGCATACATGAAATGAAAGGCTAAGTCATCCCCAGTTCAAATATGTTATCATACAATATATGTCCCTATCATGGTATATGTTTCTGCACTATTCGAGCAATATTTCCCTCCAATATGAAGAAATGGTAATAATGGGTACTAATTGTATTGGCATTATTTCACTTCTTTCACCATCCCTAACTCTTAAGGAGTTAATGAGCCTCCCTTCATGTATAAAAAGCAACTATTATGTGTTCATGTAAATATTTAAGAGGATAGGGGGTCTCATCACGAGCCGGTCTACCATGATCATAGGGATTTAACAAGTGACATGCCCACAATGGCTACCACACCAGGGTAATGACCTTCTTAGCTACTTGAAGGACCAGAGGTATCATCACGAACTGGCCTAATCACTCTGTTACAATCCTAGTGAATGGAATTGTGACTAGCTAGATGTCACACCAGCACAATGACCTCCTTATAAAACAAGATGCTATGATTCAAAAAGAAGTATTTTTCTCACATGCAAATTTTCAAGAGAGGATAGGGGGTCTCATCATGGGCCAGCCTACCATGTTCATAAGAGCTTAGCAATGACATGCCCACAATGGCCAGCACACCAGGGTAATGACCTTCTTAGCTACTTGAAGGATAAGAGGTCTCATCACGAGCCAGCCTGATCACTTTGCTACAACTTTGGTGAGTGGCACTATGGTTATCTAACTACAATACCAGCATGGCAATCTCTCCACAAAATGGGCAGAATAAATATTTTTACATAAGGATCATGGCTCATTCTTTCAGGTTAAAATAGCAACCTTGTCGAGGCTATGAATGCCTGTTGGCAGTAGTGGCTCTGCTTGTGGCATGAAAGTATGCTTCATCAATAGACAATTACTTTTATATACACCTTATCTTCCATTATTCTTCCATAAGCTATTACTCGAATTAGTGAGAATTATAATCTACCACAGGAATAACTAACAACGATATGCTTACATATTTGAACCCCAGGATGACAGCACCAATCATTACTTGACTCAGTCTTGCTTCTGTCATAAATTTTCATTAAAGAAGGACATCATATCATAATAATGGTTATACTATTCCCTTTCCCTTTCCTGTCACTTCCACACAAGATGAAATTATGAAAAAATTTCCAAAACTTACCTTTACACTGCATATGCTAGTAATTACTCAACCACCTAAAGATCGACCGCTCCTTCATGTACATGTCATTATTCCCAAATGTTGACATTCCCCTGTTTGAATTCATGATTGGCCGAATCTCTCTTGTACTTTAGGGCATGGGCACCCTTTCTTCGATGGAGGGGGTGTAGTTGATCTTAAATTGACAAGCATGCGAAATCTTGGCACAAAACCCGTTAGACACATCGATAAGACTATAGGAACACTGCAATTAAGGCATGAAGTTACCGGTGCAAAACCATAATTTATCTCTCGCTTACATACGAAATTCAGTCTAAACAACAGAGCCAAGGAAGAATACAATCAGACAAAGAAAGAATATCAGCTATGGGAGGAAATTCCCTTCGAAACGAGCCTGTAAACTTTCCAATTTCAGATACAACTAGTGCCATCCTCTAGCAAGCCGGTTGGCTGACATATGTACACTGACTACAGGGATCTGATACGGAAATAGCGATTGAGTTTCTGCAAAATCTGCAAGAAGGTCAAACTAGAATCAAGGGTCAAATTATACCAGTAATAGAAGAGATTATTACTAAAATCTCCAGAATTCCAGCAGAAGGAGAAAGATGGACATAGAAACATCTCCTCCTACGAGAGGTGGTAGCAGTATATTAGGATCCAGAGGAACTTTTGGAACAAAAAGGGAGAGGGATTAACCCTACTTCTCTTCTCCAACCATGGCAGGAACTGGCGACATTCATCCAAAAGTTCATTACATGTGATCGACGTCAGGCCACGGTAAAACCTCATCAGCTCAAACTCTTAGTTGTACTTAAGTAAAATATTTAAGTTAATTTGCCTGCCTTCTTAAATTCAGTTTTGCATGATATTGTTGTTCGATTAAGAAAAGCAAAAAATCCCCAGGCAATAGTCAGTCACCACAGGTTAATTAAACTAGTCATCATCCATGAGATGGACAAGCATCAGATAGCCTGGGACAATTTTGTCAACCCTGATGCACAGGAACCAGAAATAAATCCCGACGAAACTGAAATTGAGCCCCCCAGGGTAAATACACCAAGAAGAAAAAGGAGTCGAACTGTGACCTGAGAACCAAGTAGGCAAAAATGGTCCAAAACACTGCAAGGAACCTTTGACCTCATAAAAGAGGTAGGGCCATCCCACCCTCAAAGTGCACCCGTACAAGACTTCGAGGAAGAAATGGCTCGAGTCCTAGAACAATTGAGGAAAGACTACAAATCTAGAAACACATCAGGAGCAAAAGAACAAGAGGAACCCATAGATGAGTCTGCCACCACCAGTAGTTCTGGTCACACTGAAGTCCTACCCGACTAAGAGGAACTACAGGACGATGGGAATCTGTCCCCTTTTAGGAATTATGAGGGCAACAAGAGGAAAGAATGGAATCAAAAAATCAGTCAGGTGACATAGTACCTGTAGAACAAAGCACAGAAACAGTCCCTTTGACACTAGGCGGTAGCAATGCTCCACCCAGTCGAGACCCTCATACAAAAGTAAACTCCGAAGATCAAACAAGAAACACCATCACAAGAAACCCTGAGGTTGGCAATACCATTCCCGAAAATGAGAATACCACTCCTCCACCACTCGCTAAAATTGGGACAGGTGAAAATATAGATGAAAATAAAATTAGGAAACTGAGCAGGACCTGCAGAAGATTAAAGAAAATGGTGAAATATCTAAGGAAACAACTTAAAGAAGAGAGAAGGGGCCCGAAAACCAAAGAAAGAAACCACCACTGTAGGAACTCAAATAGAACTAGTCACCAGCTTGATAAACATCGTTGAAGCCGAAATGCAGATGGACTTGGCTAACATTGCTGAGGCTGAGGTACAAACCGATTTGGTAGCCACTACATAGGTTGAGGTGCAGACCAATTCAATTGATACAACTGAAACTGGGGTACAGACTAAATAAGTAGGTACTTTTGAGGCCAAAATTTAGGCAGAACTAACAAATACCATTGAAGATTCTACACAAACTGAGTAGAAAACTACACAAGAGAAGGAGACCCAAACAAGGGAAGCCACTGCCTATACCCCCCTGGCAGAGAAAGTTGTTTATCAGAAATTATACAATGAACTAGTGCAAGTAGAACATGAGCTAGCACAATGTAGGAAGGAGGTGGTGCCAACACAAGAATACCAAGCATTACTAAAGAAATTCACAGAACTCTCCTCTACAGAAGATGAAACATTCACCCAACTCAGAGAAGAACATGAAAAGATAAAAAGGGCACAAGAACAGATGGATAAAGACAAGAAACAAATCACCACGATTTTTTCTCTATACAACGATGCACTATCTTGCAGAGCACCGACCACTAACTATGCCATGTTCTTAACAGAACAATATTTATTGTTGAAAGTCAAGGCCATCAAGGTAAGAAAATCTACAACTTTTAGGACTATAGAAGAATTTTTCCACTACTGCAATGGGCAAGATGAACAAGTCCAACACCTCCTATGTGAACTTTTCATGCACAATTTCTTTTTGGAAGAGGACAAAGACAAAAATCCTAGTCCCTTTATAAGAGATGTCTAGCTCCAAGCCTTCCTCTCATTCTCCAAGAACCAGATCACGTGGGCCAAGGCCTATAATATATTCCAAAAGAGAGAGCATGACCTAGACTTGTGGGTTAGAGGAGAACCCACCAAACCCCCACAACTAATTATCCAGCACAAGAAATTTATGCGAAGGCAAGGTGTAAGGACTTGGTTGGGGCCCATTCATAAGGATATCATAGAAAATGGATAGGAGTAATTTGAAGAAATTCGAGAAGTAGCCTTGGTCATGGCTAAACAAAGGTGGATGGCCTCCACGAATAACGTAAAGAATAGGGAACCATTTGGCTACAATAATTTCAAGGCTGCTACCTCCAGATTCCTTTCATACAGTAATCTTGTCTTTAGCATGGGACCTGCATGGTTGGGATGTAGGTATAAAATCCCTCTCCTCTGGTATCCTACTGAGGATAATAATCATAATTATGATTTACCAGAGGGGCATACAAGTGCTGCCTTCTCAATCATAAGACAAAAACAGGGTTTGAGAGCATACAAGGAAAAGGTCTACCCTGCCTACTTCTTAACATAGTTGCATCTCAACCATATGTTTGCATGAGGACATGCAATGAGGTAAGTGGGGGAGTATGTTGGGCCCGAATTGAGGTACATTTTCACCCTATAATTACTTCACATTATGTCACAATTTGGAGAATTCTTCCTCATTTGAGCAATAAAGAATTAAAAGATTTATGAAAACTAGAGAAATAGGGCTAGCGACAAAAGGAATGTTTTTGTAATAGAAAATTGACTTATTGTATCTCTGTATGTAGGAAGGCAGAGTAGCTGGACCAATGGTAAACAAAAAGACAACTGATAGATGCAAACGGATGGGATCTTAGTAACTCCCAAAAGCCGACAGAAGGTAGACAAATATATTTGAGCCTAGGAACTCAAACAACAGCCACGTGCAGTGGGCTATGATTTGGAGAATACTTCCTCATTGCATGAAATTGCCTTTAAAAGGACCAGGGATGAACTAGATGGGGAGTCAAAGTTAATTGGGAATTTTCCCTCTGTAATCAGCGCGTCAAGATAGAGCTGTCGTATTGTATTTCTGCATTATCCTTTGAGTTTTGATGTTTTAAACAATTGCCTTTTGAGTTTCTCATTGCGTTAGAACTTCTAGTGGTCTGGACCCAACCTCTGGGAGTCTCGGCGCTAATTCTGTGCTACACATTAGTTACAGGATCCATGTTTAGTTATCTGATGCGGTTGTAACATACTTCTCTACTCAATAAAGTTACAGTTGTTCTTCCTTTAGAATAGTTTAATATATGTATCTCTTAATTCAGAATAATCACATTTCATATTTTTTGGTTTATAATAATCCTTCATTACCAATAGGTGTTTTCAGTTCCTTTCAATGCCTTTGTAATCGATTTACAAATTGCAAGATAGTTATTGCCCGATGTTACTTATCTTTGTGGATTACATTGTTATGTTAGCACGGTAAAGCGTCCAATTATTTATTAATGCCAATAAGTTAGTTTACCAAGAGAATTCCATTGCAAAATTATATAAGTGAGTGTTGTACAATTCATTTAGATTACTTCACTTAGACTGTTGTTCAATTCATTTAAAATTTCCAGTCAATTCATTTGGATTGCTTCATTTATGATTGTTGTTCAATTCGGTTACAATTGTTTTTCAATTCATTTAGACTGTTGTGCAATTCATTCATATTGCTTTAGATCAATTCATTTAGATTTTTATACAATTTATTAAGTTTCTGCTCAAAGCACCATCCTGTTGTTCAATCATAGGCTTGATAGAATAACCAGCCATAATATACCAAATGATTCCTCATTAAGTTGATTGAATTTGGGAGGCTAGATAATCCTTTCTCATAAAAAACATAGAGTATCTATCAGTCGATCTCACTTGCATATATTGTGCCAACACTCTTGAAATAAGAAGACTTACCTCGAGTTGATAATTAAATGAAGAGCACTATGGTTGCCTATAATAAGCCACCTTTGTGACACCAAAACTTGGTAGCTCATAGAAACAATCACCAATCCCCTGCTTCTACAATGTGTAGGGGTTGCATGGCTGAAAATGAGAGACAAAATTGTTCAACTTACGATGTCTCTGTCTCCATTTATGATAAATTTGGAGTTGTTGATCTTGGATTGCAATAATATAGTCCTCATGAAGCCAAAATATACTAGGAATCTCATAATCCCACTCCTTGGTTCTAGGAATAATTCTTGCCCAATGCTTCATACATATAATGAATAGGGTGTCATCCCCATATGGGCTCCAAAAGAAACATGGAGTAAGTGTCATATGACATAATGGATGGTGAAAATAATCCATCAAGTGAGACCAGCTTTGTTCTGCTTCTAGCTGTCTCAAAACATGATATGATAAGTGGTCATCCAACCACTTACTTGCTACCATAAGCTTCTCAAAAGCTTGAAAATGGTAGAGGACATTAGGTGTTAGTTGAATATGAACCAAAGAAAACAAGTCTTGCCTAAAGTCCTCTAGAAAGTGGTCAATCCCATCACTAAATGTAGTCCCAAAAGGACCATGAAATCCAAAGAGAGGTTTTCTCTCTTGTGGAGCAATGTGCTGCAAATGTATGGTAAAGGAATATACATACATTGTTAGCTGATCAATAAGCATCAAAACATAATCTTTACCATATATTGTATACAAGTTGGTGAAGAGGTCCATAGATGAGCCTTCCCATCTCTCCATAAATAGGGGAAGTGATTGAAACAACCTTGCAAGGTGGCTGCTCTCCTCCTCATACATCAAACAAGCTACATATCTCCTGATATGTTGGTGCACATCTTCTTTGAGATCCTCCCAGTAGAATCCCTCCATGATGGTGTGATAAGACTCAATGAAGTCTACATTTCTTGAAGAGAGTGCCTCATATGCTGCATGTAGAATCTCCTCCTTGAGCTTGGAGTCTCTATTCAAGTAGATCTTATCATGGAAATAAATGACTCCATTAACCACTCTATACCGCCCATATATCACTTTCCCATAAAGAAACTTACATGTGAAGAGGTTCTTGGAATACTCCACCCATAATTGAGACTCCCAATATGGATCCATCCTTCACAACAATGACAAAGTTGTAGAAATATGAAATGACGCACTTGTCTCATCATAACTCTCCTCTTTGACATGCTTAATGCCAAAGCCATATGTTGGAGTACTGCTACCCCACCTTTGTTGTATCCTTTGTAGCAGGTCTTGCCCAAGACAAGATTGAAGTAAATGGAGGTCAACCTCCTCTTGGAAGGTATTTCCACACCAAAAATTCCATAGTTTGACCAATGCATGCAAGAGTGTTAATAACCTCTTGTCAAATTAAAAAATATTCCTCATGTGTGGAAGTATCATTTGATTCTCCAAGATTATGGAGTATCCCTTTGAAACCATTCCTGTACCATCATAGATTCCTAAATCATCATCTGTCAGCGCAAATAACTAAGTGGGATATTGCAATGTCCATATCAGAAAATTTCTCATCCCTCCTTTGAACCCATCAAAGGTTCTCGGCATTGTTCTAGCTCCTCCCAAGGCTCCTTCCTTAGCCAAATATACTAATGTTGCACCATGTTGAGAGAATTGTTTGTTCATCTTCCAATCAGGGGGTCTCCCTGGTGGAATGCCTCCATGTAATGAAACATCAAGGCCTAGAGTAGGCTGTATATATGAGTGGAATGATTTTTCCCTCCCTTCACTATGCGAATCATCTTCCTTCTTCTGTGCATAAACCTCCTGAAAAGGGTGGGTGTGTATGTTCCCAATTACTTGATGTTCGCCCTCCTTCTCATCTTCTTCTACCTTTTGCAAGATCTCACGGTCTAATGTATCCTTCTCCAATGTAATCAACCCATGCACACCCAATGTCATATTGATGTCAAGAGTCTTAATCACAAAGAAGTGATATATCATAGTTTATGTTCCCAAAACTGTGGTCAATGTTGGAACACACTTTCTCCATTGTTTTGTCTCATTTCCCATCAACATAGACACATGTTGCTCCTAATCTTCATATGTAAGATCCTTTGGAACTTCTTGCAAAGATACAAGAGCTCCTCTAGTTGAAGAAATCACATCATCTCCATCTCCAAATGGTGGTATATATCCTCATGATTTTACAGTGCTGAAGGCTCTTTCTAGCTCTTCCTCCTCCTTCTCCTCATCCTTGGAGAATACCTCATCATTAAGAGATCCTTTGTCTTGATCACCTCTTGAAGGAGGAATCCTGATGTCTTATTCTTGAGAATTTTTTTTTTGTCAATGTGGGGCTTTTTCCCTTGGCAAAGTAGTTTGAAAATCTTTAACCTCCTCAACAATGTTCTGAAATGGAGTTGGTTCCATGGATCCTCCCAACTCCTGCAAAGGTTTTGATTTATTGGGTTTGGCTAGTTCATCCAAAGAAGTTTCATAATGTCTTTGATCAAATATTTCCATTAACCTCCTAGTGAACTTTGCATAAGTAGATATATTTGCATTATTCAATGAAGATGATTCATAAAACCACCAGGCATAAGCCTTACCTTCACGATGTAGTGCTGCTACTCTAATGGATTCCTCTTTGAAACTTGATGCAGTTGAAAATGTGTGTCTAGCTTCTTTACCCAAGCTTTGGCTGTGCTCTTGGGTGACCCATCAAAAGTAGGTAGAAATAATATACCCATAGTGTGCTCCATGAACCCTCTTATTCTATTATGGTTACTAGGTCTTCTATCTTCTTTTATTTGAAAAAACCCTTGGAAGTTTAGATGCTCCTTGAATCTTCTAGATTGAGATTCATATTCTTGGAGATAGTCACCAAGAGTCTCCTCCTTTGGTGTGTCTCCTTCCTCTTCTTCTCTTGCCAATAATGTAGGCATGGTACCACGTTGTAGATCTGATGGTGTAGTTGAATTCTCAAACCCATAATTTGAAAAATTGGAGCTTTCTTTATGTACAAGTCCTCTTGGAGAATATCTATATCTCTCCATCCTCATCTCTATGATGTCTTTGTTAATTCCTTGCATAGTTTGAAGAAGAAGTCTTGAGAACTCCTTCCCTTTCATTTCACTTGATAATGGATTTTTGCCTCCATATCTTCTGCAGATCTTCTCCTTTCTATGAGAAGCCTCCTTAGATGACATAATGGATGAAGTACACAGGCCGAGCCTATTTATGCTATGATACCACTGTAATATTCCAAAATGGGAAAAGTAGCAATATAGCTCATAAAATAGGAAATATGCAGAAATACCAATAGATAAAAGCATGACACAACAATATATACATTCCATTATGATTATAACAACAAAATATGTACAATATCTTGAGGAAAATATCACTCAAGTTGGGCAAACAAGCCTCCCATGAGAGCATACACCTAGATCTGAAATGTTGTTAATACATGAAATAAAAGAATGCAGAAAAATGCATTGTCTATGAGAGAATAGCAATAGAAAAATAGAAAAATATATTTATGATAATATAATGCTCCAAAAATGCTAAGACTAGAGATCCATGCTCCAGAACAGATTTCCAAGACAACCCAGAAAGGTTTCCATAAATACACACTATACAAAATATAGAAAATTTGGCCCTAGGGCTGAATAATATCTGCAACTGGAATGTTGAAAGGAGGTTTTCGATCTGAAATATGCAATGGATGATCCTCCTCCAATAGATCCTCAAATATGAAGGGCTAATCCCCTCAAAGGAAACTCAACTCCTCCAACTAGGGCAATAAACCCACTGCTGCAACTGATCTCTAAAATAATGCAGTCATGGACTGAAACTACACTGTAGCTAATGATAGCTACTTACCCTGGTGCTAAAATATGAAATGAGTCCCTAAGAATTTCCTCACAAGCTCCTAGATGAAAGGATGATCCCTCCAATGTAAAACTAGCTCAGAAATTGGAGATCTCTCTCCTCCACTACTACACCCTTGCAACACAACCCAACTCTAAACAGAATTGCGCTGTATAGTAGACTGAAGCTTGGCCGAATGCTAGATGGTGGTAATGCAGCTCAAGATAACCTCTCCTGAGTAGGCACTCTAAGTCCCCCGAGGATAAGGGTGGGATTTCCACTCGAAAAATCCCTTGTGCTAAACATCACACCAAACCCTGCTAAGCAGCAAAAACATGCCCATAAATGTCACATTAAAAATCTAGATCTAAAAATGTAAGAACAAATAATACAAATCAATTTCCTCCAATGTTTCCATCCTCTTCCTTTTATGCTTGGTTAGCTTCCTCACCCTGGGTCCCACTCAATAATGGAGCTACTCTGATGCATACACTCCTCCTAAATGACTGCATTGTCCTCCATTAATCCTCCATAACCTCCATAATAGTGTTGTTGTTCTGGTCAACATTGACCTATTCCACATGCTCTAGCCCCTGGTCACACCTTAGGGTGCCTTATTAAGATGAAAAGATGATCCACTTTCACATGAGAAGTGGTTTTATTCTTCATAAAGAGATTTATGGGTCTCCCTAACCACTTATTCACCTATATAAGTGACAAAAAAAAACTTTAATGTTCCAATTAATTTTGGAATATTATATAGGAAAGGAAGTTGATCTACCCTAGATAGATAAATTTCACAAGGAATCTTATTTAAATATTGGGAAGCACAGATAAGGAAAGTAGACAAAACAACAACAAAAGCATCAAAGTTAACAAAGGAAATTACTTAATCTATATGTGAACAGCTTTTGAAAGTTGAGCTTATCAAAGAGTTTACATCTGAAGTGCTCTTAGAAATCAAGTCGTTAGAAGCACAGTGGAAACAAAAGACAGAAATGCAGGAAGAAATGGTTAAAAAAGTAAATGAGTTTGATCAAGAAAATTATTGGAATTTTATGATCAAACCTTATCATCAGTACTAAAGCCTATAGTCTTTAACTGATTCAAAAAAAATATCGCAGTCAGCACTCTCAAATGCAGTATTCAAGGGACAGGTCAAATCGAGAATTTCGCAGCCAACTCAGTTCAAACACATGCTAGATATTTGTCAACTTCGGGATCAAATACAAATGAAAGATCGGAATTCATAGTTATATTGTTACTTTATTTTCATAGATTGTAGTTAAAGTTTGTCTTACGAGGATGGTTGTTTGAAACTTCCTCTATTTTTATGTAATAATTTATTTTTAAATGTATTTAGTTTAGTATTTAAACCCCTCCCATGCATTTAGATAAGGGTCCATAAATTTTTCAAAAAACATTTGCAAATAATGCAATTTTGTATGTTTGTAAATGCTTTTATGGATTAATGGATTAATGGATTAATTCTTTAACTAATGTTGCACTATTGTACTCTTTAAATTGCTTGAAAGTGAAGAGGAGCAGAACTCTACTGTCAGTTTACATGAGTAGGACTTCATACATATGGTACTTCTATTCACTTGTATTAAGTTTTGATTTTTAGATTGACAATTACCTTTTTATTGCATTATATATTTGAACAGTTATCATAAATTAATGTTAAATGCACTTCTATGCTAATATTTGTCTATGATTTCTTATCTGATATATAATCACACATATGAATGCGATATACTTTTCACAATTATTTTAATCAAACTATTTTTTTAGAAGAGTCATCTTTACATAATTTTCATCTCTTTCAACTTTTAAATAATCTTCATTACTAATAGCTGAAGGATATCCCTTTAGATCGCATAAAGGATGAAAAAACCCGAGTATATAATAGAATAAATAATTTTAGGTAAATGCCTGAGATAGATTAAACTCATTTCCCATTGCATATTATATACGCAAAACACACCTCCAAAATCATCCTTATTGGGAAACTAGTCCCTTTATCCCTAGTCAGAGCCACCACACAAAATATAAAAGGACTTGCTCTAAGGTTCGGACTGGGTGGTTTTCCCCCATGTTGTGGCAATGGAATTCTGAGGCCTCAACAAGACCACAAATCAACAAATATCCTCTTGCTATATTAAGTGGGTGCTTCCAAAATCATTTCTCTTGAAAGTGAGAGGTACAAGGGTTAAATTTATCCCACCTTCTCATTTTTTCTCTTCACTAAAATGGTCATTTCATCTAATCCACACTAAAAAAATTCATCGTTATATCCATGCATTGTCAATTTATTTTAGGACTTCCACCTAGTGTTGAATATGTCAACATAGGAGAAGAGTTTTTCAACTCGTGAATTGAACTTGGGCAATCATTATAATAATTTTTCCAACTTGCTACCAAACCATAACATGAAAAACCTCTCCCCTGAATGTTAAATTGAATTTTTATACTGTATTAATGTAGATTATTATTCTTACTAGAGATAAAACCAAATGATTATTAAAAAAATAGTTGATTACTTGAAATCTATCAAAGTTTGAACTCTATCCATTTGTGGCATATGTTAAATAACACAAAAAGGTAACAATTTATAGCCATGATTTAGAATGAAATTCAATGATGGATTATCATTACATTTCGATCATAGTTTCACTTATGGCCCTACCGTGCTTAAAAGTGTTTAAGAATATTTGATTAGATTTAAAACCTCATAAAAACACGAAGAATATTATATTAATCAAAGTCTTAAATTTTATTTTTCCCAAAAAAAATGGATTAAAATATGTGCACTTTGTCTATATATATGTGTGTGTGTGTGGGGCGGGGGGGAGGCGATTGTTCTCGACGACTATCACCATGACCACATTTTCACTCTAATTTAGTTTCTCACAATTGAATTCATGGGTATACATCGAATGAGGAGTGTATATCAATTTGAAATAAAATCTTGAACATAGGGAAGTGGTCTTTTTTTTCTATTACAATTTGGTGTTGTTGAAGAGATAAGAAATCCCTGCCCTACTTTGAAATATTTTACCTATTTTAGTGATCACTAGTTTTCTTTATTTTTCATTTTATTTTTGCCTCCACGCATTTATTAATTTGATGGAGCTTTAAAATTTCAGTTTCCTTTTATTTTTCCCTCCATGGATTTATTAATTGCATATTTAACATTTTATTTTCCTTTTATTTTTCCCGCTACTCATTACACCAAAGGCGTTTAAAGGCATAGCTTGAAATTTTGATACATATCAAATTCAATTGTTAATTTCTATTGGTTGATTGCGACCCCACTCACTCCAATAAATTATTCCTTGGGACTAATCGAAACCTACAAAAATGTTTATTTGTGATTCACATTCTCATTATCAGGGCATAAGGAGGGCCTGGCAAATAAAACCGTTCCCTAGGCTTGTTCCGTATGGATGGAAGACACTGAATTTTTGGTGTAAATAGAGGGAGAATCTGAGCTGAAAGGGAAGGGTGAAAGGATCATTATTCATTCCCATCATTTCTGCATCACCTCGGTCCCTCCCTCACAGGATATACTTACAAGCTTAGGGATTCTAGAGTCTTCCATTTTCAAGCTAACAAGACTCAACCAAGATCACTCTAGAGAGCTATTATATTGTCATGTGTTTGCCCAACGGTCACCTCATATAGAATTAATTAATTCCTATGCTTTTTCCTTTTTCTTGATTTGATATAATCATTGAAAAATATCTTTGATGGAATGAACTCACTAATTATATTCCACTGAAGATGTTCAACCAGTTCATAATTGTTTAAGTATAGCTCAACCAAGATATTGGTTATTGGGAATTGAGTAATCGAGTATACCATCTAAATAAGATGTAAAAGGATGGTTGTAGGACATGAAAATACATTTCCAATTGAGAAGATTCATGCAGAAAATATTTTTCCACATGTTATGACATTCCTTAACAATTGTTGGTCCCCTTCAACTAACACATGATTGTTACTAGGAGGATCATTATAAAGAGGAACAAGTTCATCGTTTGGAGATATTCTTTGCCTTGTTGAAATCCTCGATGTCCATAATAATGGGGAACACGTTCATTGAAGAGATCTTGGTAGATATCTTTTGCCTCTTCCAAATATTATTCACATGGAGATTCATCAGGTGCAGAGTACGATAAAGAAAAGCTTAAGTAGCTAATTTTGCATAGCTAGAAGATGTCTATTCTTCAGAAAATTCATCTAGATTCAATCATGTCTCTATTTCGTTAGCATATTCATCTTTTGTATTGTATGTAATACATAATCTATCACATACATTCAAAAATATTGCCAAGGTATTTTTAATAAACTTGAATATTTCCTTGCTCCTTTTCAACATTTTTTTCCCATTCAAGCCTTTTATTTAGAAATAAAGATAAGCCAGATTCAATTGATTTCCCTGCCAATGAAAATATAAAGCTAATAATTTATGTTCTAAACATATTAATTTAATAAGAAAAATTGGCACCTAGTTTTCTAATTGCAATTGAAAGTTCGCATGATTTTTCCTTTCAAGCAGGGGTTTGGCACTGAAAAGGGAACAACTTTCAGAGCTTGTAACTTTGACCCTGCTTCATGAAATAACCTATAAAGCTATACGATAATTCATTTTAATGTCTTGAATTTTAATTTAAAAAATGTCACGTTAATTAGAAACTCCAGTTTAATGTTATCCTCTATTGAAGACAGGGTTCAAAAATGGTGTACATGACTGGACAATGTTATTGAGCCATTCTCGATTGGTAAATTGTGGTGACTGCATCTCCTTGATCATAAAAAATTAAGAGGAATTTTTCATTGGATGTGCTTATGAGTTTATTTTCTAACAAACAACATTGCCTCAATCTGAATATCCAATAGAAAAATATGCCCCTTGCATTGCCAAGATATTTTTGTATCATATAGATCCATTTTTTCTCTAATGTGCTACTATTTCAAATTCATATGTGAATTTTATATAATATGATGTTATTGAATATCAAAATAAGCTTTATGTGGTCCTATCACCTTTATGGGGTAATTAGGTTCTTATTTAGCTAATTAATCCCAAATATGATAGGTTATCTTTTTGAGACCATAAGTGGTCATGTAGAAAATATCAAAGGAGTATATATTTAAAAAAAAAATGAGATTAAATAAGACATTGCTCATCTACATAAAATTATATGCATAATTATGTTGTGTTACGATATTTCGTACACAACAACATGGGGTTTAAGACCTTGCTTCTAGATTTCCAGTGTCGTTTTTCTTATAGTTTGATTTGTGTGACAACATATTTTAGGTTTTACTTTGACTTTCTTTTGTTCCTTTTCTCTAATTATGAAATATTCTCTATTTTATAATATTTGTAGGATTTTAGATAAGTCTCAAGTTTATACACAACATGCATAGATGAGACCACTCGGAGTAGGCTAGTGTTTGCAATATTTTGATATAAACTCAAAAAAAGAAGAAGTAAATCTACGGTTTTGCCATTACACTTCATATGAACTAAATTTTGACCAATACGAATGAATACAACATTTTTTAATGTAAAACTACTATTTTATATGGTTGTTTTATTATTTATATGATTTTTTATTAACACTCATTGGTTTCTTGCACAACTGCTATAGTACTTGGTATTGATGAAGAGTTTGGACCTCAACTATTCAAATGTGATCCGATTGGTCATTTTGTTGGTTATAAGGCATCAACATATTCTCTCAAACATTTTATATAGAAATGTATCTATATACATTAAGTAAACTTTTGAGAATGGTTTATGGGTCCCTTTGTTAGAAGGGTGCATTAAGATCTGTTACAGTGCATGGAGAATGAAACTTGAGTCTTGAGCAATTATGGATATGACTGATTTCTTTACCACTATCATTGATTTTACTTAGATATGTGAATATTCTAATTATGATACAAATTTTTTATCTTTGATAAATGTATGAGTAATTCAAATGAGGTTTTTTTGTTAAGAATACATACAAAAAGTCGTTGTATATACAAAATTGAGAATATAGATGAGAAACATCACACACTGAACATTCATGTCATTTTGCATTGGTGGGCTTGTGGCTTTCTTGATTTTTGACGTTCATGCCATCTTGTGGACATTTTTTACAAATAAAATGTTTTCTACTACCTTCCTTAGGCTTTTTTCTTCCCAATGCGTCAGTTCTACCTGTTGTGGGTTCTTTCAGTGAATTCCCATGTGCTTCTTGAACCATCACTCTTCATGTTATCTCTAGGACTTGCAATCAAGGAATTGCATTTAATCTAAATATTTGGAAGCTCAAACTCACTTGAAATTATTTCTTGAACCTTCCATTTATTGCAATAGAAAAACATTGATGTATCACTTGCATTCATTGCAATTTTCCTTTTGTGATTTTTTTTACTACCATGATAAGGTAATGGTGGTTGTCGCAAAAACTTCATGCTATTTGGTGGAATCCTTATCAACTTCAACCTTTTTCTTATCAATAAGGCCTTTGTTGATAACTCCTTTGTTAATGATTACTCTACCAATGGTTCCTTGTTGATAAAATATCTTTAAAAGAAGGCATATGCCAATATTTTCTCTTGTTGATGACGAAGAGGTGTGTACATTAATTCAAAAGTTCCAGCAATACCTGAGTGGATATGACACTTTTATCTGGAAAAACGATTCACTATGGTACAAAACTAAGAAAAACATGCATAATCCTCAAAAATCAATTATAAATATTACACAAACCATGATGCTCAAATAAAAAACAAAATTTTTACTATAAATTATTAATGTGGTAATATGAATGAGAATGGAAAAAATATTATGAATCATAAACTCCAATTTCGCTCTCACTAAACATAAATATCATTTTATAGGATCACTATACCACTTGGCCAATATTATGGTAAATTCTCTAAATTTAAACCAAATCATAGTATGGTAAATTCTCTAGATTTAAACCGAAATAAAAATTTGGATAAAATTTTGGCACCACAACGTTATGATAAATTCTCTCGGTTTAAGCCAAATCAAATTCTTTGGACAAAATTTTGGTACCACAATTTGTTCCACTTTAATTTTATTTTTTCATATCACAATATGGTGTACCTAGAGGCATCTTTGGATGCCCATGGCATTGGCTATCTTGGATGTTATTACTCGACGCTGCAACACATTCAAGGTTTGAAGTCCTCAAATTCCATTTATAGATCATTGCACCCCATCCTCATCGTTGTTCAACACTCCCATATGATGCTCATTCACCTATGCAGATGTAGAGTAAACCAATAACTTGTAAAGGTATGGAGCATTCTTCCAGTTATGTCTTTGATATTTTTGCACTATAATGGTATAAATGATGGGCGCAAAGATGGTTTATTTGTTATTTTTGCTATTGAATACATTATTTCAAATCATCTATTACTGACCTGAAGATACTCATATGATATTGAATTATCTGGCTTCATCCTTGACCGAGATCACCTCTTTTTTTTTTTCTTGGGTTTCTTATCTAGGGTTTGTCCTTTAAGCTTGCTAATCTATTTTAGTGTGGGGTTTCTATTTTAATATTTTCCCGTATTATTGCTTAATTTAGTGCTACAAATAATTAACAGAGTGTCAATATCATCTAACTCAAATTTGATTCGAGTCTTAAACGAAAACAATACCATTTAATTAAAATCCACATCTCGACATGCTTGAAACCATAAACATATCCATGGATAACTTTTCTCCTGAGAGTGACAAATATTATGAAAACTTGAAAGTCCATGATTGTATAAATGAGCATACAAGGGGGATTACCCTATCATCTAAAATCAAAGAATTTATTTCGAATGAATTCCCCATAACACAATCAAAAGGAAAATATTTGGAAACCATTGTATTTTCATTCTTGTATCATTTTTGAGGCCTTTTTCAATTGAATCTCCTCACCAAACAAATCTCAATCCTGTGATTCTATTCATGTGTTTCCACACCTGTTTAGAGAAAGGAAATGACAAGATGATATGAAAGTTATATTCACCATTTTGTTTTCAAAGACTACAGTACCTAATACCATGAGTATTTATATTTTCCAGGATGTGTGATTCTAGTACCTCATTATTTAGAAGTAACCACATGAAAAAATGGGGTTTTGGAGACAGTCGAATCTCCAAACTTTGGAAAACCACGAATTTTAAAGGATCCAAGTGTCCCTGAGCATCTAAGGATTTGTTGAAATTTGGTTACCGGAGGACAGGTGGTTCCCTAAGGCTTTGATCTTTGGCCTAGGGAAAAGTGTCCAAAAGAATTTAATTTTTCTCCTAAAGTGACTTTATAAAGTTATAAAGTCAAATCTAATTTAAAAGTGACTTTAAGTGATAAAGTTACTAAGTTTAATTTTAAAGTGACTTTAATAAAGTCAATGTGAAATTAGAAAGAGAAAAGTGACTTTGTAAATAAATGACTAAGTGGGTCTTTATTAAAGCGGGGTGACTTAAAAATAGAAAGTGAGATTTAAATGAGCATTTAATCTCAGCCCTAGATCTAAAGCTATCTCAGCCATTGGATTTAAGGATTCCCCAAAAGTCATTTAGGGTTAGGTTAAAGGAGGAAAATGAGGGAAAAGGTCATTCATTCTTTCATGAGCAGATTAAGAGAGGAGGAGAGAAAGCAAAAGAGAAATTTCTGAGCAGTGAGGAGCTACAGACTTTAGCAAATCCGTACAACAGCAAAGATGCACGGTTTCCAAGCCAGAAATCCGTACAGAAGTAGTGTGGCACATTTTTCGAGGAAGGAGGCATTGTTTTCAAGAAATCTGTACAACTTCAGCACAGTTTTCTAGGCAGGTTCTGGGCACGAAAATCGAGGAGAGAGATTGTTGTTTGGTGGCACAAATTTCGAGGAAATCCATACAG
This sequence comes from Pinus albicaulis, assembly GCA_034641835.2. NCBI lineage: Eukaryota > Viridiplantae > Streptophyta > Pinopsida > Pinales > Pinaceae > Pinus > Pinus albicaulis. Next base: position 1,274,781,938 of record CM076582.1, read on the forward strand.
TTGCCGTACAACATCTTCAGCACTGTTTTCGAGGCAAAAGGAGGCACAAAAATCGAGGAGGTGTTGCTGTGTATTCCGTATAGTAGTACGACCATACAGTTGGGCACAAAAATCGAGAAAGGAAGTCAACATTTAATGTTGTTTTAAATGCTGTAAAATTTCTGTTTTGTTAGTTTACTGTTCGACACATTTTCCAAGGCAGTGTATAAGTACGGAAATCGAGATAAGTACATTTGTTAAGTTGCTGGAAATTTTGCTGTAATTTCTCTCTCACTGTAAAAGTTTATCAGAAATAAGAAGAGCTTTCGAACTGGTTTTCCCCAAGAGTTGTAGGGGGTCTTTCCAGGGTCACATTGACAAAAAATTAGCGTGTCAAAATTCTGTGTGTGGTTGATTTATTTTTTGAGTTTTTATTTCTGCATTTCAGCGTTGTGAAATTTCCAGAATTAGTGTTTTCAGAAAATATTGTTTTTTCCAGCTTGCTGAATGTATGGCTATGGGAATGGGCATTTAACTATATGGGAGAAATAAGGAGAAACTAAAAACCGGGGTTGGGTTATCAAATTTCTACATGGTATCAAAGCTATTTTGCTGAAAAGTGTAGTTTGGGACAGTAAGAAGAAAAATTACAGCAAACTGATTTTTCACACAGAAATCATTACCTTTACTACAACAGTGTTATTTTCAGTTTATTAGGACAACAAGCATGTCTTTGGGCTTGAGGGTGGAGGATAGGTTGGATGGGCATAGTAACTACAGTATATGGAGGGAGAGAATGCCGAGCATCTTTGAGGAGGCAGAAGTCTGGGATATCATGGTGCATACCGCACAAAACCTTGTTAATGTGCCTACTGATGCTGTTCAGTTGGAAGCGTTTAATAAAAAGAATAGCAAGGGTAAGAGACTGATTCTAGATGGAATCAAAGACCATTGCATTCCTCATGTGAGAGGAAAGAGATATGCTCATGAGATGTGGACAACATTGACCAATCTCTACTAGAGTACCAATGAGAACAGGAAAATGGTCCTAAGGGAGAAGCTGAAGACCATTAAGATGGGTAAGACTGATAGTGCAGTTGGATATCTCACAAAGATTACTAATGTGAGAGATGCATTGGCAGCAGTTGGAGAGGTCATTCCACCCACTGAGTTGGTGCGGATTGCAGTGAATGGCCTTCCCAGTTCATGGCTGAACTTTGTTGATGGGGTTTGTGCACGTGAGACCCTTCCCTCTTGGGGGAGGTTCTGGGATGATTGCATACAAACAGAAATTAGAAAGAGCCAACTTGGGGTAGCCAAACCAGTTGAGCAGGATGAGGATGTAGCACTGTTGGCAGGAGGCAAGAAAGGCAAGGGAAAGAAGCAAGCTTCCACAAGTGTTGGTGGGGGCAAAGGCAAAGGTAAAGGTAAATAGGGGAACACGCAGAAGGACTATTCCAAGGTGAAGTGTTGGAATTGTCAGAAGATGGGACACTATGCAGTTGTGTGTCCGGAGAAGAAGAAGAAGAAGAAGGGGAAGAACCAGAGCATGGCAGCTTCAGCAGAGGTTGAGGACTTTGCAGATCGTTTTGACCAGGAGTTTGGGTTCACTGCGTGTGAGTCCTCTAGTGCGGGATCATCTGCCATAGAGGTTCAGGGGGAGCATGCATTTCCCTCGATTAGCGGAGCATCTTCGGGTATCTGGTATGTGGACAGTGGGGCTTCACGTCATATGACAGGAGTCCGTGAGTACTTCTCAGAGCTTTCAGAGAGTGGCACCGATGTAGAGGTAGTACTCGGTGATGACAGAGTTGTTAGAGCAGTCGGTGTGGGGACACTGACATTTCAGAGGGAGTCTAAACCTCCCTTGAAGGTGTCAGATGTTCTATATCCTGTCATGGATGAGGAAGAACTACATATTCGTCTCAAAGATTGGAGGACAAGAGGGTATGAGATACTGTTTCAGAGAGGATAGGTGGCCGATATATCTTAGGGGTGCCTATCCGATTCAAACGAGAGTGATAGGTGTGAGCCATGCAAAAGGTGTAAAATTTTGAATTTTATCCCCTTGGCATTGAGTAGTAAATAAACCAGCAAGCTAGCAAACAGAGGACTGGAAGGAGATTTGGCACCGCAGATGGGGCATGTATCATGGAGCCTTAAGGACATTGCGGGAGATCACTACAGTGTGCCAATTTCAAGACTGATCACTTTGATACATGCAAGAGGATGTGCAATGGGCAATTTTTCCAAATCCCCTCTTTTCCCACTAAAGGATAAACAACCTGATCGGATACTTGATTTGATTCATTCCGATGAGCGGGGCCAGATGTCTCTTCATGTTTCCTTGAGTGGATATGAGTAGTATGTATTATTCATTGATGATCACTCCAAGAGGGCCTGGATTTATTTCTTGAAGACCAAGAGTGAGGTATTCAAGAAGTTTCGGGAGTTCAGAGCTCTTGTGGAGACTCAGATAGGTTGGAAGATCAAGTCCCCGAGGTCGAACAGTGGAGGAGAGTACACCCTTGGTGAGTTTGTTGATTATCAGACAGAGTGGGGGCAAGAATTAGAGGAGTTCATAGTGCCCAGCAACCCTAAGTAGAATGGGGTTGTGATGAGGAAGAACAGATCCAGCATCGGAGGGGCTAATAAAAGCCATGTTACATGTTTATAAGTTGTTAATATTTTTGTGGGAAAATGCCTACAACACTCCTATATTTTTAGAACAAGAGTTCCATCGTGCCTTGGGGCATGTGACTCGTAGGAGGCTTTTTCAGAAGAAGCCCGATGTTGGTCATCTTCGTATCTTTGGGTGTATTGCATACTCCTACATACCCAATGAGAATAGGACGAACTAGATCCCACCTCAGTAGATTGGTATATTTGTGGCTTCAAAGGCCTTTAAAATTTATATTCCCACACAAAGGAAAGTCACATGTGGGATGTGGGACTCGAGGAGGATAGGGCCTTTAGGAGGTCACGGGAGTTAGAGTATCTAGATCAGCCAGACCCTCAGCAGCAGCTGAGTCAGTCACAGGGATCCAGTGGGCAGGGATCAGGAGGATCCAGAGGTACATCTATGACGATGTCAGGTCCGTCAGTGAGCAGTGGCTCACAGAGTCAGAGGGGTGGTGCTTCGGGCAGCATGCAGAGCAGTCCACAGAGCAGTTCACTAGGGAGTCCACTGATGGATAGTTCACACGGTACCTCAGCTTCTACAGGTTCAGGTGCAGGCAGGAGGACAGCAGACAGACAGTCAGGAGTTCAGGCTCCTGATGACGATGAGGAGGAGGAGTTTCATTCTCCAGTGGGAGAAGTGTGCTCAGGGAAGAGGAAGCCCAAGTGGCTTCAGGACACCTTGAGAGAGGCCACATCTGTTGCTGCGCCTAAGAGGCCGGTCAGAGAGAGCAGACCACTTGAGAGGTTTTGTAGCTATATGGCAATGGCTACCAGCATCCTTGACTCTGAGCCTTCTAGCTATGAGGAGGTAGCTAGCCAGCAGGTCTGGAGAGAGGCCATGCAGGAGGAGTATTCTTCTATCATGAAGAATGATGTTTGGGAGGTGGTTTCGAGGCCTGAGGGAAAATCCGTGGTTACTTCTAGATGGCTTTACAAGGTAAAGCATGCTGCAGATGGCAGCATTGAGAAATTCAAAGCGAGGTTTGTGGCTAGAGGGTTCTCCCAGGTAGAGGGAGTTGATTATGAGGAGACCTTCACTTCCGTGGCTCGATATACTTCGATCCGCTCCATTATATCGATAGCAGCAGAGATGGGTTGGAAGATCCACCAGATGGATGTGAAGACCGCATTTCTCAATGGCTTCATACAGGAGGAGGTGTACATTGAGTAGCCATAGGGCTTTGAGGTGCATGGGAAGGAGTCCCATGTGTGCAGACTGAAGAAGGCCCTTTATGGCCTGAAGCAAGCTCCCAGAGCTTGGTACTCCAGGATAGATACATACTTGTAGGAGATGGGTTTCACAAAGAGTGAGGCAGATCCGAACCTTTACTATATTGTGATAGGTGAGGAGCCTCTCATTCTGGTGTTGTATGTGGATGACGTAGTCATTACAGGTGCAGAGAGACTCATAGAGCACTGCAAGAGAGATCTTGCGGCGGAGTTTGAGATGAAGGACATCGGCTTGATGCATTACTTTTTGGGTTTGGAGGTGTGGCAGGAAGAGGGGCATTTCTTCCTGGGACAGGGGAAGTATATTGTGGACATCCTTGGCAGATTCCACATGGAGGATTGTAGACCCATGTCGACACCGATGATCACCAACTGGAAGAAGCTTCATGCTTCGGATTCCGAGTTGGTGGATCCCACATTGTACAGGCAGCTGATTGGTTCCTCGATGTATTTGGTCAACACTAGATAAGATATATGTTTGGTAGCCAATACGATGAGCCGGGCCATGTGTGAGCCTAGAGGGTGGTAATCGGGTTGCAGAACACATTTTGGCAAGACGGCAGGGATAGTGGATTATGGTCTGGATTATAGGCGGGGGGATGGAGTGAGATTGGCAGGTTACACTTATTCTAATTGGGCAGGTTGTGCTTCTGATAGGAAGATCACTTCAGGGTGCTGTTTTTGGTTGGGTTTGGTAGTGGTGTTGTGGTTCAGCCAAAAGCAGTAGTCAATAGAATTGAGTTCAACTGAAGCAGAGTACATGATAGCCAGTCTAGCTAGTTGTCATGCCATCTGGATTTGCAAGATGTTGTTTGGCTTATTTGGTCAGCCATTGATACCTTCAGTGATATATTGTGATAATCAGAGTTGCATTAAACTCACGGAGAATCCAGTATTTCATGACAGTTCAAAGCATATTGGGATCAAATATCATTTCATCATAGACTATGTAAAATTATAGTGACTTTAATAAAGTCAATGTAAAATTAGAAAGGAAAAGTGACTTTGGAAATAAATGACTAAGTGGGTCTTTATTAAAGTGGGGTGAATTAAAAAATAGAAAGTGAGATTTAAATGAGCATTTAATCTCAGCCCTATATCTAAAGCTATCTCAGCCATTAGATTTAGCGATTCCCCAAAAGTCACTTAGGTTAGGTTAAAGAAAGAAAAGGAGGGAAAAGGTCATTCATTCTTTCATGAGAAAATTGAGAGAGGAGGAGAGAAAGCAAAGGAGAAATTTATAGTAGTGAGGAGAAGGAGGGCAGCTGATAGAGACTTCAACAAATCCGTACAACAACAAAGAGGCACTGTTCCCAAGGCAGAAATCCATACAGCAGGAGGTTGGCACATTTTTCAAGGGAGGAGGCACAATTTTCAAGAAATCCGTACAGCAGCTTCAGCACTGGTTTTTGGGCAGATTCTGAGCATGAAAATCAAGGAGAGAGACTGCTGGTTGGTGGCATAGATTTCAAGGAATTTCATACAACAGTCGTACAACAGCTTCAGAATAGATTTCAAGGGAGAAAGAGGCATAAAAGTCAAGAAGGAGGTACTTCTGTGTATTCTGTACAGCAGTACGACCGTACAACTGGGCACAAATTTCTAGAAATTCATTTCAACATTTAATGATGTAATAAATGCTGTAAAATTTCTATTTTGATTTTTTCCTATTTGGTATGTTTTTCCAAGTTGGGGTAGAAGCACAAAAATCGAGATAAGTACATTTATTAAGTTGCTGGAATTTTTGCTGTAAATTCTATTTAACTGTAAAAGCATTTATCATAGCTTTCGAACTGGTTTTCCCCAAGAGTTGTAGGGGGTTTTTCCAAGGTCACATTGACCAAAAATCAACATGTTTATTTTTTGTGAATGGCTGATTTATTTTACTGAGTTTTATTTCTGCAATTTCCAGCATTTGAAAATTTCCAGAATTTGTGTTTTCAGAAAAATATTTATTTTTCAGCTTGTTGAATGTATGGCTATGGGAATGGGCATTTAAATATTTGGATAAATAAGGAGAAACTGAAAACCGGGGTGGGAAACATAAATTTCTACAAGATTTATATCTTTTATTAAATGTGTAATCTACAATGGGGATTCAAAGACAAAACTAGAGTGCCATCTTCATATTTTAAGAAAACAGGGCCAGACTTGATATTTTCTATATATGTGTCCCAAATAGAATAATCCTCTACACTTAAGTTCCAACTTTGTCTGAGAGTCAGTTCTTATGCCAAATCCAAATTATTGTCATAATGTTATCTTCCACTTGTGATAAGGTGATTGTTATATAGTATTCTAATGTAATCTTGGGCTCATTTCCACTCCCAACCTATGAATTGTGCCATAAATCAAGAGACTTGAATCATAAATATTTTCACACATATGAAGGGAAAAATAAACTAAGAATAGCCTTAGAATATGAACATTAATATGTTGATATGCTTCTTGGAAATGAATTGGTTGTTCGTTACCTATGTCTACTAGTAGTATCTCCTTGAAAATAATGATTGCATACTGGTACATTGTTTGTGCTTTTTCTCAATGTTTTCGAGTTATCATTGCATGAATTTTCGGATAGGGGGCCACGAGGGCATTATTTTTTTCCTTTATGATCTATAGATTTTGATTAGCCTTGGATGTTAGGATATTTTCGTTCATTTGTAACCTTTGAATTAGATATTGGAATAACCACCTCTTTACAAGATACATATGATCTAAGGGACCACACAACCCCATCAAACTCACATCGAAGTGAACCACAGAGTTCCACCATGCCATGATATAGATATTGTAACCATTAAAAGTATCATTTTATGCAAAAAAAACAACATATTATCATAGCACCTTGAACCTACCCATATCCAAGGGCTTGGTCATTTGAGAATTTGAAGGAAAATAACCTTAGATCAATATCAACCCCTCCTTAACTCCACCATACCTCAATTCAACTTTACCAGTCAAATATTTAGACACCATATCATGAACTCTTTAGGAGTCCTACAAATATTTTATACATGACTAAGATAAGTGGTTCAAATCTCTCAAAATGATAAAGATGAAAATAACTAGTTTAAGCAACATATGCAAATGTAAATAGAGTAGATTTTTTATAGATCTGATTTACAAACAAGAAATAGGCACCCTCCTATTTGAGAACCATAGCACCCAAATTCCCTTTTTCTACTTTTAAATAGATATGTCATGGTTCCATAATCAAGAGCACCAATCGTGAAGGCAGTTGACTAAGAAGCATATCCAAATCCAAGCACGAATCGATATTGAGGCCTAGTTCCTGCCCTAGCAGACCTAGTCAATGTTATGACAAGTAGTGTGCATAAGAATGTGTTACTTCTTTATATTTAGCTAGGGTTGTGATACATGTTCTTGATCCACAACCACCTACAATGAATGATAAAGGGTAAAGGCTGAAGGATTTTGGTTACTGTCTAAGGGTTAAGGTATCCTTGTTGAGAGGCTTATTTTTACCTTCTCTAGTAAGTATGGTCATGAAGGCTCCTTCCCAGTGAAAGGATTATATTAAAAGGGGCCTTGAGCTAAGTGACTGGTTCTTAGGATTATTATTTTTGGGAGAGCAGATTGATACAGTGATAGTTTCTCTGACATGGTTTGTGTGGATTAAGGGTGATGGGAGTGTACTTTCCTATCTAGGGGTACTGATGCTAATTATGCCTGGCCATTTTGATTTTTGGGTCCTTGGGATGCCAATATCGAGTATGATACTAGCCTAGGGTATTCATCAGTGGCTTATGGTGGTAGTGAGATCCTTGCAGAGGTGAGACACTGTCAAGTATGATACTATCATATCTGGGGATATTCATCAAGGGCCTAAGCTGGTAGTAAGTTCCATGAACACCATAAATCTGAGGCGTTTGGGAGTGTTGTAATACTAGGATCCTCTCCACCACACCAGGGTTGATAAATTGGATGCATGATCATTGGATGATTATGTGATTTGAGTGAAACATTGGCCATGTGTTTTGTCTTTACCTATCCATCACCTCATTGAGCTTTATCCCTACTCGAGGGGAAACACTTGGTTCAGGTGAATGCATTTGGTTGTGTGGAAAATAGATCCTTGGGTGAAATTCACCCCTGGTTTCTTACTTGCTAGATGATTAATAGTCTGGACCAATGGCTAGGTTTCAATTAAGAGAAGGAACTCCAGGTACTAAAGTGTTTCTATTTCCATTGTTACCATTTATGCTTTAAGATTCACTTGATTTCAATTATGAATATGTTTCTTGAATGATCTTACTGGTCGTAGAGTCATACTTTATGTTCTGGAATTGAGTAGATTCAGGCTTAGGTTAGAGAATATAGTCTTAGGAAAAATAATTTTCTATGATTAAGTGGGTAACACCCTCCTAGGAAGGATGGATTTGAAAATTTTTATTGTCAGAATAGATTCCAAACCATAGAGGACAATGTGTACTTACCGTTAAGAATAGTGCCAAGTTGTGATGAACTTTATTTGAACCCTGTAGGCGATGCGCATTTTCTGGAACTAAATTTTTATGGAAAACTGATGAGTATATATATTTGTGTTTTGAAGTTGATTATTGTAAATCCATTTGTTTTCTTTCCCAATTCTTGTCTTTTTCAACTTTTGGTTGGTAGGCATTGTGAGGGAAGCATGTATAGGCAGTTTGAATTCTAATTGTGGAAGTATACAAACCTATTGTTTTTCATGTTGTTTCTTGCATTGAATCATTGTGGGTATGATGTTTAGAGTTGTGTTTTGTTCACATTCAGCCCAACACCAGATTATCCTGAATCAAATTCTTGGAAAGAGTTTTCACTACCGATATTGAAATACCAAGTTCATAGTGCAACCAACTGTCAAGGTAACACTTTGAAGAAGATGTAAACATGGGTATCTTTCCCATGCACCTAAAAAAATTCAAAAATTCGACCAACATGCTCAACAAGGTTAACTACCTCTTTTCAAGAAAGTATTATACTAATTGGAAGAAGAATCTTATCAAATTCAATGTTTAGAAAGAATCATTGATATCACAAGAGGTTTTGAACCTATCTTCATGGCATCTCTTCATACATGCTTTTCATAATCATCCTAAGGGCCAACCTAATTCCTCTTTGTACATAGAAAAATATTAGGATCGGCAAGTACCTTGTAAAGGTCACCATCCTACACACATCTAGCTAAATTCCTTGGAGTTGCTAGACTACAATAAGTGATAGTGCATTGTTTTCCTTCAAATGAAAATCTATACGGAAAATATATCATAGAAGAAATTGAAAATCAATTTTTCTTCAAACAAAAATTAAACAGAATATCTTTCAACTGAAACATTGTTCTCTAGAATGAAATGGGTCCCACTTATTTCATATGATATGTAGTGTCATAACCTAAATTCACTCTACTTCCTTTTTCCTACTCTTGAACCATGTTGAAGAGTGCAAGTCATGTCTCGATACCCCACTATTCATATACCACTTAACACTTGACATAATGTTGGAAGATAAATAGCAGACCATAGAGAAGCGAGTCTCAAGCTTTGATGATTGCTCATCCACTCTTGCTACAATTCTTGGACTCCCTGAAACCTATTTCTGTTGCTTGGAGTTCACATCATCTTCTTTGGACATTGGTTGGCATAATGTCCCTTCTAGTCTCTGGATCTGCACTCTTTCCTATATTTATTTTCTTAGTCTTCAACTTTTTTCTTACCACATTTTTTCCATCTTCTTCCAAGTCTTGTGGCTGGGCGATATTTATTGTACTTATTTTATATAGAACTTGGGAGTATTTAGGCACAAAGTGATTCACATTATTCATAATGTTCCACAAGTACTAGTTTGGATATTACATATCTTCTAATGTATCTCAACCTCTAGACAAACTCTAGAATACCAACATTACATTACTAATAGTTTATTTTGTTTTCCATCATATTTATCAAAACATTATGGAATTTCTCATAATGTGTGTGGATGATGTGTCCACCTACCATTTTTTATCATATAATTTCATTTTACAATCAACTAAAAGTAGATGAGGAACATCTCTAGTCTGAAACATATTCAATCCAAGAAAATTATCTCACCAAACCATATGAAAAGGCGTGAATCACATATTTCAAATTTGAAACTCATGCATATAACCTATGATCCATCAAAGTTATAAACTCACAATATAAAATTAAATGAAACCATCTAGATTCCATTCCTCATTATCCAAAAAATGCTCTTGTTACCACACCAAGACATAATTCTTCATATTCTCTACAACTAATTCTCTAGATTCATTTCCTAGAAATGTTGAAGTACCTTCACTAATACTAAAATATATCTCTTGATTATTCTTTGGCAGCCTGGTGGCTTTAAGTCAACATTTGATGGCCATTTTGTGGTTCCCATTAGCACTATTGGGTACTTTTATATATTTCCATTAGTCACTTGGTTGACACTTGATAGGTTTTCAGTCCTCAAAAAATTACTAATGGAAACCCTTGAATTTTTAGTATGGTTTCGAGTCCTACTTATAATTTTCACATCGTCTATCTTCCATACATATTACCCAACTATAATTCCTGAGAAAAATTTCTCACATCTCTATCTATTCATTCCATTCCTCCTCTGCCTTCTCCTCAATTAGTGTAACAGAAAAGTCTTCCTCCAAGTATTCAATGTCTTCTTCCCATAACAAAAAATTATTCCACCAAGATTTTAGTCTCTTCTTGCCATAACATATTTTTAGGCACTATGTTATATGATATAATTGACACTTATATGGGTCTCGTATACTTCTTGCAATTGATTAGTCAAGTGTATACCTTTAAATATGCTCTGTCACAATTTCTCATTGTGCATTAGCCTCCATGTCGGTATTCAAGTCAACATTTGACAGGAACATGATGGTTATTGTTAATGTTTGGTAGATGTTTGTTGGCTTTCTTCTGGGTACTTGGTCAACAATGGACACTTGGTAGGTTCTCATTTTTCAACATATTTCTGATGGAAAATTCTTGAATTTTTAATGTTGTTTTGAGTCTTATATATACATTTTACATCCTTTTTTTTTCTTCCCATGCAAGCTTACCCACCATAAATAATAAGGCTTGAAATTTAGAGTGACATGTATCACCTTTTTTTCCTCTTCTTTCTATGACACTCTCTAGTATTTATCTGAGACAACACAATTTTAGCATTTGATTTGATGTAGTTTCACCAAAAGCCCCAAGCTCAAGACCCGTGTCCTGGAGATCAATGTAGATATCCCCAAGTTCTATTGGAGCATCCACTACCACTTCCTAAGTGTAAAATTTCCTAAGCTCCTTGTTTGTACCCAACACAGAAAGGCATCCTACCTTAACAACAAAAACTAACTCCCTGTGAAGTATATCAACCTTCATAGCAACACACTTCAAATATATAGGGGACTAATCATTCCACACTATATGGGCAATAGAAATTTTCAAATCCATCAATAAGGCACGACCACTCTCATAACTATGTCCCAGTTCTTCCTCTACATTGAAAGCTATATAATATAGACATTCTTTATGATATTCTCATCGAGTAAAAGGAAGCATTGCAACAAGTTCAACCATTCATCCATACATCTTTGTCATGAAGTCTTCACGAGGTATTTTACAAATTTGTAGAATTTTTACATGGAATTAATATTTTAATTCCTATACATCAAAAACATCCAAATCCTTGGTATTGATGTAAAATATTCCCTTGAATAGATTTTCATCATTATTCACCAATTTCACACCACTTTGGAAACACTGGAAGATAGTCTTTTTCTCCTTTTCAAGATGAAAATCCTGATTAAGGGGAAAAAATACCACAAATGGTAATCAATATTTAACTAACTATGAAATTTAAAGGAAAGAGGGACATATGATAATATAAACAAATGAGTGTTTCCTAATGTCCTTACCATCCCATATCCATGTTAACCTTAGATCTATAAAACACTTAGAGGGATCAAATCCCTTGAGGTGCAAGCCTTTTTGACAATTTAAAAACTTTATGAAACCCCAAAATATAATTTGGTTTAATTGTTTTACTCCTTGTGTCTTCAGGGAAGATCCCAATTTCATCACTTATGACCTGTTCTTATTATGTAAATGTAGTTTTCTTTTTGATTTTTTATCCTTTTTGTTCAAGGTCTCTTCTCTAATACCAATGGAACTTGTATCAGCGTTCGAAGAAACATTAGAATGTGGTTCTCCAATAATTATACTGATATGAAAATCAGACTCGTTTCTAGGAGCTCCTCTTTTGAGAGAATTCTTACTTTTATTAGGCCCTATAATAGAAGACACATTTTGAGAAAATAAATGAATAATATGCAATCTTACAAGAACTAGTTTGCCCAAATTGCATTAATTAAAAACTCTAGAAAATAATGTCGACTAGGTACGAAGCATAAGATGTTCACAATTTTACTTTCTTCCTAAGCCAAGTGTCAAACTCATATAAGTACTACTACCATTACTACATTTTAACTTTGGCTAGAGGAAGATATTTAAATAAGTATCATCCATAGAAATGATAACATATTTTGAATAAAAAAAAGTAGACAATTGTTTTTGGTTGCTTTAGTTAGTAAGAAAAATCTATATGATAAAAATGTGAACATGTTCTCTCCTTGATGCTTCATCCAAAAAATATGTTAAAGATATACCTCTAGTTCTTCAGTGAGTTTGAGTCATATAAATAGTTTAAAACTGTTTCCATTATCTGAAGGCCTTGTTCTATAATGCGTTTCTAAGCCAACATTTAAGTAATTTCAAAGAGCTCAGATATTAACATTATAAAACAAGTAGGAAAACAAGAAACTATGAGAAATATGGAAATATGTTACTAGGAATGAGAAACATAAAATGAAATGTGAAATGGAGTGAAATGGATTCTGCATGGGAAATGAGATTCCTAGGTTTCACAAAGAGAATTTTTTTACAGTTATTTTCAACACAAAAGAATAAATGAAAGTTTTAATTATCAACATTCATCATATAGAAACAATGTCTTACAAAATTTAAATTTGTAAAATTGAGAAGAAATATCACATTCAAATTCATAATACATATTTAGAATAAAATTATCCATCCTCAATACCATGATTCATATTATAACAAAGTTTGCAACAATGAAAATATCTAAAAATTCACTATACAGTCCATAAAATACCATAGATGCATCCTGATCCTAAATCTATTGAGCACCGAGGAGAATAAAAAAATCCAGGTGTGAACCTCTCAGGAGTTAGTTCTTAAAAAATCTAGGGTTAATATGGATCTATGTTGCATAATGGTTGTTATCACTGGAAAATCAGACTAGCAAAAGACATCATGAAACATCAAGCAGAAGGATTTACATGATTGAAAAACATTAGAGAATCTAGAAAATTTAACTTTCTCTAAGGTCAACAGGAAAATTATAATATTGCACACTAAAGAAAATAGACAAGTGCGCTCAACACACATTTTTCTTCGATAGTAGCGTAGGTCTCCACGTATTTCCCTCAATAAGCCACATGGTCCTGAGTATGGTGGAAGGTCACCATCCGGGACCACTTTGCACACTTTAGGCCGCCCAAGGATAGCCACCTAGAGCCACCTTGAGACCTAAAGTGAGCACAAAATGGAATTAACCACCACTCTTGGGTAACTATCCACAATTATACCAAGAGAGGGAAGAAGATTTGAATTTTTCATGTAAAAGGCCAACATGAGAAGAAAAATTTAGAACACATTGTTATGCTAACCAAATTTCCCATGAGAAATCCAACAGTGTATTGTCCAAGCAACAAGAGAGTGAAGGGATTCATTTTTTGGCCATCCAACATCTCAATCCCAAAGGAGAAGTGCATCAGTTGTCTGATATTCGATCACTTATTCTAAGAGAAGAGAGAGGCTTGCAGATAGCTTAAGGGGAGAGCCCCCCTTGCTTTGAGCATTAGAGCTCCATAGCTCTAAGGACTCACTGCGAGTGTTTATCGTTCTACCTATTTTTTACCACCAGTGGCTAATAAAAGGGGATATGTTCTCCGTTAGTATTATTAGTTCGTTTACTCGATATTAAGCTTTTGTTATATGTGTATTTGTTGTTTTTTGTTTCCTCCTCTTTTTTGTAGTATGTTATGTTGTATAACTAGTTTTTCTACATGTTATGGTGCTTCCTTAATCATCTAACAACCCATTTTTAGCCCAATGACATTGCTTTTAGGCTAGCAGTCACTCCTACCAAGCATCGGTGTTTTTATTACACCCTTTTACTAAACAAACCAACACAGGATTGGTGACTCCACTTATTTTTCCTCTTAAGCTAAGTGGTTGTGGTTTTGTAGAACTTCTTTTCTGCTTAGGATTGTTGCAGGACCAACTCTCCTCTTCCTCAACTTCTCTCATTCATCCTCTGTGAACAGATTCAGTTTAGTAGAATCAAGATTTTCGTGCACAATAAAACCATGTGCATTCAATATAGACAGACACGTCGGTCTGTGCACGTTCAACTCAAATAATCACTCAGATTTGCACGCCTGTGTAGAAAGAACCCGTGTGGAAACTAGTGAACCATTTTTTCAGTAATTTTTCCATTTTTACAAGTTTAAGGTGACTTGAAACCCAGAATAAATCTTATAGCACTGTGTTATGGTGTACCTTGACTCTTATAACATGTTTTTAGCTAACTTTAGCTTAGTTATTTCATATTTCTAATTTTTAGTTTATTATTACAAATTCACATAGTTTAATTAGGAGGCACGTAAGTGGTTAAAATCCACCCATGCGATCTAAATGAAATTATTAGTAATAATTGAAACTAAAAACGTAGGTAATTAGCAAGGAGTAAGTGGCCCATATCCATGCATGCTATGGTAGTTTCCATTCTTTCCAATTTTTGCATTAAGTTTAGATTAAATTTTGCATTAGGATTCGTGACTAGGATCAAATTATCTTGGAAGGTAAGTGATATTTGCTACCCTCGCACCTCTTGGTGACCTTGGGCATGGATATGAATCCTCTCTTTTGATCTTTTTCCATCTCCCTATAGTGAAACATTTAACCTAAATAGGAAAATTTGTAAGTGGCCCATTATCCACACATCATTTACTTTTTGAAAGGAAAAATCAAAACATAGTTTAATTAGGAGGGAGTGTAAAGGATGATCGCATATCCACATCCTGTAAACATTGTGATTGTACACATTTCCACACCATAAGCAAGGTAATACTCCTTAAAACTAACCATCAATTGAACTCATTAAATATCTCCACAGGGGTCACAAGATAATTAATAGTTCAGGTTAGGACCATTGGGGGAAGGCATCCAATTAGCTGCCATGGTCAGTTTACATTATTGAAACATAGAAGTTGAATATTTAGGGAGCTTTAAACACGTATATCCTCCCATGGAAAATAATTCATGAGCACCACAAAGACTCGATTCAGTAGGAGTTAAGCTTAGACTCAGTGTGTACGGTACTATTTGGGACTACCTGACATATATAGTGCTTGGTACTTCTAGATGAATACCAAGAAGATAAAGACTTGAACACTCACATGGGATGATGGTACTTAGTGGCTAGATGTAGGGTACACTTTTGTATAGGTGACGGTGCAGGTAGCACTGAATCCTCTTACCATTACCTTGGTCGATTCTTTGGCTACTAGAAAGTGTCACCAGTTCTTTTGGGACGTTGGCCCCATTACCCACTAGAAGATATATTCAGAAGGCCCAGTTACAATTCAGAGTGTGAGGATTATTAGGTCTTCTAGTATTTTTTAGTATCTTACGTAAAACAATCGAATCACATTTTTTGATTGACTAATCATATAGGATTAATCTAAAGTGAAATTAAGCTTTTATTTTTTATTTGTTTTATGTATGCGATCACTTTTTGCTTTGATATATAATTTCTCTCCTCTTAGAAAACTAAAAAATATTTCCAAAAAAAAAACCTATTCGAAACCATAACAGATCCAACAAGACCTCATCGATCTAGACATTTTTTGGACCCGCCCCCCCCCATTAGAGGGAGGAGTGCTAGGTCTTTCGCCATTTAGGCTTCAAAGACAACACACAACCACCCTTATTAATTCATACTTTATCGAGGCATTTTTAGCTTGGAACCCCCAAGGGTCACCCAACACCACACCTGTGGAAACCCCCTCAGGGTCACCACACACCACTCCTCCCACAAGCCCTAGAGGGCAGAGGAGCGCTACCCATTCGGGGAGCCAACAGAATACACATCCGAGTACGTCACAGAAAAAAACCATACACAACTAGAACCCTGTGTTTTCACAGTATACAATGGTGCTCAACACTCAGTTAACTTTCCTAGCATCTTTAAACTTACCTGATCTATCAAAGTGAAAAAATGACCCCATTTCACACAATCCCATTTGTGCCCCCATGCCCACAAATCTCCCTTTGGATATTCCAAAGTTCAAAGGGAAGCAAGTGGATGACCCTGGAAACCATGTAATGAATTTCCACCTATGGTGTTCTTCAAACAATATTATTGATGATTCGATTAAGACTATTTTAGCACACCTTAACCAGACCAACCGTGAAATGGTATGTGGAGCAGCCTTCGGCTTCACATGGAACCTTTAGCGCCCTCGCTACTGCATTCCTCACATATTTACAGTTACCCATCCACCATGATTTAGGAATCAGTTTACTGACGCATTTTAGACAAATTCCAGCCATCCATATCTCAGACCATTTCCATGAATGGTGGCGACATCAAAGTTTGTGTAAATCCAAACTCAATAATCGAGTTTTACTGGACCTATTCCTGAAAACTCTCATAGTAGAGATTTTAAAGGACGTAGCAACTCAAGGACCTACTTCTGAAGATGATGCCATTAACAAAGTACAACAGCTTAAGCTGATATACACTCAGTTATGATACATCTATAAGACTATAACATTCATCCTAATGCCCCATGTCTGCAAACTTATAAACAATTTCCAGGCATGTCAAACACTCCAGATGGATTGATAGGGTTACTCATCCAAATTCACCTAGGTAATAATATCCCGTACCTCAGTTACATGTATGATCAAAACCAAAACTTCCCACAACCAGGTTACCATCAGAGTCATCATGCACCTCTGCAGAAAATGACCAATAGGGAGTCATCGTACCATCATTAGCAAGAAGTTTCATACCCTCCCGCACAGGGGACCCAATACACAGCTATGAACGATGATGGAAGAACTCCCCCCCTTTGAACCATATGAAAACTAGGGACAGGGACCCCAATATTCCCCCTCCCAAGCACAAAACCCACTGATGCAAAATAATTCACCTTTGAAGTTCGTGCAACCTTCCTAGGCCCAACCATGCCAGTCATATGACCAGGAGAATCATAGTCATCCTCCTAACATGGCAAGGAAAAAGCCAAAAAACAAACAAAAGGGAGACCCTTGACAGGGAGGCAATAACCAACAATGTCCCAACAGCCATCTCGTGCCTCCTGGGAAATATCAACCAAAATCAAAACCAGGAGCCAAATAACTCCCAAGGGTAGAAAAAGAGGGCTAATCTTCAGAGCAACCACTCTTGCACAATTTGTGGTGAGTATGGCCATTACACTCATCACTTTCTCGAACTCCCTGAGCTAAAGAAGCTTGAATATAACCGAGGACAAGGGGGACCTACATAGCAAAAAATAGTAATGCAGGAGCCCTGCCCCCACCAAGCGGCAGTTAGTACCCAACAACAATAACCACCCCCCAATGATTCCAGAAAAAACCACCATGAAATCTATATGAATGGCAAGGAAATGTTATTTTAGACACGGAATCGAAGTTTTGATACCCCACTAGACACCACTTCATCAGGGGCTAGCAGGAGGGTACCTATAGCACCGTTGACTATATAAAAAATACCTATTGAACCTTTTCCAAAAATGGATATGGGTCCAACAAGACGGGCAAGGCACCACTCCAAAGTGGCCCATAATTATAGCATCATGGATGACTTACCACAATCTCCCGCTTCCATGTCAGCTTTAGAAGTCCTGCAATCTTGCCCAAAGCAAAGGAAAGTCTTACTTTCCACGTTAGGCCCAATCGAGCCTACAGATTCGCGCCTAATGGATTTCAACTCAAATAAAGCCACTGCCAGGCTTCCTTCATTAGTCACCTTCAAAATACTGGTGTCAGTCCAAAACATCACTATTCATCGATGTATCATTGATGATGGTGCATCCATATGCATCATGTCAAAAATATTTTGGCAGAAATTGGGATCCCCTGAAGTAAATTCGTCAGATATCACACTTAGAGTGTATGATGGGTGCCCTTCTACTTGCATCGATCCCTACCAAAATATCCCAGTCTACTTGGACGACAAGACAGTTCTTATAAACATTGAGGTCTTGGATTCTTAGCTTGACTACAATATACTCCTTGGGCAGAGTTATATGTACTCCATGCCTACCATAGCATCCTACATATTTCGGATCATGATGTTCCCCCACGAGGATTGAATCATCATCGTCGATTAATTAATAGAACATGACAAGCGACCCATGACAAAAGATGATGCCTTTCTACCCTACATAGACACATCTGTAGAATCACTCACATGATACTGATAATATGACCCTAGACAATTCGAAACATCATCTATCCTTAGATCATTCCTAGGAGATCCCCCTTGTTGGAAGCACGATTTCCATTAGACCAAAACTCGTAGGCGTTAGTCTCCGCTACAATCACCAGAGTTAGGATCCATGAGAGGTGGTTAGTCCATGTCATGAAACACATGGGGAGTGTTGAACCCAATGTCCAACAATCTCCCCTCCAATGCGAGCCGGGTGAGTTTCAAACTCGAGACCTCTAGCTCTGATACCACTTGTTGTAAGCACAATTTTTGTTAGACCAAAAATCACAGGTGTTAGTGTCTGCTACCATCACTAGAGTTAGGATCCATGAGAGGTGGTTAGTCAATGTTGCGAAACATACAGGGAGTGTTGAATCCATTTTCCAACACCCCTGTCATACCAAAATCATTCGCTAATCTCATAGGGGCCACAATGTGCATGATGTCATCATCAAGCACCGAGACTAGCTAGGAGACAGAGACTAGTAGTAACAAAACCAAGGCCAATGGCACGACGACTTCTATATCCTACGCCATCTCCTAAAATCATTTTCTATACCCTCCACCTGGTTTTGTGTCACAACAAGTTTCGACAACGATAGTGTTGCCAAACATATCTTTCGCAATACTAGTTTGGTACTTGGTCACACCTGCCATGTCGGGAGCCACGACCATCACTGCTATAGGATTGACCCCTATCACTGTAGAGGAGTCCCCATATGTTAAGGAAAAACCCATAGCCATACCACTTAAAGAGACTCCAATCACAAATCTGGTTAAAGTGACCAGGAAAACACCTAAAAAATGGAAAACGATAGAAAACCCCATCATGCCAATGGAATTACAACCTTGTACATTGTGCGATATTGTAGGCCATCCTACCAATATCTGCCCGAAGTTGGATGAACTGAAACCACTCCTAAGCTTCAAAATGAATACCGCGAACATGGGTCCCCGTAAAAATGAACCAACCAAAAAAACCTAAGGCAAAGCATTGCGTACCAACCATGCATGCTGTTGCGCCATGAAAAAGGTACGTATTACCCTCATAATTATCTTGATTTATTAAAATTTCATGTGTTTACCTTCACTTTTGGAATAAATCTAGAAATAATTAATTGTAAACAAAGGGTAAAGCTAATTGTCAACAAATTATGTAATTATGGGCAAAAAGGCTAATTTTCGCTATTTTTATGTGCAGGAAATCTAAACCGATTAACCGTTGTTTTAAAAAATTGAACAACAATGGATAAGAAAAGGAAAATATTTCATTCTGTTCATACAAACCAGCGAAAAATGAGGAGGATCTCGCTTATTCTATAATGCAAACTGTTAGACAACTGCAAAATCATTAGCATCTCCCGATCCTGAGGATTCGCTGTTATCCATACTGTTTTTCAGTAGGACATAAAATATCAATAGATGGAACAGAATGAGAGTTATTGATCCATATTTTGTAATTGTATTTTATTTACATTCCTTTAGAATAGAAGCTTTCGTGCTCAGTGATGTTGTACCCTGATTGTTAAACTTAATGAAAGAGAGAGTGTTTTTTCTATAATCGTATTCTGAAGATCATCTCGCAGAGACATCTAGAGGCTCTGAGCCCAATCACTAGGAGCTATACTATTTTCCTATTTTATATTCTTATTTTCCTATTTTGCAATAAATAATTCCTGTATTTTATATATTTTTAATTGATTTGAATTTCATCAGCATTGAGTGGTTTGTGTCCTGTTGATTTAAAGTCTTAATCACTTTCATTTTCCTCATGAATTTTAATTCTCGCATTTACTATAGTTATTTGAATAATTCAATTGTTGTTCATTCTGAGTGATCTTGTTTGGTTGATCAGTCATTGAAAATTTCAATTGCATAACATGACTGTGTTACTTGTTGTTTAGTCACTGCAGTATTCCCTATCTGGTTAAATAAACTACTGTAATATTCCTAAATTAGCATACAACTAATTGGAATATTAATTTTTTATTTTGATTCTAGTTATAAAAATAAGAGGGTATGAAGACCGATAATCTCCTTAGTAGGAATAAAAACACTCCTAATGTGAATGGAGGTCATTTAAATAGTTGGATTGAAGACCCTTATGTGTGAAAAGGGGATGGAGCATGTAGACTGGGTCAACTTTGACCAAATAAAATAACGGTGGTATGGAAGGAGTGGCATTCATTGAGGGACAACGAAGTTTTGGAGGGAGACTCTATGCATGTAAGTAGTGGCTTTAATGAATGGGGCCCAAGGTGAGGAAGCTCACCAAGAATATGAGGAAGGGGATGGTAGCCATTGTGAGAATAATTGGATTATGGTCTGTATGACTTGTTGCTCTCTTCAGTTGTTTAGCTAAGATTGCAGTGATGTTTAGCACAAGGGTGTTCCTGAGCGGGAATCCCACCTTCATCCTTGAGGGACATTGATTTCCCACTTAGGAGAAGTATTTGGGCTATATTTCCACATTCCAGCATAATTCCAAGCTTCAGCTTTCTTCAACAACGCAGTTTCTGCATAGAGTTGTGATGTGTTGCAGGTTGCAGTAGTGGAGGATTGTATTGGGTTCTTTCTGAGTTAGTTTTCAGTGGAGGAAGGTCTCCTTCCATTGGGAGCCAAATAAAGAAGCCCCTTGACATTATTTTATATATTTGGCATCAGGACAAGGTGTTTTTATCGCCTACAATGTATTTTTAGTCTGGATCTGCGTTATTTTAGGGAGGAGTTGCAGGGGTGGTTGTAGTGTGTGATTTGGGAGGTGATATCCTCAATGAAGGGGACAACCTTTCACCCAAAGGATCTATTGAAGAAGAGCCATTGATCTCTACATCAGCTTTAGCCATATCTTCTCATTCATTTTGTTGCAGCAAACCTTCATCCCTAGGGTTGCAACTCATATTTGTGTTTTTGTACATTTTTCGGAAACCCTCTTGGGTTATCTTGGAAGGGTGATATAGTGCCTGTATCTGTTTGTATAACATCTATTGAGGCATATATAATTATTTTTACATCATTTTATGATCTCCAGATTTAGTTATGCAAATTATGATTGCATTGTAGTGGCTCTCCAGCATTTTGTATTGTAGCAGCATCTCACTTTTGGGAGTGATTGTTTATGCGAGGCTTGTTTGCTCATATCATATGATTTGTGCCTCACTATTTTGTATTGATTTGTTGTTCTTATACATAATTTAATGGCTCCATATTGGTATCCTATATTTATACATTGATTTACAATGCTATTTCTAGTTTTGTGTTCAAATATTGTTTCTTCCCCATTTGGGAATATTACAGTTGTATTAGAGCATAATCTTGGCTCAGCCTATGGATCTCAGCCACTATGCTATCATGAGAGTAAGGAGAAGGAGAAAGAGATCAGAATGATGGAAGGGATGATTTTTGTCTCATCACTTTTCAGATCTAGGAGGGACCTCACCAAGGAGGTAAAGCAAAAGATAAGGGAGAAAAACAATGAAACCACAATGGGGTTTCAAGATGAGGAAGGTACATGCACTTCCAATCAGCAGAAGGGAAAACCGGTATTGCATAGAGCTCCCAAGCAATACACTATGTCTACTTTCTTTGAAGAGGAAGGTGAAAGACATGGAGATGGAGGAAACTTAGATCATGAGATTCTCAGTGAGTAACTTGCAGAATATAAGTCTCAATCAGGAGCTTTCAAGGAGAATCTAACTCTCCCACAATCTATTCAGATTAAGGAAGAAAGAAGACCTTGCAGCAATAGAAGAAGAAAAAAAAATAGATTCTTATTGTGTACTTTTTATGGGTCATATACATGCACAAAAAGGCCTTGGAGGAGAAAGTTAGATGCATTCTTTCTGCTACATCCTGTAGTAGAAAGAGAAGCAGTTGAGATTGCAGTGTTGCACCATGAGGGTGAAGCAAACATTTGGTGGTTCAGCCATTTAAGTCATGCCAGAGTGAACACTTATGCAGATTTTACTCAAAGGTTGATCAAGAATTTTGACAAAAATAAACCAAGAGAAAAGAAACTTCTTGTTAAAGAGATAACTACATCAGGAGAAGGAACACTTGCACCCTTGCAAAGTGGTCTTGATCTTTTGACATTTAGTGTCTCATGCATTATTCAGGAGATTCATGAGGAGTAGGAGACTTATACCAGCGGTGGTGCAACCATAGAGGAGAAGCCATCATCACCAGTAGTTGGGGAAGTAATTACACTGGTGGGAGGAACCCTTTTAATAGTACAATATGCTCCTACGATAAACCAAGGCATCAAAATGTTTCCACTTTCTATTATTTCAGCACATCATATGGAAGGTTTTGGCGACATGCCATTGCATGACCTAAGGTCAAAACACACTGCTGATTTGGAGCAGTTGACTATCAATACATAGAGGACCCTTGACAGGATCAAGGAGGAGACATACATTCATCCTAGTATGTCATTGTTGAGCTACAGACAAATCTTCAGGTTGGAGTGTATATTTTTGGAGGATAGGATGAGTATTGTCCTAAACAATCCAATGAAAAACTATATGTTCAACATTGAGCATGATCATGAGACAAAAAATGCGGCATCATGGAAATAAACAGTGATGTCATTGAGCAGTAGTGATGAGTTGGGGGCCCAACCATTTTTGGAGTATTCCAATGACCTTTCTACATGTGTAGCAGGGATATGCAGAAGGTTGATGGGATGCATCTTATCTTCCATTACTACGATGGATCTTTCTTGATGAGCACTCCACAACTCAATGAGAAGACTTTGCCTTCAGCATACTTGGATCCATATGGGTTCAACATGGTCATTGATGAATGTTATTCATATGGAGATCTCCAAGAGGCTGCACTTCAACATCCCATGAAGTGTAGAGATAATGATTTGATTTGGGAGGATGGTATTCTCCATTGGATGAATACCCATTTAGAGCATGACAATACACACTCACCATTGGTTGGATGGGTGATGTTGATGAGCAAGAGGTTGGAGAGCCACTTGAAGATCTATGACACAGATCAGCGGGAGGCAAGACTGTGTTTCCTACTCTTGAAAGAGTTTGGCCATCATGTGACATATCCTATGATGAAGGTTATGTTATGGTTTGAGGCATTGCATGACACCCATATGTTAGGGTTGCAGAATATTTGGGTGTAAGGGGAATTCTACAAGTCAACTATCATGATGTTATTTTATGACTTATATGATGATGATATGAGGAGGCAGAAAAGGCTATTGTTGCTTTGGTTACTCTTGGGAGAGTATGGGATGATTTTATCCCATACTTTGCATGATGATTTAGGAGTAGAGGATGGCACAATCATGGTGAAAAGGGGCTACTCTTCAACATTGGAGGATCAGGAGGTACTTCCACATAGGAAGGAGTCTCCCATATGTAGCAACACCATTGTATGTGACTTTGGCATTCGGGATGTCAAAGAGGGAAGTTATGAGATGGCAGGAGCCTTATCACAAAGGCCAACAACGATGTCACTTGGGAGTATGTATCTATTGATGGAGTGTTCCAATGGGAGTATGTATCACTTCACATTTCATACCACTACGAGGAGATTCTCATGGGAGGGCTCTTCCATGGAACTCATTTTCAACCTACTCACCAGGCATGGTAAGAATGGAATTTTTGTACTTATTGTTAATCTAAAAAAATATTTGCATTCTCTTGCCATTTATGCACAGTGAATTGCTCCACAAGAGGGCAAGTTTCTATTTTGGTTTCATTGTATTCCTAACTTCAATATCAATGATGGAAGAAGCCATTTCTTGAATGGCATTGGGCAAGTGTTGTGTTATTCTTATTATTCTCAGTTGATATATAATGCCATTTAATACTTCCTAGTAGATGATAAAACATGCACATATAGAAAATTGTTGGGAGACAAATTGCCACATGATGTTTGGAAACAATAGTTAGAAAAAATTGCATTGTATCCCCTGGAGAAACCATTGGTACCATCTAGCATTACACATAACACTCAATAGCTTTCTAATTTGGATGCCATATGGTGATGATATGCCATCCACTTTTTATGGGATGGTTTTGGAAATCAAGATTCATGAAACTAGAAAAGAGGTCTTTGCAAATCTAGTTGTCCTTTTGTCTCTTGAGGGAAACATTATTGCAACCCAATATCAGCAATAGCTCTACACTTTTCATAAGTGGAGAGAGAGACAATGTTTTGTAGTCCATTTGTTCTATCATGTTCATTTATGCAGCTCAACTACATTGCAGGAGCCAAAGGTGGAAGGAATTTTTCATGAGTTACCATTTTGGAGGGTGTTGGCAATATGTTGCAATATGTTGTCCTTGATGGCAACCTACTTGATGAAGTTGTTCTTGATGGAAACCTACTTGATGATTTTCCTTTTGATAAGCAACATATGTGTTAATATGTTGCAATATGTTGTCCTTGTTGACAACCTACTTCATGAAGTTGTTCTTGATGGAAACCTACTTGATGAGTTTCCTTTTGATAAGCAACCTATGTGTTAAAGATGTAAAAATGATGTTTTTATAGGTCAGTTCAGATGTGACAAAGAAAGGAATTCTAGTAAGTGAAACAGAAATGAAACATGAAATATTTCTCAATATATATGCAGGTTTTATGAAGGAAACCCACATATGGATGCAATGTATATGCTACTTTTGTGAAGGCAACCTGTGTATACATTCAGAATTAGTATATATGCAGTTTTTATGAAGAAAAGTCATGTATACACGTGGATAAGAACGATCCAAGTCGCATATGCCTTTTGCACTCTAAAATTATGATACCGAGGGGCATTACCATGGTATTAGCCCACAGTATTGAGCGTTGTATTGTCTATTTGATTCCATCCAAGAATACCATCAAAAATTGTCTGGTTTTGACTCATGGTATTGGTAAAGGCTAAATCTATATAAGGAGAAGAAGATCATAGTGCAAAGTTTGCATGAGTAAGGGTTGTTATTGAATAAATTTCTCTGAGGTATATCTGCATGGGATGAACTCTATTTTAATTGATAAGATCTAAATACTGATTCACCCCCCCAAGGAGAAGAAGATCATAGTGCAAAGTTTGCATGAGTAAGGGTTATCACTAAATTTCTCTCCGAGGTATATCTCGCATGGGTTGTTAATTGATAAGCTCTAAATATCGTATTCACCCCCCCACCCCCTCTTAGTATTTTTCCAACAATTGGTATCAGAGAAAATTCTTCTGAAGAAGCTTAATCGCTAGAAGACAGATCAGCTTCAATATGGAACACCATCTATAAGGCCTCCTCTCTTCAATAGAAACAATTTAATCTTTTGGAAGACAAGGACAAGATCATATCTTCAGTCTCTTGGAGCAGATATATGGGCTATAGTTGAAGGAGGTTATCAATATCCAGCATCAGTTCCAACAGATGCAACAGAAAGAAAGAAATATGAGACCAATGAAAAGGTGGTCAATGCATTATTGAGAAGTTTGGTTGAATCATTAATTGTTGAACCCTTAGTTAAACCGAGAGGGGGGGGGTGAATCAGTTTAACACATACATGGACTTTTAATATTTTTCTTTTAAATCTTATTTACACCTTCATTTCATGGTCAACTTAATATGTGAGCAATCTTAATCTGTGAGCAACAAGTATTACTATCAAACAGATTTGTTAATGTAATAGCAAATTGAATATGAGAGCAGCAAGTATTAAGCAGATGAGATAAACCACATCAACACATAAACATCATGCACAGAGACACCAGATATAAGTGGAAACCCATAAAGGGAAAAAACCACATCTTATTATTGTTGTGATGCAAAGGCAAGCTCCAACTCCCTCTCACCACTGTTTTCTGCAGGCACCAACCTACAAGAGGCTCTATCCTCACTCCCCGCAAGCTACAACTTGCAAGGAAGTCTGAATTCACCACTTTTCCAGAAATCTAACCTACAGGAGGCTCCAACCTCAGTCAGCTACAACTGACATTTTATCAAGCTAAAACCTAATGTGGAAGCACCAACTCCCATCTATTTTCTGCAGGCATCAACCTACAGGAGGCTCCTACCTCAGTCAGCTACAACTGACATCTATCAAGCTACAACTTGATAGGGAAGCTCCAACTTCCTTACTTTTTCAAAATAAAAACACTTGCTGATTTACCTTGGATATCAGTGCTTTGTACTCTTCTTCTTAAGATCATGGTCTATCAACTTGCATCAGACTCATATCATTCTAATGTCTCCTTCTTTTGCCTGTTCCTCCTATTCATTCTTCTGCATTTCGCTTATTTTCTTCAACTATCTTCACCTTCGTCAGACACTTTCTCCTTTCATTCTATTTTCATCAATCTCTTATTTTAGTGATATTACCCCCTCTTATACAAGATATATTCATAAATTATTTTTATTCTAATTTTAATCTAATGGAGGCCATGTCTTTTGCCTTGTATTTTCTACTTTTTTTTCACTAATTAAAAAAATGTAACCGTAGGTGCTTATTTTAATATTACAAAGGGAGTTTGTTTTCTCTTGGAGACTTGTCAATGCATCACAAACAATAAAAATTTAAATAAAACATTTACATTCAAATTTAAATGAGAACTCCAACTCAACTCATTTAGTCTTTTGAATTGGTACGCATTTGTCTTTTCTTTGGTTGTCTTTGTCTTTTCTGTGACTGTGTTTTATCTTCTTTCGGATCTGTTTGCTCTTCTGTCCTCTGCTGTGGTGTAACTGCTGCATATGTGTAAATGTGCCTTTTATATCCGTTGACTGTAAATCTGGAGGAATTCCAATCCCTTTTATGCCATTAGTGTCTTGTTGATGTGGCAGGTTCCGCAGGCCGGAACATACATATATCACAAGCGTTAATAATCGCCCTCCCGTAAAGCTAAGGTCCGTGGGTCTAGAGACCACGCGGCTTATAGCAACCGTGTTATATATATAACTCAATAACCATTATATATCATATGTGTTATGCCCCCGGATCATATTCAAACGTTATTCAACATATATAATATATACAATTTATTTGCAAATAATCCGACTTCCATAAGGATTGGCTGCCAATACGATTAGACCTGGAACTCAAGTTGTATATGAGTCGTAGTTTATATACCAATCGGGTCCGGATTTCCAATCGCAATCACAACTCTTATATTCTCCGATGCGATTGACCATTGCTGATGCGATTAGAACCTGGAGCTGAAATCTTTGTTAATCATAATTTATAAGTCCATCGGGTCCGAAATCTTAATCGCAATCGCAAGTTCTTTAATATGTGTTGCGATGGTTTGTTTCTTTCCGATGCGATTGGAACTGGACTTCAAACACTTTGTTAAACATGGTTTATAGACCCATCGGGTCCAGTCTTCCAATCGCAATCGCAAGTCTTTAACATATGTTCCGATTGACCAGTGCCGATGCGATTTGACCGTAACTCAAATATGTATTAACCCCTGCTTATAACAGGATCGGGTCCGCCATTTCAATCACAGTGTTTTACAAAAGACATGCGATTGGGAACTCGGATGTGATTAGCATCCATCAACTCCTACTTATAACACGATCGGGTCCGCCATTTCAATCGCAATCGCAACTTTTTGTTGCGATGTTCCGCTGCCCTTGCGATCTCCGATTGCGATTGGGGAGGGGTCCCACCTTATCAAACTTTGTTTTATGCGCCCCATAATATAAATGCCTTGGACCTTTGTTTATGTGATGCACTGCACATATATGTTTATATATATTTTTGCCGCTGGAGTGAAGCGATTCCCGGAATAAGTTTGTGTTATATTATATGTATAACGCCGGTTGGTCAGATCGATTCTAATATGGTTCTGTAATATATGCATTGTATTGTTACTGAGTTAGTTTATCTGAATGTTTGAAGTTTTGTTAGTGTGTCTACTAAGAGAGTAAAGCATTCTGAATTTTAGGACCTGGTTCTCCACAGTTAGCATTCTCTATCGAATTGGCTTCAGCTCTTTACTCTCGCCGTTCTCATCGCTTCCCGTCGCTGCCTTCGCTCGTCTTCGCCGCCGTGATAACGAATCTGCTCGTTATATTCGCTTCTACCTTTCATTTGTCGCCTCCATTGTATTCATCGGCTTCCTTTTTCTCGTCTTTTTTAGCGCTCTATCTTTTGGTTTTGTTTTGCATTCAATGCCGTTTTTTGTCTGGAGGCCTCTTTGGCCGCTCGTTACTTTATTTTCTTTTCTGCTATATCTGTTGTCTTAGTTTCTTTGTGCTCCTTCCTTTGTTGCATCTATAGAATCCACTCCACCTGTTATACTTGTAGCAAATCCTATGAGGCTCCGATCTTCTATGCCTTCAATTGAATAATTGTGAAAAAACACAAATTAGCTTCTACTAAATTGTCTACACAATCTTCCCACTTGAATAATTGTTCCTCATCACTCTGTCTCATTCCTCAGCTATTAAATGGCCCTCTTCTACTGTCCTCACTACTTTGCAGCACCTCATCTGACTCTTGCTGCCTTTGTTTCTTCTATGCTCTACTTTTCTTATGCTCTCTTTGTTTCATCTTCTCCTAGACTGATGCTACTCCTTAATTCTCCTTTTGCTACCTCTGCTTCTTTAAATGACCATGTCTCTGCTGCTTGACCCTCTCTACATCTTGCTGCTATGCTGCTCTCTTTGTCTTGTTGCTGCCTCAGGTGTTCTTCCTTTGCCATCTCCTTTGCCTTGTTGCTGCCTCAGGTGTTCTTCCTTTGCCATCTCCTTTGCCATCAATGACAACATTTCCAACAGTCTCCCCCATTGGCATTGATGGCAACACATCCACCAATAATCCAATTCTTCCTCCAAGTCTTCCTTTGTCTAGCTTCTTTTAGAAGACCCTTTCTTCTATTACCTGCTTTTCCTCCCCCTTTGACATCAATGGCAAAGGGTTGCACATTTCTTAGTGTAGATTCTATCTTTTCATTTTCTCTCTCTGAGATGTGTTTAGGCATTCTTCTTCTGATTTTGTACCATGCTGCTCTATACTGGTGTACAATATTTGTTGAGAGAACACTTTTGAGAATATTTTAACTTGTATATACACATTAAGTCGATATCATTCCAAAGTAATGATAGCTATAATTAGACTTGTATAATAAGAGATGCATCATTGGATCAAGACTTAAAGATTGTGAATGCTCCGAGTGACATATCAGGCTTGCTTCAACTATACTTTGGTCTATATCTGATGTAGTGTGCCAATATATTTCTGTTGAGGAAGATTGCAGATGGAATATGTCTTCTTCTACAATACTCATCTGCAGTCTAGCATTTGTTCAATTATGATGAAGCCAATGTATCCTTTATTCCTACGGTACACCTTTCCTGCCTGTTGGTGATGATATGAGCTAGGATGTTGACATTATCCTTAATAGCTGAAGGTTCTTGTTACAGATGTGATCAATGAATTAACCAGAATTTGATCTAAGAGATCAAATGCCTTTACTACTTGCATAATGAACTTTCAAAACAAAACCTTGAGGTAGGATGCATTCAATGTATTGGTCGATCTCACTTATCAACCATGCACTTTTCTTTATGACATAAGGGGGTATGTATGTCAATGATCAATCTCTCTTTAAAGGTGGATTACCAGTAAATCCTTTGTGCTGAAGTAGGATTTAGATGATTTTAAAACTTTTGGGCTTTAGATGGTAATCACTGCTAGTCCTTTATTCTTCAGATACTTTGATTCAAGTGTAAACATAATACTGATCCTTTAGCTCTGCTACTGACCTTCTCAAATTGAATGCAGAATCCAGATAACGCTGGGAATACTACCTTGATGTACGTTTTCCATAATACTTTTTATCCTGAGGACCTGTTTTATCCTTACCTAGCTGGCTGATTTCCCCTTGAATGATATTCTATTGATAGATATGCTACCTGTACCTAGTACCAATTGATATTACCTTGATAAACCATGCAGAGATTTCATTTTAGCTTGCACATGAACCCATAGTTTCCACTATTGATATTTCCACTGTTCACACCAACAATCATCAATATACTGAATCTGATCTTGGCATCATTAACCTGCTACTTATTCTGTCATCCTAATTTGAAAGAATGTCACTGCATTTTATTTTCTATGACAGTTCCAGAATCACTACTGCTTTATACACTGCTTTATATGCCAATTCAACTGTTATCATGGCTTCTTGATGCCTTTTTAATAATCACAACTAGACCTCATAACAAACCTTTGAAGATTTGAATATACCGCTCGCTTTATAGTTCGCCGCCCGACCTTGTATTAATACTCCATGCTTTGAAAAACAAACTTTATAATAAGACTTTCGGACTAGCCCACCTATGCACCGTACCTCCTCTATCTTCCGCGCACTTTTATTAAACTTCGTGTATCTTCATCGAATAGTCACCGCCGGATGTCCCCTTTTCAAATCAACGGTCCTGAGAAATTCCACTCGGTGTCCCGGTACTGACGTTAACTTGCGAAATCGCAGGTTAAACGGTGGCTTCCAATACCACCTATGCCACGTGTCAACAATCTTATGGAATCTCTAGCCCTCTAGATAATACCGCCTCCGTACCAAAAGTGGTGCGAAATAATCCGGAAACCATAAGTGGTTTTGCTACAGTGTTTCACCAAGGTTTCGGTCTTCTTTATTAAATAGTCGTTTTTCAGTATATTATAATGATTCGAACCTGCTCACGAATGGTTTTGCTCCACTATTGACATTGCGCATTTGACTATGGTTCTGCTCCACCATTCACAACCTTTGCACCTTACATAACCTTTGCAGAGTTCCACATTATCAAACATTCTTCTTTCTGAATATACAGGCAGATTCTTAGCTTGATTTACTGGGTTCGAATTCACAGGGTTTTAGTCTTCAATCAAAGCCTATGCCACTCAATTAATGAATAATTGCTCAATAATTCATCTATAAACTGCATTACACCCCTAATTCATGAATAAACCTATTCTGCTTCAATTCTTCTGTTTCTTCTGTAGAGTGCACACACAGACACTCATTCACAGAGAGTATGGTTCATTAGTCTTCTGAGTGGAACAAGAAATTCGCACAAACCGATGCTACAAGGTTCTTCACCACAGAATTGCCACACAATCACTCTAATTTCCATACCCTGCTTATTGGACTCGGCTCAATTACATAGGATCATTCATCAAGAACTCATGTGTTCACACAGGATTTAACTAGTCAAATGCCTTTGCTGCCTTTGTTCTCCTTCTAACCATTTTGCTGGCTATTGTGAGTTTTAAATGGTCTTCTTCCTCCATAGATCTCTATTAGAGGAACTTCCTTTCCCTTACTGATCTCATAGATGTTATCATTCCAAGGAGCTCTTCTTAGACTACTTTCATGGGGTCTATATATGAACTTCTCTCCCCTGGGGATGCTGCTTCATATCTATAACTGGTTAGATATTTGCTTTGTTTCATAGAGTAGCTCCCCCTGAGACTATGCTAGATTCATTATGTTATGGAGATAGTAGGCTCCCCCTTTCTCTTTTCCTTCCAAACTTTATTGAGGTTCTTCATAATGTCTGCACTTCTTTTAAATTCATAGTTTTGTTTGATTTGCTTTGATCCCATCATCTATCTAGAGTTCTTCAATGTATATGGCAGATTACAGTCTTTAGCTTTGTGACCACGCTTGAGGCATACATAACATCTTATTTGACCAAGGTGCATTTGAGCCGATGTATAATATTTCATTCCCCTTTTTGAACATAATTTACAATCAACATATTTATGTCCAAATTCATTGCATGCATAACAGTAGCCATAGAAATGATTTGTGTACCTGGTGGAAGATTGTCTTTTCCCTTTGCTTACTTGAGGGGTTCTTCTCTTTTGCTGCATCCTTTGCTGGTTGGACTGGATTGGCTTTGTCTTACAATATGCTGCATTATGTCCTGGTTTATGACAAGATAAACATGTGCTATTTTTCATAGGAGGGAGGAACCTCCTTTGACATCTTCCGAATTTGTTCAATTCATCCCTAGGAGCATATGAGCCTTTAGTAGCTGATTGTTTCATCCTTTCATTCTTTGCTCTTTCATGTTGCTGCTTGATTATGTTTGTTTCTTTACAACTCATGTTCCTGCTGGTTTCTGCTTCTGTAGGAATTTGCTGAGCTGTTTCACAGTTCTTTACAGCTTTTACAAAAATGATTTTCTTGTTATCTTCAACTTTGGACTTGCTGGTTTCCCCTTCATATCCTATCCCAGCCTTTATGTGAGGTGGTCTTTGAGCATTGAGAATTTGGTCCAACTGTCTAGAGCTTTTCATTAGAGGTGTATTCATTAGTAGTTCTCTTTGGGCTTTTTCTAAGTTCTTTCTTAGGCTCATCACTTCTTCTTCCAATCTTTCACATTCCTGACTTTTCTTTCTCATTTGTTGCAGAAGAGTGTCTTCTATCTTCCTTGCTTCTTCAAGGTGTGTCTTCAGGCCAACAATTTCTTTCTTATCTTCAATTTCTCTCTCATCACATATTTGCATCACTGTCTTAAGGTCTTTGTTTTCATTCTTCAATCTTTCTATTTCAGTCAAAGCAGTGTCAAGTTTGGCCCTTTCTTCAGCTGCAATTTCTTCATGGTTCTTACTACCATTCACACTAGCAGGTACTTCATTTGATTGAGAATCTTCTTTTTGACATGAATTTCTTTTTTTCTTAATTCTCTTATCCTTCTTGTCAGTGCAGTCCTTAGTGTCTACTCCATGTATGAAGTGCAGTCTATCCCAGATTTCTTTTGCAGAGGTTAAATCCATTATCAACTCAAGGTCCTTGTTATGAAGATTGTCATATATCACACATTTTGCCTTAGCATTCCTATGTTGTTCTTTCACTGTGGGTGAGTCTCTGCAGTAACCATCACAAACAAGCTTCCATACCTCTGGATCATCAGCCATAAATCCTGTCTTAACCTTATCTCTCCATTCAGGAAAGTTAGTTGTATTTAGCACAGGTACATTTTGATAGTCCATGACTCAACCAGATCTCCTTCAAGCTATTAAGCTTACACCAAAGGAACTGGCTCCGATACCAATTGTTGAACCCTTAGTTAAACTGAGAGGGGGGGGTGAATCAGTTTAACACATACATGGACTTTTAAAACTTTTCTTTTGAATCTTATTTACACCTTCATTTCATGGTCAACTTAATATGTGAGCAACAAGTATTACTATCAAACAAATTTGTTAATGTAATAGCAGATTGAATATGAGAGCAGCAAGTATTAAGCAGATGAGATAAATCACATCAACACATAAACATCATGCACAGAGACACCAGATATAAGTGGAAACCCATAAAGGGAGAAAACCACATCTTATTATTGTTGTGATGCTAAGGCAAGCTCCCACTCCCTCTCACCACTGTTTTCTGCAGGCACCAACCTACAAGAGGCTCTATCCTCAATTCTGCAAGCTACAACTTGCAAGGAAGCTCCAACTCCCATCAATTTTCTGCAGGCACCAACCTACAGGAGGCTCCAACCTCAGTCAGCTACAACTGACATTTTATCAAGCTACAACTTGATGTGGAAGCACTAACTCCCATCTATTTTCTGCAGGCACCAACCTACAGGAGGCTCCTACCTCAGTCAGCTACAACTGACATCTATCAAGCTACAACTTGATAGGGAAGCTCCAACTTCCTTACTCTTTGAAAAGAAAAACACTTGCTGATTTACCTTGGATATCAAGCTCTATTTTGTAATTTCTTCTTCATTATCAACCTATATCAGACTCCGTATCATTCGCCACAAATTTCTTCTTTTGTCAAATTCTCCTTATTCATATTTTCTGTGTTTTGTTTTCTTCAACTCTTTAATTCTCGTCTTCGATAATTCTTCTTCTCTCACTTTTCATCAACATCTCTCCCTTGATACTCGCTTTCATGAAAATATTATGAATAAGAATTCCACTGAATTGAAGGATGTCTCTTTTCCTTCAAATTTTCATCTTTTCGCCAATTTAAAATGTAACTGTAGATAGTGTTATTTCATTATTATGTTGATATTTGTTTTCTGGAGATTCTATAATGCATCACAACAATATAAATTTAAATAAACATTTACATCTAAATTTAAAGGAGAACTCCAAATTTACCTGCTTTTTGTCTCTTTGCTTGGCTGCATTTGTCTTTCGACTTTCCGTCTTTGTTCTTTTTCATGGATCATGGTTTTTATTTTCTTTTTCAGCTCATTGTTTGTTTTCCTCGCTGTAGAATCAAGGTATACTTGTAATTGTATGAGACCAGCTGACTGAATTGAGGGGAACGGACCCCTTTTTGTATATTAGGTGTCTGTTGATGGGTTTAAAGGCATGAATATATATATAAATAAGAAGGAATAATCACCTCCCTTGCCGAGGCCCATGGGTCTGGCTGCACTACCTGCATTCTTTCAATACAATCGCAATATTCGTTTTATATAACCAACCGTCTCTCCACTCTTGCCGAGTCTGTGGGTTGCTGCACTACCGTGGCATGCACACACCGCCTCTTATATATATAAATAACGCTCTTTTGATAGAATTTAAATCAACTTCTACATCTCCAAGTAAGGCACAACACCGCCGCTTACTATAATCACGAATAATCTTGATAATACTTAACAAATGCTCAGCCCACTCGATATGTTTTCTTCGATGTATCGTTCTCTCCTTATTTGGTTGATCGCCTTCGGCCCATCATGGTTGATCACTATCTATTGCAGTTGCTGGTGCGATTAGAACCTGGAATCAAATTAGCACTTGAATCTATAAGTCCATGGTCCTCGAATTTTACCTAATCGCAGTTTTATTACGTGTTTACATGGTTTGTTTTTTCATGCGATTGAATCGACAAACACTTCTATAGTATGGTTTATAGACCTATCAGTCCGGGTCTTCCCAATCGTTAACTGTGAACTTGTTTCATCATATTCATCAACTTGTGTCATTATGAATTATGGTTCATTGATCCATCGGGTCCGGATTTATCGCATTAACTTGCTGTTGGTTACATGTTCTCGTTCTTTATGCATTCGATATGACAGAGGGTCCTACCTTTATATACATTTCTTTCCACATCATAACATCATTTCCACTTAAATATATATCGTATTATTTCTTGACTGCGGCATTGTTTAAATGTAATATTTATATGTATTGATGATAGAGAGATATGTGGTTCACGCGTCAAGGATTTCGAATAATGTTTATGAATTATAGTAATCTATAACGCCATTGAGTGTGCGATTCCTGAATTTGGTTTTGTATTATAGGCAGATTTTACTAAAAGGATTCTCGAATTATATCATCTGTTGCTGTATTCGAATTATACGCTAATTTTCATTGTCATTTTTCCGTTAGTTTTTTTGTTTCGTCATTTCTTCATGTTGATAACGATTTATGCTTCATATATTCGTCATTTTCATTTATGCTTTCCATATTCCACTGCTTTTTTCTTCGTTTTGAGCCACATACTTGTTCTTCAGATCTAAGCAATAGCTTTGTCGTCATATCTAATTGGCCGCTTTGTTGCATTTTCGTTTTTGTCGGTTCAGATTACGCTTGCACTAGCATTGTTCAATTTTTGTACATTACGCGTTTCTTCTTCTATTCATCAAGTTTCTGCTTTGTCTCTGTTGCCTCAATTTTATCTCTCTTGCTTTTGCTTTGCATTTTCTTGCGTTTTCTCGCTTCCTTGGTTAATGTTTGCGTCTTTGTTACCTCTTTGCCTACGCTAGTTCGTGTTCGCTTCCTCTTGTAGCTTGACATCAGCCGACAATATTTGTCAGCTTTGCACATGGCAAATATCCACCAATAATCCAATGCTCTCCAAGCCTTCTCCGTTTCAGCTTCTTTAGAAGACCTTTCATTAATTGCCCTTGACATCAATGGCAAAGGGTTGGGCATTTAGTGGGGTAGATTCTATCTTTCATTTTCCTCTCGAGATGCTTAGGCATTCTTCTTTCCACTTTGTACCATGCCGCCTATAACAAGTGTACAATATTTGCTTGAGAACATTTTTGAGAATATTTAACTTGTATATGTTTATTTCGTTGAGATGTTATTCCAAAGTAAATACGCTATAATCGAATTTGTATAATAAGAGATGCATCATTGGATCAAGACTTTGTGATTATGAATGCTCCGGTGACATATCAGTTTGCTTCAACTATAATTGGTCTATATCGAGGGTGTACACATATTTCTCATGGAGTGAACATTGTAGATAATATGTCTTCACAATAGACATCTAGACAACATCGTCTACAGATGATGCTAACATATTCTTTATTAAGTCAGGTTCATTTTGTACTGCTTCATTGTTGGTAACTGTGTTAAACTGCCGATGTGGATAATACCTTCAAAGACTCCAGTGCTATCCCATATTGTAAATAAATGAATCACACCATAGCTTACCATGAGGATATGGGCAATATCTTTCAATATAAGAGACTAATGACTTTCATCGCCACACTTTCCAAAACAACCTCTCGCAAATCCTTTGCAGCTTGAGGTTCTTGCCATAGTTCTTTGATCTTGAGGGGACCCAGATCATATTGTCGTTTCCATAATAACTCTTGATATTCTATTGATAGATATGCAGCCTGCAATTTAGTACCACTGATATTACCTTGATAAACCATGTAGATTTCTCATTTAGCTTGCATGAATTAGCTCTACTCTTCCATTATATTCTACCTGCTCAATACCAACAATCATCAATATACTAAATTATTCAGTAATTGTTTAAGATGCTACTTATTTTTTTCATCTCGATTTGAAAGAATGTCACTGATTTTATTTTTCATGACAGTCAATCATCACGTTTATACACTTTAATCGCTTTTATATAAATAATTCAATCAAGCAATGTGCTTCTTGATGTCTTTTTTAATAATCACAACTGCATTTCATAACAAACCTTCGAAGATCTAATATACTTAATTTACTGCATAGTTCATCTACCTTGTATTAATACTCCATGTTTAAAACAAACTTTATAATAATACCTATGCACTATACCTCCTCTATCTTCCTCAAGACTTTTAGTAAATCCGTATCTTCATCAATAGTCACCGCCGCAGTCTTTTCAAATCAACGTCCTGAGAAATTCGCTTGATGTCCTTAATACGCGAATTCGTAAATCGCAGTTAAATCTAGTAGTTTCCAATACCACGGTGTTCTCTGTGGTCAATTTGTGAATCGCTTTAGCTTCAGATACGAATACCGTAATTAAAAGTAGAAGTAATAGAAACTAGGTGGTTTTATATGTTGTTTACCTGCTAAGCCCATTTTCTTTATTAAATAGTCGCTTTTTCAGTATATTATAATGATTTAAATTTACTTCACGAAGGTTTTTCTGCTTTCCACTATTCACATTGCGCATTTGACTATGGTTCCGCCAATTATTCACAACCCTTGCACGATACATAAATCCTTTTTCCAATTTCCACCAGAATATCTGCTTCGATGATTTTGCGCAGTAGGTCTTATGCATTTTTAGTAAATATTCTCCGCTTGCCGGTCTCATCTAATGAATTTTCATTATGATTTAACTAGTCAAATGTTTTTGTCAGCTTCTCGTTTTCTTCTAACAATTTGTCAAGCATAGAGTTTTGGGAGGTCTTCTTTTCCATATCCTTAGAGAATCCTTTCTTACCGACCAGGTCAGTATCATTCCAAGATCTTCTTAGACTACTTTCAAGGGGTAAATATATGAACTTTCCTCCTTCGAGGTTATTTTTTCATATTTGTCATCGATGGATTTTTTCTTTGCCTTTATAGCTCTGATACTATGGCGGATTTATTATGTTATTGAGATGATAGGCTCTTTTCTTTTCTTTCCACACTCTATTGGGGTTCACTGTACGTCTACACTTTCTCTTGATCTTTAGTTTTGTTTGATTGATTGGGATTTCATCACCGTCTCTGGAGTTCTTTAATATATATGGAAGTTGGCATTTTTTAGCTTTTGTGACCACCTAGAGGTAATAAGTATAATATTCGTATTTCTTCAATTGCTGAATTTGAGCGATGGTTGAATATTCCTTTTTGAACATAATTTACAATCAAATATATTTATATGTCCACCATATT
The DNA here is from genome assembly GCA_034641835.2 of Pinus albicaulis. Classification (NCBI taxonomy): domain Eukaryota; kingdom Viridiplantae; phylum Streptophyta; class Pinopsida; order Pinales; family Pinaceae; genus Pinus; species Pinus albicaulis. The sequence goes on from CM076582.1 coordinate 1,274,820,533, forward strand.
GCATGTAATAACAGTATGAGCTAGTAGCTCATTGTAGTACCGTAGATTATCGCTTCGTCGTTTGGAGGGGTTCTTCTCTTTTGCCGCATCTTTGCCGCTGGAGTTGATAGACCTTTCATTGTGTCATTATGTCCTCAGTGTTTATGACAAGAGAAACATGTTATTTTCATGAGGTTAATTTTCGATTAACTCAAATTTATTCATCATCCTTAGATGGTGTGTATTTTTAGTAATGATTGCTCTATCCCTTCATTCTTTGTCTCTGTGTTGTTGCTTGGAGCAGGTTTTGTTTTTGCTACCTGGTTCTTGTCATTTCTTCTTCTGGGACTTTCAGCGCTTTCATCTTCCTTTGTCACTTTTGCTAAAATGACATTTTGCATTTTCAATTTGATTCTGTCAAGTTTCTCGGCATTCATCCTTGCTCTTTGTATGTGTATTCTTGAGCATTGAGAATTTGCTCAACTTTCTAGAGTTTTTCATTAGAGGTGTATTAGTTCTCTTTGGGCTTTTCTAAGTTCTTCTTAGGTCTAATACTTCTTCTTCCAATCTTCATTCTCAATTTTTCTTTCTCTATTTAGTTGCAGTATAGTCTTCTATCTTCCTTGCTTCTTCAAGGTGTAGTCTTCGTGCCAAAATTTCTTCTATCTTCAAATTCTCTCATCACATATTCTTGTACCCATCGCCAGGTCTTTGTTATACTTTTCAATTTTTTCATTTCTAAATAAAGCAATAGTTTGCTTGGCTTTTTCTTTCACTGTAATTTTCCATGGTTTCATTCCTGACTACACAGTAATTTCATTTGATTGAATATTTTTCATGTTAACATGAATTTTTCTTCTTACCTCATTCTTCTTGTCACTGCTGCCTTAGTGCTTTACTTCCATGCATGTGAAGTGCACGTATCCTGCATTTCTTTGCGTAGGCAATCCATATCAACTCAGGTCCTTGGTATTAGCGGAAGACTGTTATATATTACATTTTTCCTCTGTATCTCTTCCCCGTTGTTCTTTTCCACTCATGGGGAGTCCGTGCAAGAATCCATCACAAACAAGCTCTATACTCGATCAATAACCATAAATCCGCCTTAACTCATCTCCATTCGAGTTAGTTGTATTTGTGCACAGTAATATTTTGATAGTCCATGACTCCAACTAGATTCTCCAAGCAGGTTAAGGCATCAAAGGGAACTGCCTATACCAATTGTTGAACTTTTGTTAACCGAGATGGGGTGAACTGCTTTTAATACATACATGAAGGGTCTTTAAACTTTTCTTTAAATCTATTTATACCTTTCATTTGTAGGTCAACTTAATATGAGGTGTATATTATATTTAAATGATTGAAAAATAATGTAATTGCTGCATTGAATAGTGAGATGCTGCCATATTAGAAGTATGAGATAAATCACATCAACACATAAACATCATGCAATGAGACACCAAATATAGTGAACCATAAAGTGAGAAAATCCATATCTTATTATTATAGATGCAAAGGCAAGTCTAACTCCCTCACCATCAAGTATGTGCACTAACCTGCTTTCTAGAGGTTCTATCCTAATCTTTACAAGTTGCAATCATAAGGAAGCCAATCGATCAATTTTCAGCAGTATCCACCTAATGAGGTTTCCATCCCGCCAACATATTAACTCCATTTCCATCAAGCTACAACTTGATGGAAGCACCAAATCCATCTATTTTCACAGGCACTAACCTACGATATTTCCACTCAAATTGCCATAGACCGACATCTACTGCTACAACTTGATAGGAAGTCTAACTTTCTTAATTCTTCAAAGAAAACACTTCTACGATTTACCTGGATGACGCTCGTTTTTGTACCTTCTTCTGGGTTGTTCATCAACTCTTAATGTGACCAGATCATCTCATCAAATTTTTTTCAACTCCTCATTATTACATTCTTCTTGCAGCTTGTTTATTTTCAACTCTCTTTAATTTAAGGTATTACCTCTTCTTCTCACTTTTCACAACATCTGCCCTTGATATACTCCTATTTTTTTATTAAAATAGCTTCATGAAGTCGTTTGTATTCCATCAGTAATCTTGAAATGGGATGTCATGTCTTCTTTTTTCTCGGCTGTATCTTTTTTTCACTAATTAAAATGTAATCAGAGGTGCTTATTTTAATATTATTGGATATTGGTTTCGAGACTTGCCAATGCATCACAACAATATAAATTTAAATAAAACATTTACATTCAAATTTAAATGAGAACTCCAACTCACTCGTTTTGTTCTTGTCATGCGATTGTCTTTCTCTGATCATTTTTATCTTTTCAGACTGCTTCTTTTATCTCTTTTGAATTTATTTTTCTGTTTCTCTCGCTTCCGTGTAACTGCATAATTGCTGAGCATTCATTGATCTAATATGAGGAACTCCAACTTTTATGCCATTAGTGTCTTGTTGATGTGAAGTCTGCGAAGGAATGAACATATTACAGTCGCGTATTGGCACCTTCCTTGTTGAGGGGCCCATGTATTGCATCATTACCTATCTTTTCAATTCATAATCGCGAATATCTGCTTTATATTACCACCTCCACCTAGTTTTCCAGTCTTGGTTGGTGTAATTTACTGTATATTTTAATACACCGCCTTTAGAGTATAACAGCCGCTTCTTTTGATATAACTAAATCAACTCTCGGTCATCCTATATAAGGTTTGAATAAACAACTGCCGCTTTTAATATAATCAATGAATATCTCATAATATTTAACAGTCGCCTCTTCGCCTAATTCACATGTTTTCCAACATGGTTCTCCTCCGACAAGGGAGCATTGATCACTCGCCCATTGCAATTTGATCAATGTTCGTCAGTGCTTTACCGACGCGAAGTGATGAACTGGAATCAACTTTGTTAATCATAATTTATAAGTGCATTCACCAAATCTAATCGCACTGTGTTTTAATAGGTTAAGTGAATGGTTTGCTTCTTTCCGATGCATTAACCGACTTCAAACACTTTAGCAACATATTTGTATAATCTATCGTCCGTCTTCCAATCGCACGAATCCTTATGTTCTTCGATGATTACTATTCATCGAACTCAAACACATGAATTAAAAGGTTTCATTGATCCATCGTCCGTATTTATCAGCATCGTAACTTTATGTTGGTTACATGTTCATGCTTCTTGCAATCTCCGATTATATTGGTGAGGTCCGACTTTGTTGTATTTTCCATTGATTGTGAAGACGCTTCCACTTAAATATATTATCAATGTATATGCTCTTAAATTATTATGTATCATGGAATGTATGGACATTATATGTACAGACAGATATTATATATATATGTGTGTTCACCCGAAGAAGTATTCCCATTAATAATATGAATTATGTTAAATCATACCAAGTGAGTGTGCGTGTTCCCCTGCACTTGCTGGCATTATATGTAAATGCGCTTCCCATGGGTGTATGATTTTGAATTATATATTCGGTTTTCCGGTTGGGCGATTCTCGAATTATACGCCCTACCTCTCTCTCTCGTTCGTCGCTCCCGTCGCTTGCCTTCGGCTGCTTTCTCTCCGCGAGATAAAGATCTCGCTCTCTGTTATTCGCTCGCTTGCTTGCTGCCTATTTATATTCAATGTTTTTTTCGTTTCGAGCCATGTTGCTCTTTAAATTGCTTCCATATTTAGCGCTCCTTTTTTTTTTTTGTTGCTTGCTTACTTCAACTTCGTCGTTTTTGTTGCATTTTTTTAGCCTTGCCTATTTCGATTCGTCAGTTTTCTTACCATATTTTGTCTAACTTTCTAGCACATGCGTTCGTTTATTTACTGCTTCCTAGCTTTTGCTCATCGCTTACCTTTATCTTCGTCTTTTGCTACCTTGCTGCTTTTTCATGCTTTCTCTGGCCTCGGTCAAGGTTTCAAGTGCTCCTCCTTTGTCATCTCCTCTTTGCCTTATTGCTAGTTCAGGTGCTACTCCTTTAGCAAGCTCTTTTGCCATCAATGACAACATTTCCACCAAATGAACTCGCATTTGGTAATTTTTCAATCCTCGCTTTGAGAAAAGCCAGATGAATTGACGAATCGTCAATTTAAATGTGTTTTAGTATCCGTAGGTAGCCTTAATTTCAGAACAATGATCGATGGACTGATTCCCCGGCATTTCTTCATAAGACCAGTAAACACGCCACGAAATTTTGAAATAGGCTTTATAAATCAATTTAATTACAACAACAAGGTGCCTATATGAATGTTTTCATCATTTCGTTTTACTGAAATGTCAATTGAACCGTCTTCAAGATATTTGAAATTCTAACTCCGAATCGATTTGCACATCTTGTAGTTATTTGACATCTTAGTAAAATTCAGCTTCTAAATCATCTTCAAAATGATCTATTCAAAATGATTGTGATGGAGATCTTCCAAGGGTGTTTTCATCACCGCATAAAACTCAATGAATTTTTCATCGCATGAATAGGTTCGTGAAATGTCACAGAATCGAACTAGATATAGAAAGGGATCTTTGATCCCATTCATTGACTGCCTTGTTGAAGAGGGTCGAATGCACTGGAAATTTCGTACATTACCTCTAAATGGACTTCAGTTGCATCATGTGCCATTTAATGAATCTAACTTGATTCGTATGTACGACCCAAGGATCATCAAACATAACAGTTGTCTAACAAATCATGTGAATATTTTCAATAGAAGGAGTATCGCTAGAGTGAGGAAAGGAAAGTCCAGCTGTATCTTAACCAAACCTACTCAACATCCTTGTAAGGATAATGCTACAAGATGTCAGATTGTTTCGAGAGGCCGGGTCAAGAGAAATAAGTTAGCACCAATTAATGTTACATCCTTTTCTGATATGAAATTATGAGTTTGAAGACTCGGAGACAAGTATGTTCAATGATAGGACCAACTACCTGGAAGAAGCGTTGTACATAGAGGGGCATCAACCACTTCATTATCTAGATTTAATGATTACTTTCAATCGTATGGTAAACCGAAATACCAAAAGGGGAAACATCACCATCAAAAGCCTTAAGAATCATCGAGATTGGTTATAGAGAACCACATTTCCAACACTGAATCGCATTATATCATATGCTGAAGCTCATCAACCAAAACTGAAAAATTGGTCTCTGTTTTACTAACATCGGAATCGTTATTTGGGTGAGGTAAAGTAGACGAGGTAGTACTATTTTCTAAATCAAGATTATAAGGTTAACTAACATCAATAAAATTCTATGGCAACAATAATTGGCTGTGGCCGGGCGGCGCTGGATTGCATTTCAAAGTCATATATCATTGGTTGAGAAATTGCAATCTTCAACATGTTGTAATTCGGTGTTAGCTGGAGGTGATTGAAAGGTTGATTATTAAGAAATACCTTTAAGGCGCGTTTATTAAGGTTCTGATTTACGGGATCAGAAGCGATCAGAAACAAGAGGCTTATGCAGTTGATGTATTTTCATTAGAAGATTCCGCTTTACCATTAATGATTCTTAATACTGTCTTGTGATCGTTTGTCCTTGCATGAGACATCATCATAATAGGTTCTTCTAAAGTAGTCAATGTGAGCCAATCATTTTACTATCTTGGAGAAAAGGATCCTTCAAGACAGTTGGTTTTTGTAAACTTTAATTCACTTGTAACTTAACTGATGTGATACTTTCCTTCTTTTAAATGATCCGCTTTTCGCCAAATGAAATGATAATATACTAATTTTTCGTTATTGGATTCAATTTTATCGCTTTTTCTTTTTTGAATTTTTTTGCTTTTGTTTTTACCATCGATTTAGATTTAGTCAGATGTTTCAACGACATGAATAAGCCAAGTGCATTAATTGGGAAGATTTTCTGTGAATCGCAAGTGATAATAGAAATTATTGAAGATTTCTTCTTGCTTTAGAATTTATCGTACCAATCATACTTACGGTATTAGACCAAGGAGCTGTAGCTATTTGTCCTTGTTTTGGAAGATCGAGGATTTTTCCGCGTAGAGTAATCAGATCGTAGGTAGGATTAGTAATACAGGATCGAAGCTTGAGCAATTACTTGCTTCTTCGTGAATAACACTACTTTAGTTACATCTTCTTCGCAGGATTCTGCAATACTATTTAACAAAACTATTCTCAGCTGCATCTGATCCGAATATAACTACCAAACGCTTCCAGCTGCCATTCATGAATATGATTAAATACTGACGGATTTTGTTGTTAATAATTGCGTTATTGTCATATCTCGCATGTATAACTAAATGAGTTTAAGAAAGCATTTGTTAACTGATCAATTAGAACGTAGCCAGTGGTAACTCAATGTACCATTTGGGTAGCAAGACTATATTATTTCTTTAGTGACGAATGGATCGAATTTAATAATGATTGAATTAGATGTACGTTCGTGGGGATAAGTCAGCATTGTGGTTCGATGGATCCTTCCGGCTTATCTTTCAATTTGTATATCATCAAGCAACTTATGAGGTAATGCCGCCTGATAATAAAAATTGGGATCATTCAAGGTGATCAAATCGTAAGTCCAAAGGGTATAAATGGTAATATGTTAGGCCCCAAAACCTTGAGAAGCCAGCGATCTGTGAGGCGGATACCTGTGATAACCGAATCGGATTACATTAGAATCGGAATCCTCCTAAAACCGTGATTAATTCCGACCATATTGAGTAGTTTTTGAGGCATAGCTGTAATAATGCTGATACTTCCATAGTTTGATTTTGTATATAGGACCGAATTGTACGTTCTGTAAGCGTTGATATGTAAATTGTGGTTGACTTGTAAATAATCAGACAAATTAATTTGTTCCGCAGTACTCAACCGTCCGATAGTATCTGACAGCTGACCAGGGATTTGCACGGATACAAAGAAAGAAGAAGCGTGTTAGCGATAATCTTTAAACAAGTGTTGTGTTGAAATAGATGTTGCGTTGTTAGCGCTAGGCGGAGTCCGAGGTGTACTAGGGCTCCGCATCAATCAACTAGTAGAGCTTGAGTAGTCATTAACAAATTGTCAAGTTGGACCAGAAACTAAAGGTTGTCCGGCAGTTGATAAGGTAACGCATATTGAAATGCGCAAAGGCCGCGATATTGGGATGGATCCTACACCATCATTCCGGCATTTTCCCTCATGAAGGTTGAACGAAGAATCCATAAACTGAACGTAGGGCTGATAATTGCGGTAAGTCACTTTGAATGATACATTTATACTGTTGGAAACTTAATTAGTAAAATTCACTGAGGTTGATAACCAGGTGCTGCCAGACCGATACCGGGGCTACAAGGACCTTATGAGTATATTGAGCCTAAGGGTTGATAAGGACCTGGCATATGTGAATGGCCCTCAGTTGTCCCCCAAATAATATGGATTCGCACAACTTATTCTGGAAAGCTAATCTGAGGTTGTGCTCCCAAAGGGCACTGGACTACCATACACTGGCAGAATTGACTTCCTGAGTGGCCCTCAGCTGTAACTCACTCTGGGTTACCAGTGGTAACCGACTTCCCTGAGGTTGTCCCCTCTCTGCTGGAATCAATTCCTGAGGTTGCCCTCTCTGTGTGGTAAGGCACCGGGACTCGCTGGAGGCTGTCTCCCTGTGGTAACTACTCTGAGGTTGTCCTCAAAGGAATCACTTCCCAGGCTACCTCTCAGCGGTAACTGTTACCTTGAGGTTGAGGATTCGAATATTACCAGACATCAGTAAAAATTTGACCAAGGCTCACGCTTCAATATTAACTATTAAAACTAGATGATAACATGTTTCATCATCGAGATTACCTGAGAAACTACCACAAAGCCCTGAGACCCCGAGGAATGTAATATGACCACTAAAAATGATCAGAACTGAGAAAATATGATGACTTCCGCTATAAAGATGACGATAATAACCTGCGGTGAGGGATGAAATGGAATTTTGGAGGTGGATACAAAGTAAGACCGGATTCTAAAAGTTGTTAAAGAGAGATACCATGATCGGGCCGAATAATGTAGGAAAATAGATTCATGCCCAGATTTAACGACATTGAGGGGAGCAGTGGTGAGATATATCTTCGCCCTGACGACAAGTCTTCAATAGTAAGTCCAAGTAAAGATCACAAGGATAATATTTCTTACCTCTAGGTGAATCGATCACTGAAATTGGTGTAATAACTCAAGATGTTTCCAAAATCGTAAGATTCACAAACCAGAGATTTCGGTTCATCACCTAATTCAATGTAGAGAAATATCTTCCAAGAACTTTAATCAAATCAGTTCTTGAATGTGGTCTCCGTTAGGCTTTGATGACTGATGAATAACCAGATGAACCTACTGTTGATCTAATTCTACCACTATCAGATGATACCAGAGTCTGCTTCAAGCTGACCTAGTGAATAAGTTTTGTATTCTCCGGATAGTTTCGAAATTCGGCCACGATTAAAAATTAACTAATCACATCGCAAAAAAAGAAAAATTTCAATGAAAACACCTAAAGTCTCTAAGAAACAAACAATTGAATCATACGCTAAAAATTCCAGAGTTCAAACCACACAAACAATAACTTCTTAAAAACACTAGCTGGTGGGCGAAATCTAACTTAGTAGAATTTAGTCATTAAAAGGGCGTGTTGAAATGTTTAACACAACCCCCGCTTTTAATGAAATAGACCGTGCAAGTTTCTCTTAATTATACTTATCTTTAGTGAAGATAACTGAGTCCAAGTGAGTCTAGCCGACGTCCGTCTCCAGTACTACAGATCTTCCTTCCACCTACCACCTAGGAAGAATCCAACCATTATGGTCTCTAATATACTAAATCAAAAATAAATATACTGGGGAATAGCTCATGATCCGACACGCAAGGGCAGCAGGTGCCTAATCCCCTGAAGGTCTTTAAAATAATCTGGTTGCAGCCAACAGTGACACCTGCCTCCTCGACAATGGTCTATCTCGGGAGGTTTACAAGAAAGACACGTATATCTTCTAATATTTCAATGAGGAAGGATTGATTACCCTACTGTCTAAATATGATCTCAAGGTTTGACTCTGAGGAGCTTCCGTGAAGCATACATGCAAATTGGAATTCTTCCTACCTAAAGATTTGTCTATTTGTTTATTTCCGAGTATCTTGGAGAGTTAATTAATTGCATCTAAGATACTAGCCTAAGTTAAGTATAGAGTAAGAGCCCAGAAATAAAAATTACTAGATGAAATTTAATTATGAGTTACTTTATGAGTCGTCTAAGTCGCTAAAAGTGAAATAAACTGGCGATGTAGAAGACTGTTTCCAAAACACTAAAAATGCACCTAGAAATGATAATCACCTTTTTTCTGCTCAATGAACTTTGTATCTAAAGAAAAGAGTTGGGAGAATACAATTCTTTTAATGAACAATTCTTCTTTTAAACATAAAGAATAATTGAAAGAAAATATTTTTTGTCTTTTCACAATAAGATAAATTACCAAAGCTCATAACAAAATCCTTTTTCTTCAATTGGCTACAAACAATTTTCCTTCAAAAGAAAGCTATAATTGTTTTTTAAAAACTACTCAAAAACTACAAAAAAACCTAATTTAGACTTGTTGATTCAATTTTGAATGTTTTTGAGGATTTTGAGAATGTTTTTCTAGTGGTTCAAATAGAAATCCAAGGATTCAATTACCTAGAATAAAACAGATCAAAACACTCAAAATATGTTTTATAAAAATGTAGGGCCCAAAACTTTGAACCAAGTTTTTCGAGATTCGTTAAAGAAACAAAATGACTTTATTTCACGTCGATAAGCCTACAATCAGGTCGGATTCAGTAAAAAGAAAAAAAGATCACGTAATCTAAGACACTTCAAACTACAATGCTTTGAATCACTACAAAGACTAAGTGAAAACAATCTAAAATGTAAAATCTACTAGAAAATCACTAAAACATCATTAATTGAAAGTCTATCTACAAAAATTTTGGACAGTAACAATGATCACCGTAGAAACCAAAGATGCTAAATCCAAATAAAAATAAATCCAAGAAAGAAATCGATGGTTTTGAATTTTAACAGACCATAGTATCGTAAGATAACCAAAAGTGTCCCGCACGTTTATCTCATAATAGTAGTGCGAACCTCCGCCTACCGTCTAAAGAAGAAGGCGTAGGTGTCCTAGGAAAATTATAGAAAAACATAAAATTTTCTAATTCTCAAAACAGGAAAATCTAAAATTTTACGTATATGCATCAATCAAAATCAGAAAATGTTTCAAATCGTACAAAGAGAACCAAAGAACAGTTCTTTCCCCAAGATGGTCACCATTTTGTTGTGTAGATTAATCCGCTCATGGAGAAGACCAATCTCTAGTACAAATTAAATTAGCAATAGTCAACCATTATACTAATTTCTCTAAGCATACAAGATTCATAAAATTCTATAGGTGTAGCCCACTTATTTCCAACGCTTGTTTGAAATTGTTGTCTACCGTGCACTTGAAGGAGTAAGTCTTCATTAACCCGCAAATACAAACAAGCAAAAGATTGCATAGGCACTCAGATAGACATTGTTATAAACTATACTTGTCATAGTGATCAGTGAATCTAAGTGAAATAAACCATGTAATAGACATCTTATTGAGAAAATGAGTATACTTGTATTAACTTCAAATGAAATCCTTTACAATCAGGCTTTGATGTTGCGTGTCTTCGGTCCAAGGAATTCTTCTACTTTTATAGTTTTGCACCTTTTCTTCAACCAAGATCATAGAGTGTATGTAATCTTCCTCATAAAAAGTCTAGTTAACAATTGAAATTCATAAATGTATTTAGCCTCAAATATCCAAAGTTTAACTCTTGAGGCAACTTCCAAGGCTCTTTTTATAGGTGGAAAAGAGGATTTTGTTCCAAATGTATGGATAGAATCCTCCTTCAAAGCCATTAGCTCCTTACATCACAATAGATCCATCATGGGTAGACAAGAACTTTATCAGTGTAATTCATCTTCGAAAATTCGACTTGAATCTTCTAGAATTGGATTCAACACCTTAACTTTACTTTCGCTTTTTAAGTTTTATGAGTCCGCACTTAGCAATAATAAAGAATGTGGCAAAGGGTTCCGCAGAGAGCCAATCAGAAAGGGACCCAGTGTAATTGTCAGAAAGCGTATACCAAATTTTAGGAATTTTAGAATTTTCTGAATATGTCAAGAGCAAAGAACTGACATGTTACAGGTTAATTAAAGGAGGAAAAGGGAGAATAAATGAGCCTTGCTACCTAAGGTGTAATTTGCATATTATTTTAGTAACAAAGTAGTTCAAGAGAATCCATGGGGTAAAGTTATCTAGCAATAAAGGACTTGGTTGGATTTTGGTGGAATGAAACAAATAGAATGAAGTTTAGAAGAAATTGAAGAGTAAATTAGACTCAGCAGGCACTTTGGAACGATTCGATTTGGGCATACACTTTGAGTGGGAAAACATAGAGATAGGTTACTGTAGTAGAGAGAAATCATAGTGCAACTGGTTTTATACTTATGGTTATTTATTAGAGAAAGTGATAGAATCAAATATAAAGAGAAACTGCAATTAAAAATGAGAAAAACATCACCATCGTACATAAATCAGATTCCATAAACTAAAGAAATTAGAATTTGATAATTGTAAACCAAATGGCTAATCAGTAAGTCACTTGTTCTACAACAAATTCATCATGCTTATGTATCTTCAATTCAAACAAGACTTCAAAGAGTCGAACCATATAATCAGATATCCAGACCAACCATTGCAATGCGGTCCTCAAGGATAATTTATAAGAGTAACCGTAGTGGAGAGTTTTATGGTCAAGTATCTTTAATTCCACAATCAATGCACTCGGGCCTTGAAATAAGCAGAATAAGGTGGAATGCATCAATTAGACTTCATTGATTTATATTTTCATAAGATGTTAAATATTGACTTCGTGACTATTTTATCTTTAAAATAGCTTTGGGTTTGTTAACAATAGTCTTTTGATTTAGCTAATTGTTTAGCTATCTTGAAATTGATCTTCTATTCTCAATAACTAGGTACTTCTTTGGATTTATGTGAGGTTGTGGTAACTTTTGGTGACTAAAGGGGTCAGATGGAACTCGAGAGGGTCTAATTGGCCTCTCGATGGCGTGTAGTTTCGACCATGCATGTCTTATCTTTTTTCAAAACTCTTTAGTTCACTTAGGTTCTGTTTAGCCCACTAGGCTCTTGGTCTCTTTCCGTGTCTTCACTAGCATCTTTAACTCTTTAAAACATTTAATCACTTCTCTTAATTTCAATAATCATGCTTTTAACTTTAATTTGTTAATTACAAGGATGGCTTGCTTCCTTTGACTCACTTCTTCAGGAAATGCGTTTTAATACGCGAGGTTTTGAGGAGTTAAACACTAGTCCTTAAATGAAATATTTGTTTTAAAAACCTTCCCAGCGCGTTTCCGCAATTTTATTCGAAATGGAGTTTTTCACTTTGGAAAACACTCGTCAGGTTTGCAGACAAAGAGTTGCAGTGATCGGCCTGATAATTTGAAAAGAAAATAAACACAAGAAGAAATCCGGCGGCAGCAGAGGTGATGTTGTGAGTGTTTGTGAAAATGGATGTGAGACTTGGAATGGAATCGCCATTAAAACGTGAAAAATGTGAAAGAATGGTAAAACAATGGCTTAATGAAGATTTGGTAGCATTTGTTTGACTATTGATTAGATCTGCAGTGGTTACCAACGGCTGACGGTCGCAGTGAGATGCTTAGAGGAGTAAGGGTGAAGAAATGTAAACTTTACAAACATAAAAGACTTTGGGCACTTGCAAAGGAAATGGAGTAAATGAATGAAAACGAGGAATTAGATGGTGGGACTTGAAGCGGAGGGTGATTTATTGTAATGCTTGGATCTTAGGAGTGAGATCACGAGATTTCCTAAGAAGTCCTTTGCTGAGGTTCAAGGAAAGAATATGATGAAATGCTGAAGAAGGAGGATCAGATCTAGACTGACAAATACGGGATCTGGGAAGAGATTTCTGAGGCAAAGGAGGGGAAGTGGTTTTAGATGAAAATCCACCGTTTACAAGAATAGAAATGGTTTTAAATTTTCTTCAAAAACGTGATACGCTCTCAAGGTTCACATGTTTCCTTCAAACCTACCATTGGCGTTGAGTAGCACCTCTAAGCAAAGGAAAATTGTGAAACATGATGGTGGCCATTAGATGAAAGGTAGAGGATTCAAGGTACACAGATGAGGAAGTATATGGAGAGATGCATGGTTGTATGGTGGGGAATATTGTGGGCCGTGCTAAAGTGCAGTTAAATGTAATAATGATTCAGATAATGATGTCAGATTAAAAGGAGGTACTTCATGTTCCAAAGAGGAAATATACTGCATTTCCAGGAACAAATCTTGATCAAGTAGATCCAAGGATGATGATGGTGATTTAAAGAGAAACGGGGAGGTAAAGGGTCAAATAAATGGGTGGGGAGAAAGGGAGAGCTGCATCTATTTCCATTGAATCACGAGATTCAATTGCATATAAAGGCAAATAAAAAATTCAAAGTTTGGATGTTTGTGGGATTAGTGGTACTCATTGATCATGTAGGATCAACGGTGTAGTTCTGAACGTGGGAATGACCTGGGAAAGTGTGGGAGGGCGCATTAAATCAAGTTGTTGGCTCTGGGGATTCAATGACAAATTAAAACTAGCGGATTGATGATGGCTCTATAACGAAAAAATTGAACTTTAACGTTGGTTCTCAGTATCTAACGCGCCAGGATTGGATCACATCGACGTGAAACTGGAGAAGACGGTGACTGGCACTCCACCATAGGATTTAACTTGGATCAGCTGCACTGATTGCAATGAGTAGTGTAATGAAAAGGAGTGACGGGGAAAGCAAGGATTAGTGGAAGGCCGTTATATCTATATAGATCAACGATCGAAAGATCATAGTGAGGTCCGAGAACAAAATAATCGACAGAATTACTATTAAATGGAATGCACTCATAACAAAACTGATTGTGATAAGTGCCCAAGTTCCTAGCGCTCTCGTCTCGCGGTTCATATAAGGTGATAGGTAGGTTAGGTTGCAATGGTTAGCTTAGGTCAGATATAGGTAAATAAAAAGAGTTTTAGGTTGGGTAATGGTGAAGTGGGTTAAACAAAGGTTTTGGCAAAGGAAGGGGTTTTTAAACCAAAATGAAGGGGTTCATAATGGTTTTAAAAGGGAATTTTGATGATTTAGAGGACTTAGAAGGATTTTGAGGGTTTTAGGGAAATTTTGAGAAGGAAAAAGGGGGTGAAATGGGGAAATTGTAGTGATAAAAGGGAGCATATGGGAGGTTTTTCTCCAGCTAATTTTTAAGTGTCAGTGAGGATTTTAAATGGAAACAACATTGGAAGATTTTTCAAAGGTGAAAAGATTATTATAGAGACTTCAAGAATGAGATATTTTCAAAATTTATCTCTTTAAGCAATAAACAACTTAGCGCAATCTTCGTTTGCTTGAAAAATTTGTATACGTGCCGATTATCAAAGTATCTGTTAAATTGTTGTACTATAGCTTACTAGTAGTTTATACTATCCGAATCCAAATATTCATCGAGACTTTATATTCACCTTTTGGAAAGATGATGCGTATTGAGACCATATCAACACATTTCCGTAAACTTTAATGACTGAATATATTCTTTAGAGAATTATGTGTTAAATTGCATATTTGCAAAACATATGTAAAGATATATTTTCAATTCATCAGTTAATAAATCTAATAGGATTGCATATAACCATATGAAAAGAATGAAAGTAAAATAGTATTATATAATCTAGGTTTTGGTACCAGTTCCAAGACATGTTGGTCATAAGGACTCAAAAGTATTGTACAGTAGAATCTTTAAGTAGACCTAGTGGTGTCATGATAGTAAAATACTTTAAGAATACGTACACAGTCTCATCCACCACTAGGCACACTAATAGTATGATACAGCCCTCATATAACTCCTTGATCCGGGAACTGGTATCCCAAGAGTTATCCCTCCATGATGTTGTAACTCAACCGTACCCTCAACTAAATCCAAATCTGAAGGATCAAGCTCTGAAAATCCTCTGGTTCTCCACCATAGAATTCCAATTCCATCAGTCGAATACCAGCACCTACATCTCAAGATGGCATAAAATCTTTAGTTTTTCCGAATCATAAAAACAAAATTATTTAAAAAACCTAAAATCAAAACATGTGGCTTAAACATTTTTATTAAGTAGCATTCAATATACCGCCGTAATAGGGAATTGGTCCTTACCGAAATCTATCCTCGCATAGGATTCTCTATGACGATATGTCACGGGGTTAAGAATAATGAATGGAAAATGGAATTATGACTGGATCAACATTCTGTTATCAAAATTAACCCAATCGTTTACATTCATGACTTAGGACCAATTAAATCATGAGGTTACATGATGTGGTCAATTAAATTGAATCAGCCTAAATAAAAGTGATCAAGAACGACCCATAGCTGTAGGCAAATTATTTGTCTTTCCACCTTTTATCTTGGTCGATGTTCTTTCATTTGAAGGAGTGAAAAGTTGATCTTAGTTGAACATATCGACCAGACACCTAAACGATAATCGCATGTATGATCCGCTCATGAAATGAAGTGTCACGTTAGTTAACTTGTAGAGTAGTATATATTCACAAAGGTATAATTTATACATATTTGATTTATTTCCATATTTTCTAGGATTTGTACCGTTGACAAAATCCATCAAATATAGTCCTTCACTATCTCACCTACCTGGATGAAATGTGCAAGGGAAATGGGGGCACCACGCCCGAAACTCACATAATTAAATGTCATCAACCAATATTGGGAGCACTTGCCTTAATGAAATGAATGTAGGTGTTGGGTCCCGTATAAATCACAACGGCAATAGTTCCATATGTTGCCTTGGTCTCTTGAAATAAAGTACTCATAAATCCCACATACCGAGGCCTCTCACAAAGCAGGACACAGGGGAAACGATTGTTCTTCATGTTCTCTTCGCCTACAATTAAAGACAGGATCCGCCATCAGTGAGAAATTGGGTACAAGCTAGTACGGAAGATTCATTCCATGCAAAAGAGAAATTTAGAGAAAACACAAACGACAGTTTGTGAATTGCGCCCAATGCACCAGGTTCCTTAGACAACCGCTGCAGCAGGAACCGGGCTTCTTTCAACCCCTCTACAATGCATCTCTTTCAACATCCATAAAGGTCCTAGGCATTGAATATTTACCAGGAGCCCCAAAACTGTAAAAACAAGGAACTGAAAAAGAATGCAGCCAATATGTTATGGTTGGATCCCCACCGGTCCAACGTACGAAATGGTCCATAAAATCACAGAATCACCATCAGTTCCAGCGTAAAAGTGGCTCAGCACTCCAACCGAATGGTAAAAATGACCTTGTACTGAGCATTTTAATAGTATTTTTGATTAATTTATTTATATTTAATGAATTGAATATAGTTTTTACCCATTTTTATTAAAACGGGTATTTAATCGCTTAGTGGTTCTTTGAGCAAGTTTGT
The DNA here is from genome assembly GCA_034641835.2 of Pinus albicaulis. Taxonomy (NCBI): domain Eukaryota; kingdom Viridiplantae; phylum Streptophyta; class Pinopsida; order Pinales; family Pinaceae; genus Pinus; species Pinus albicaulis. Next base: position 1,274,837,046 of record CM076582.1, read on the forward strand.
TAAATCGAGTATAGTGAATGGATATGCATGTGATAGTGAAATGAATTTGACTACATATCACACTTTCTATCTATTTTTCAGAGTTCTATTAAATACAAAAGGGAACCCCCTTTCAGAGTTCATCTTTTTCGCATCCTAAAAGAGAAATATTATTGAAGCATCTGTCCTTTTGAGCTCGTAAAGGAATTAAACGTCATCTAAGCCTGTATATAAGTTTGTCCCTTTTCCGACCGGGAGATAGGATTATTTTAAAAGAAACCTTGTAAGAACATGGCTAGGAGGTTCTCTCGTGCATTATTTTGGCGATTTTGATTGAGGGACAATTTTATGAAAATAATTTGGATTTTTACTTTTCCTTTTTCAAACTCTAACATGAGTAGATCAGTTTTCACCGCCGTTAGACTAGTTAAAACATCAAAATAGAGATTTAGTTTGATCCATCATGAAAAGATCAAGTTTATCTTTATATACTTGTTAAAAAATCACATAGCGATGGATTCACCCAAGGGTGTACTATATCAAACATAGTTATCCCCGTTTGTTAAAAATAAAGAGGTGTCGTAATGAAATATCAGGGAAAATTGAAAGGATCAATCAATTTGTAAATATTTTTAATCATGATACCATTCAATTTTACTCGTGGCTTTTAAATAGTTATTCACATGGTCTATCATACCAAGGGTTTATCACCATCATCACTTGGTTTTGAATAATTTCAACCCATTCAGTTAATGCTAGATATGTTAAAGAAGTGACTAGCTTATTCCTCATCCTTGCAATACTCATACCTTCATTTTCATATCCATGAATACCGTAATTACTTGTTTCATTCTAATAGATGTATCTCTGTAAATCATTACTCCCATTTCGCAGTCATTTATGGGGTGCGAATGGCAGCGCCCTTAATGAGTCACTTCCGCCAACATGACACGACCAGAAGTCATACTTTCTAGAAACAAAATGCTTCGCATCTTGATCTTGCATTCATCAATGGAAATCTTTCTCGCTTTCGATGAAGACATCACAAGCCTCCACTGTACACACTTCAAGTTTTCGACATCAAATCATCTATTCACACCATGTATAATGTATTGTACATCTTGAGAGAGCCATGACATCATCGGCGTTTTCTTCGATATCCGTTAATCTAAGCATCTTTGTATCGTAACTGTCATTGCTCATACCAACTTTAGATCATATATCCGATGGTTGTATATGGGCTTGGCCGACAATGTGGACAAGATAGAAGACCTCGAATCTGTTTCATCAATCCATACGTTGATTTCGGTGAAATTCACATCATCCGTATAGATGGTTTCTACAATGCGATGGTCATCCTATCATGTATATATCTGTTGGACGATCTTTTGCTGATGTTAGCGATAACTTGGCGTGTTGAGTATGGGTAGTTTCAAAATTCAGTCCAAGATGAAAACAGATCATGATGTTATGCATTGTATCTGATGTGGTCACCGCCAAATTTTCAGATCCTACTCATCATCGCAGTTGGTATCAATAATATAATACCTTGATTTCAGTTTAGTGTGCCAATATAGGTAATGGCATCACTTAAACATTGATCATTTCTTAACAGGGGTCTATCATACCTCTAAATCAAATTTTGCCATGCTCCAGACAAGTCATCCCATCGATGGTTTTCTAATTCATGAAAGTTTCACTACTTATATACCAAGTGCTCCATTGAGTCATCAACGCATCCTTGATCGCAATAGGTTATTTAGACATCTACCTCTAAGGAAGTTGGCATTGGGAAAGACGAAGCTCCACTTAAAGTGCATTGTCCAACTAGGGAGGAATTGTTCATAGGATTCCTGGGAATCTTTCCCCACCCTCTAGTGGCTTTGTAGCTTTTCCAAATATCAAATCCATCTAAAACTTCAATATGGACACCATGGAGCCATTGAACCTCTTATCCTCCTATTCCCATGAACAAGGAAACCTCTACATCCATTTCTGCAATCCATTCAATGATCCGTTAATTCCAAAAATACCTTCTTCTAATTTGTAAATTGAGTGACCGGGATCATAGTACAAGAGAGAAAGAATTTGAATTGAGTTATGCCGGGTAAGATCACAACTCTTGATGTATCGTTGGCATGTACGTTATGTCATATGATGTTGTAGAGGATGAGGATAATCAAGTTGGAGTGAGTTACTAAATCAATCCAACTGTTGTAACTTCACTTCATAATAAAGAGATTTGTCTCTTCATATGAGCATCTCGTTTATATTGTTATATGCATATTTTCAAATGAAATCAATTCAAGCTGTTTAACATGAATAGATCATATCACTCTTATGTCACTCTTTTGCCTTACATTCATTAGGTGCCAATCAAGTGAGTCTAATCTGAGCCATATTTAATGTTAAAAGAGAAAAGTGAGGTGAGGAATATAAAGATCACGTGTTAGTGTTCTTCTACCGCTAATTTTAAGGAAAATGTCAAATATATTTCTTTGTTCTAAGTGCAACCACCACACTTAGGAAGACACTCTATCCGTAGGTTTGATTCCATAAAACACAATATGTATTCACATATGGGAACAAATACAAATTTGTTGAGTACAAAGAGAAGAATGGGTATAGAGATACTGAGATATACAAATCCCATTGAAGGTACATGTGGCCTCTTTATAGTAAATGCTATCAGTCATCTATAATCGTGAATGAAAAACTAGGTAAGGAAGAAACCTTGGTATACGGCTATTTTCCAACTCAAAAGAATTGAGAAAATGCCATTTATTAAAACCCCAACAGGGAGATGTGCCATGATCCATTGGACATTTTGTAGAAAGTCTCAAGGACCAGATGCGCTATAGGCGAGAAATAATTTCCTTTGTAATGCCTTTCCCGATTTTAGTGTATAGAAATGCATGAGTTCGAGCTGGAAACTGCATCGCGGACAACAGAGCCTACAAGAAGAACTAATTGTTCACCGTATATATGTAGAGAGAGGACGTATGGGAGTACTTACTAGAAAGGTCTGGACTACATTACAAAGTGAAATAGGCCTAAAATCCTTGAAGTTGGACCGAGGGAGGTTGTAGGGGATATATTGGTGAAGGTAGAGTTGATGTCCCAAGAATCCATCCTGTAAGTTTGACTGCACTATAACTCCTAAGAACGTGCCTATTAGGTCAAAAATGGCAAATATATATCAATAGGTGGAATTGCATCAAGACCTTTAGTCCTTCGTAAAGGAATTGAGAACAAACCATCGTGAGTTCATCCTAGTAATATAGCTTTCAATGCATTTTTCTCATCATTAAACATGGAGGGGCACCGCTTGCATCTTCCCAAACTGTCCAAAGATACGACCACCTAGCGCTAGAACAAAGAAGAATATATTTCCAGAAATGTTAGATGTATGAATATACAATATATCCCTCCTCGACTATATTTAAATCAAATTATGATTTTTCCAGAAGAAAAGCCAGAAAAAAATTATTATATATCCCCTTTTACAGACTTATAACCTAATTTTTTAGCTTCCAAGTGACTTTGAAGTATTCTAATCTAATTTTTTGTTTCATAGACAAAGCAAGAAGGTAAGTGCATGTGAATTACTGATGAGTCATAAATGTAGTTGAATGTATTCAATTTGATTGGTGGAGAAGGGAGCCTTCCACCATTTTTCTTTTCCCCTTTTCCAATTTTATGTATGTTTTTTGCTCTCATCTTCGAAAGAGGAAAGAGGTGTTTAGAGAGCACTGCATCCTTCGGGACCACAAAAATGGAACTCTTGATAATCGATCCTCTAGGCTAGATCTGATTAATTTAATGGGGAAGTCCTCTACTAGATGATTCCAACTCATGTCAAAGTGAGGGCTGGTGAATCCATTATGATCCATTAATTTGAGATTACCTGTGAGGTTCCAATACACTGCATGGTGAAGTTTATCCAACCTTTTCCCCCATGAAATAATCCCCTGTCATGACTATTTTGAATGTAAAGGGGAAAGGTAATGTGTCAAATCAAATGATGACTTTAAAAACTCAAGAAAATATTTCAGCAAGAGGTTCAATACATAAAATGAGAACTCCTAAATTCACAATGTTAAAATGAAAAATTCAAATAACTAGTGATATTTGATTTTTTTGAATGCTACGGTATCACAGTGAATGACAAGACCAAACCTGAGCGCTCCCCGAGTTGTATAAGGTTATACTGATGATGTTGAAATGTTGAATAACTCGATTTGAATGATGATGAATTCTGGTGCAATCAAATGTTGTTGAATTAAAATTGATTCCACATGGAAATAAGATCACTTTGGGGTTCAAGGAATTCTAATTCCATATGATGTGCCAATTTGGTTTAAATGTAGCTACGTAGGAATACTGGAGCCATTGACATAGTTTTTAGAAATAATAACGATGGATGGAGCAGCATATAAAGAGCATTATGATGCAGAGAACTGGAGGATATCCAGTAATGCCAATATTATGATAGTGATATGATCTCATGAGGGTGATGGCTTCTGGCACTACTGTCAGGTTACAAGAAATAATGAGGGATATAAAAGACCATAGGTTATCAAGAAGAGAGATTTCATTTTAGATTTACCTCAAGTGCCACTGTCCCCAAGCTCTTTCTTTGGACAATAATACAGCAAAGAGGGATATGAAAGGGCTGTGGAGTTATCAAAGGAGATTCTATGTGCTGTGAAGGGCCAGGACCCAAGCTCAGTTTACGAACACAGGATCAATTTACCTCAAATGAACTGGAATTGCAGAAGTACAATGCTAATTTTAGACAGCACTCAGCCCACATAGATCCAGAGTTGGAGGATTTAGCTCTAAGGAGTGGCATGGTGGGGTGTGCTTAGGGGATTGGGAGGGGAAGAAAGTTTGCTGTGTGAGATGGAGTTGAAGAAACAATTTATCAAATAAATGTGAAGGAGGATGAAAGACATTTTAATTAGAGCAGAAGAACTAATTTGAAGAGCTGATACTGTAAGGAGGGGAGGCTAGCAAAGGGTCAAGGAAATGATATGAACTTAGGGAAAGGTAACAGTATGGAAATAAAACTAGAAGAGGGAAGATTCTATCCACTCTCCCATTGTTAAGAGAATCGCTAAGATAGGCAGTAACACCCTGCAGTTTATTAGCTGGAAGAGTCTTGACTGAATCAAGACCAAGGGTACTTCTGTGATAAGGTCAGGCAGAGTAAGAACTAAATGGACATCTCAGAAAACATAGGTCATGCCAATTTCTCCCACTCTATTCAATATTTTGGGCATTCCCTATAGAAGCTGACCTAACTAAAACCATGTGATGTATTTGTCCAGCAAGCACCCAAAATCCTGGGTCAATATATCCGTCTTGTTCAATTTCATTTCCAATAGAAGAGAGAAGACAGTCCATACTGATAGTTAGACTTGAGTCAGCCCAAAACAAGATTATTTTCGTTCGGAGATTGGAGCAACCAGGTACTTATGAAATTGAAAATTATACCATTGCACTGTGTATGAATGGGATGAGCTGACTGGGAGTGATAGGTTGAATGAAGTACCAAGATGAATCTACTAACTTTAGGAGGCATCTGCAGCACCAGTTTATTGTCCATGTTCAGTGATTTCAAGCTCTGCACATAGTCTGTACAACTACTATCCAACTAGTGCATGACGCTAAAGGTCAAGTACCCATCCCTGAGGTCTTAAATGAAACTAACACCTAGATACTGTTGCCATGATATTTTTTTTTTGTCTACAAATTTCATCCTTGAGATGACTTGTCATTGCCAACTTTGTCTCAAAGGAAATTTATAATGAAGCCGCCATCTAGGAAAAGGTTTCCAACCGTTGACTACTCTGGTCACATGTGCTAAATCAACTGCAGTTTAGGTAACGCTCTGGCAACTGCTGGCAGGTGACGAAGATGGGTCTGCACCAATTACTGAGAGGGTACTGACAGATACGACTATGCTTCAACCACCTCAAACAACCTATACTAAATGTGAATGTATCTGGAAGGAAGGTGAGTAAATCCAAAACTTGTAAGGACAAGTGTTATGCTGTGCTAAGCCAGGGCCGAGTGCAATGCATAGACAGAAAGTGTTAGTAAAATGGGGAATGGTGACAAGAGTATAATATTGTTCGAAAGGAAAGTGTAAGGGGTGGGGGAGTAAATTTGCAAAGTGGGTACAATGATAATAGAAAATACACTAGTACTGTGATAGCCACACGTGGAGAAAATAGCTACCTGATCAGAGTGATCGAATGTGTACACATAGAGAATAATAAACACAAATCTCCATAATTAATCCAAAGGAATGTCAAGATACCTGACAGGAATGCAAAGTGGGAATTTGGAAAGAAGGTAGGGAAATGAAATGAAACAATATGGGAAATGACAGATGACGAGTGAAGTAGGGCATAAAATGCAACATTAGAGGGATGGTTTCGGGACAGTAACAACAAAAAACAATTCACCAACGATACTAATTCACCGGGTTAAAGTAAATGGATGTTGGTAAACCCATATGGCCTTGACATGATGGAAAGAGGCAAAGGTTTACTTATCCTGTATAAAGTGTAGAGCTCTGAATGACCCAAGCATGTCCAATGATTGTGTCCCTATTAGGCCTAAGTGAGGAAGTGGAATAATCCATGAGTACATGAGGCCTCCTGTGAGTTCATCTATGGGTGTTCTTGGAATATGGAGTGATAAATGTATTAACAACACAAGAATGAGGGGATGTAAGCATTTCCGCATTGTATCTAAATAAAATTATGAGTAGGGAGGTGTTTCCACTTGTCTCAAAGGCCCAAAATAATGACCGCACGACAGCCTTGACACAACCCCCCAAAGATGAACCGAGTTGAACTAAACATAGAAGGAGATATAGTTTATATGACCAAGTAAGCAACAAAGTGCTCCAGAAAATGTAGGGTTCAAAACCAACCTCAGTCATTTGGACTTACAGATTTAACCAGCCTTAAAACCTAAACTGCATGTGGGACAACCGGGGAGAAGGGGCCGTCCACCGATCCGAGACACCTACAAGATTTTGAAAATTAAGGCCATTTAAAAATAACTACGTAAACAATCTAAAATTTTCCAAAATGATCGCCCCAAGACCTACCAAAGAACCTAAAAAGAGTTTTATTACTATCACAAAGGCAAACTTCATTGGGATATCAATCGCTTTTGTTCCATGTCCATGACGATGGCCATCGATGCTCATTCTTGGTTGATCAGAAGTTTCCTCCCGCTTCCTCATGTTGTACATTTGGCCAAAATGTCAATGATTTTCTCATTAAATTGACGGTTCTGCAAAACTTGCTTAAAGGTAGGGGTGTGATTGAGTATAAGGAGGGAGGGAAGAATCGTAAAATGAAAACAAAGAATAAGGGTACTCGCTATTGGAACCAGCAAGAGAGCTAAAGATATCGGGTCCTCTTCCAATGCTTCTGCATCGCATCAATTAGCGTAAAAGGGCAAGAGCCATCCCGTGCTTGTAAACCATGACTTGTATATACTAATGCAAAGAATCCTTCTAATTACTTCAGTACCACTCATTACCATTAATTCCATACTTATTGAAATTGGTAACAACAACGACATTCACTATAAATCTTGTTGGATAGAGACAACACAAAGCCCGGTGATAACCATCCAAAACTACTTCATAATTTCTGTTCCAACCATAATCGAATGTTTCGAGCATGCCTTCAACGCTGAAGTTAAAGTGAACTTGATCGAGAAAGATACTACAAGTTTGTACCGAGCAGTGTGGGTAGCGAGAAGAAGTAGTTGATACTAAGTCTACAGTAGTAGTACTCATTTTTTTATCACAAAGAAGTAATCAAAATCTGCATTGCTACAGTTTACCAAACTTGAAATTATATCTCTAATAAACTGTGGGAAGATGGGTATTGAAGTACAAAGAAGAGGGCGGTAGATTAAAAGTGAAAGCGCTCATAAAGAATGTTGAAATATAAAGCACTAAGGAAATCCAACTGTAACAGCTTATTAAATATTATTATTGTGGTCTATTATCATACCTTTGTTGAAAACAAATTCTACTTGTATTAGTGGTGATTCTTTCTATATGGAGAGTCACCTTATTATAGTTTCCTAGATTGGTGTGTGTGGTTGAGAGATTCTCTCAACTATGATTGTGGGTGTCCGCATATTTCCTATATTGAGACATTACTTGTATTTATTTGTAACATTATTTTATTAATGATAGATAGATTTCCTTATGAAATTTAACTTGGTATCAGAGCTCGCATGGGCTTGGGAAAGTAAAGAGTATTGTTTTTTTTTTCATTTATAGTTACTGAAAGAATTGTACTTAAATATTACCGCAAGAAAATGAAGAATGAAGAAACTCATGGGTCAAATGGTGGTTGGATGGGGCCGAAGAGCGTTAAATTTGTCTTTGCCTGCTCTTCGCGGAGTAAGCTGATTTGGCCGCTCATGATGCGATCTTCCTCTGTACGACGCGGGTGCCTCTACATCCCTCCAGGATCAAATTATGCTTGTGAGGAGACTAGCGATGTTTGTTGATTCATGCTCATGCCTGCTCTGCACAAGGAAGTGTGATGAGCTCCACCTACCTCGTGTGAGATGGTGATCGCATGGGAGGGTCGCATACCGGTTTGTTGAATTATCCATGCCAACGCGACGCGGTGGTGTTTTTGAGCCTTTTTTGAGAGAGTTTGTTGAATGTACCAATCAAAGTTGATTTGCATGGCCGGTAGATTTTGACAGCCTACTATGGATTTGATAAAGAGGTGGTCTAATCAGCATCGCACTGTAGGTGGTTTTCCTATGGGTGGATCCGCGCGGTCTTTCTGCACTTTGACTCCAAGACAGTTCCCGCTTGACACAAAAGTGTTGAGATCGTGAAGATCCCTGGCATCACACAGGTAGTTATGGAGGCCTTGGATGCATGACCGACCATCAATTTGTGATATTTAGATATTTAGCAACATTAACCCATTTTCACTTCGCGCCTCAGTCAATTGAATCTAAGGAACCTTGATAAAACTAATGATTTAATATATCAACTCATCCCACCACCGCAATAGGATAAAATATTAGTAGTATTTATCCTAGAATAGCTTTTGTGCATTATCGACAATAATATTGAGGGGTTGAAATAATTCTAGGCCATACGAGAAATTTAGCTACAACATGTCCATAGTATATACTGAATTTTTATAAACTAATTGAACTTATCAGCTACATAAGAACATGAAGGTGTGATAGCATGATTCTAAAATAATATATGCGCAATTAATTTCAATAAAACTAAGATACATAATTTATAAGTATATCACCAATTGAATAGATCCAATTAACTGAGAGAGTTGCGAAATACTTCAAAAAAATCGATTCCAAGAGTTCATCAAACTGAAGTTCAGATGATATTTTTTGTCCGCTTCTCCATTTTCCCATATAAAATAGGTGTAGAATGTTGATTTAGTAATGAAGACTTCAGCAATTAGGTCGCGACTTCAAGGAATTTTTCAATAATATTTGGCTTTTTCATCCATCATCGTGAGAAGTGTCATCTATAGATTAAATTAACGTTGCTAGAAGATTTTTCACAAGTTTGTAATGATATAGGATTGCGTTTTATTGTGAACAGCTGTAGCGCTATGGATGTGCCTAAGAGCCAAGTAACTAACAAGACATATCACGGTAAAGGTAGGCGCGGAACAAGCAATCCTATAATTTCAAAACTTTGATAAACCACTGAATTTGGCCACTACATTCAACCATCTTGCAGACTTGATTGAGAGGAGCATATAAGGCAACAAAATATCTGTAATTCGCGACAGTATCGTAGCGGTGGTATGGATCCTACTAACCAATTGTAGCTAGAGAAATGAAGCCGTGAAAAAGTAAGAATTGCCATGTGATATATCCACTGGGCATTGCAATCACAAGAAGGAGTAGACACCATATGACTAGAGCGGAGTTGCGTTTAGATCTTCGACGAGGCGATCACATGCGACTGGTTGAGGATTTAAATGCATTGCCATGTATTAATACAATAATTTGTGGTTATTTATAGCACTGATATTGATGGAGGCGTGAAGAAGATTTGTTGACTTCCAGATTTGGGTATATTGATACTAAAATTAGGAGAAATTCAAAGGAAAATTGGCGTTTGAGAACTATAAGATCAAACAAATCAATGCAAGAAGAGCTAGTATATTTATGTTTGGCCATTGGAACAAAAGGTAAAGAGATGTTAAAGGTCATTTATATATAGTTTTTGTCGTTGAATATTTCTTTAGCCTAGGTCCACCAGAGGTGGAAGGTCATGCCTGGAAGATTCAGTTCACCATAAAATAATGCTTTGTTTAAATGTTGTGAACTCATTGAATATATTCCAAAATAATTGATGCATGCAAACAACATTTTGACAAATTTATGATAATGAGTTCGCTGCGTGAGCTGAATCAAGAGATGAGTTCGTGTGGAGGGTGAACTCCTTCATAAAAACTCTATTTATTAAATATTTTGTGTAGTTTTTCTTTATTAAGAGCTGTTGTTCAAAACTGACCATGCTTTATGTTTCTCTAAAATACCTATAACGTAAATTTTAATTCCTCTTGACACACATAGGCAACAGCGAAATATAATGGTCAAGTATAGATCAAAAGTGAATAAGTTTTATCTAAAATGAAATAGAAGAATAAAATTCAAATTCAAACAATAGAATACTAGGTTGCCAGTAAAGTTATTTTTACAATTTCTTATCATTTGGTGCAGCATCGGTTGTACTCTTTTGTAATGTGCGACAACGTTAAAGTTGTATAAAGGTGAAGGGAAGTTGTTTGTTGCAAGTCCTTTATATTAGGAGTAGAAGAAGGAGAGTTGAAAGAGCATCAACCTTTATCCAAAATTCCCACTCATAGTTGCACTTGAAGAACTCCTTGTTTTTCAAGTAGTTGATTGAAGAGGTAATTTGTAAAAGCTGAGTCAATAAGAGGTACAAGCATCGTGAGGTTGAGATTGAACTTGTAGCCATTATGTCGTGTGTTGAGAGACTCATGGATGTTGAAAGTTGAATACATATGTCTAATTTAATTTTTCAATTAAATTGAGACAATGTGTGTTTTCTATCTCATAATCACTTGTAATAGTTAAATGAGTGTGATAACCTAATTAGCCATGAATTTCAAGTTGATAAGCAGAGGCAGATAGATTCAATTAGTTATGGATTTCAAGCGTGCTAGTATCGTTGTAATGCATAAGGAATCACTAACTCAATTAATTGAGTTAAATATTAAACTAGTTGCAACAGCTTTTTGTTGCATCAGAGAGATCAAGTGAATTAAATCGATTAATTTATCATTGATTCACAAAACATGATTTACCATTAATATCCTGTGATTCATCTGGGCCCATGGAGACCCAAGCACATGTGGTTACAAAGGGATGTTAACTATCGCTATCATTGGTATGCTGTCTTACATGCATTAAGACAAACTGTAGGATTTCCCAAGAGCATTGCTAGCTAAAGGATGAATTTCCTACACAGGGATTTATCTAAGAATTACGTAAAGGTGTGTTAATGATTAGAGGGATGAAATTCAAATGCTATGTTATCAATTTATTCCAGTCAGCAGACAGTTTCTTTGTAGAGGCAGTGAGACTCCCAGAGAAGAGGCATTGTAATTGTTTCATGATTTCTTGGTGAATATACAATATACAGTGAGGTTTTTGGTTAGTAATCTTTCCCTGAAAGGAGATGGAAGTGATTACTTAGATTTTCACACTAAGTAGATTGGTGACCGTGTTTATTTTCTGCAATTGATTGAAAAGATCTTGTGATCTTGCTTTAGTAGATCACAGACTGATTAAATCCATTGATATATATATTGTTTCCTTTATAATTTCACAATATAGAGTGTAGGAAAAACAATGTGGGTGGAATAAATTGAGTTTAAGGAGAAGGATCAGATCAAGATGGATTTCAATGGCTTGAGATTGGAGTATGCACTGAGGAATCTCTAATTATATTGTGGAAATAAAGGATGGTGGAAGTTTTGGAGGACAACGAATTGAAATAATTCATTGATAATGACATTCCTAAACCCGTCAGAAGAAATGCTTACTCTTTCTCTGATGTCCGATAAAAGAAGAGCAAAGGTGAGGAGGATCTTATTGGGAGGGTGTAATGACCACATTGTCTCAAATGGCAAAGCAACCTATATGTAATGGAAGTTTTGATACAAGACTACTTTAGAGCTACAGTGATCATAGAAATTGGCATTGAAGGACAAGTCGTTGGTACAAATGAGAAAGGAGACACTATTCGAAGACAGACCCAAGTTTTTCCAATGCGATGAGTTTTGGGAGTAGTAGAATTACTATCAAAGATGACTTAGAGCTAGGATTTTAGGGGCTTTCCAAGGGTTGGTATAGTTATCAGACTAGTGTCATGGGAGGGAGAACCGCCTGGATTGGGAAATGACTATGGCGATTTGTGTTAAAGAATTTGTATGAATACTGTGGATGGATCTTCATCAGATAGATGATGAAGAAATTTTGTGCCTTGATGCAGGGTGAAGAAGGGAATGGAAATAAATCCTATTCCAAATCTTGAGACTGAAAAAGGAAAGAAGCAGCATTATTCAAAGAGGTGAAGTGTTTTCATCTATCACGGTGTTAATGTAAGTATTGGTGCCACTAATTGTTCTACAAAATAAGATAAGAAGGTTTCAGATTCGTACCGTGGCGGCTTTGGCTCACAATTTGAGTTGGAATTTTCAACATTGCATGCATGGTCTCAAGTGCGATGGGATTTAGGGGTAATGGATATTGGTGCATCTTTCCACACACACGCAGAGACAAGAACTTTCAATACTTGGAGAGAAGGAATTTCCATATGATGAATATCAAAATGTAGTGATGACGGGTGGTACAGCGTACTGGATTGTTACCACTTTCCAGTTCAGTAAACTCCGTATTAAAATATGAAGCAAAATAAAGTTTGGAAAATAATTTAGTCACTATAATAAGGAGAATAGATAAGGTGATGTATTACTTTAGAAGGTAAAATATTTACGACACAAAGCCAGGACAAGCTAAGAATATTGACTGTAGAAGAAGATTCATAAACTTGATGTCAGAGCATAGCAACATTTGGTGGCAAGTGACAGTGGTGAGTCGTGATGAGGGTGAGTTATGGCACAGATATTAGCCATCTCCATGCGGAGTCAAGGTCATGGAACGGATTTTCATTCTGACTTCGTTACTCTTGCCATGTAGACACATGAAAGAGATAAATTATGTAGTATGCAAATGCCACTTTTCAATGAACCTAGCAAGAAATTTGAGAGAGTTCCACTGAGACGTGTAGTACTATTTCTCACAACATGCCAAAGAAGCCAGGTATTATGTGATATTTGTCGATGATTTTTCAAGAAGTGTTGGATCTATCATTATGTGAAGAAATATCGTACATCATCAAAATTTTGTGAGTTCAAATCATTATGGAGAAAGATATGGAAGCATGTGAAGGTTTTAGGAGAAGGAGGTGAGTATAAATATGAATCTAAAGAGAGTTACCTGTACCTTCATAACCCACAATAGAATGGTCACAAAGAAATAATAGAATAATTTTGGGGTGCGGCATGAGGATGTTGCATGATCAAGGCTCTGCCATGTATTTTATGTGTAGGGCAATACACAGTATTTGTACAAATCATAGTCCTCATTGGATACTTGGCATGGAAAGCACTGAGGATTTTTTCTGTAACCTGATTTTTCATATTTTACGATTTTTGATCATTTGTTGCCATGTGACCAAATATTTCCGGGTTAGCTTAAACTAATAGCCGATATTGCGATATGTGTGGGTACACTGAGCACTTGTTGCACCACGTGGCTTCCAAATGGGGAGACGCTGTAAACGCAGATATGTAATGATGAGGAGTAACCATGTAATTTTCCTTGAGAGTGGAGCCGATTGCATGCATGAAGGAGAAATTTTGGTTCCAAAGGATGAACCTCAATATGGGAGTAACCACATGCGGAGGATCATGAAGGTAGAATACACTAGCGTAGATCCACCACCAACAAATGGCAGAACTCACACCAGGAAGCTCTATAGATCGATACTTGATGATTTAACATGTAGGAGCACTTCATCATCGCTGTATTGATCCGGCCTAAACAGTTTACTGATACAGCTTGCCTATGAGCAAGTACAGATGGATAAACTATCCTCCTTTGAGGAAGAAGTGAAAACAATCTAATGGACGCCGTTGCTGAAGAGTATGAATCCATCACAAGAAACAACAGCAGTTGTCCCAATAATGGTTGGAAAATTGTGGTTGAATGGTAGATGGATCTATAAGGTGAAGTACATGATGGGGAGTGCGTGAGGAAGCAGGTTGATTTGTATTCGATTCTCGCCGTTGAGGGGATTTCGGAATATAAGGACACTTTCGCACCAATTTTCATAGATACTATCGCATTAGATCCATCCTTGCACTCTAGTACGATGGTAAATATAGATCATAGGAAATCATATTTCGTGAGTTATTGAGGAAGAAGTGTACATAGAGAATCCATAATGTTTGATATCTTTCTTGGCATTGATCACATAAAAGGAATCGAGAGTACTATATGGGATGAAGGTAACGTGTTGTACAATAGAATATAGCTATTTCACCGAAGGCTTCAGCAGCAATGACTGTTGATAAGCAATTGCACGGATTAGAAGGAGCGGTGCAAACTTTGATTATCAGACTTTTGTGTTGATGATCGACTTTGATTTAGATAAGAATCGATAACTTTGCAAAGAGGATCTTGCAAGAGAGTTAGAAAATGAAGGAAGGTAATTCTTCAATCATTTCCTTGATTTGGAGCAGTGTACAAGATGGTGAATGTTTTTTTCAAGGAAAGTATGCCAAAGAGATTTTATAAGTTTCCGAAGAAGTGAGAGTCAGAAACCAGAATTCCTCTTCCAAGAAATCGATAATGATAATGCTACTTCAATATATATGCATACGGTTTATAGGCGCCTTGTGGGTTCATCAGTACTGGTAAACACCAAACTAGCCATGAAGCACCACCGAATACGTTGTTTTAACGATCTGGAAATGTAAAGCATGTCATAGAGACACCGCACCATAGATTAAGGGATTGTAGTTGCATTTATCAGTAGACTGAATCTTCCGCTTCACCAATGTAAGATTGAAAATAAATCTAATTCGTGCATATTACAAAGAATACTATCGAGGGATCTTGTTGTGAATGAATGTTCTCGTACGTACAGTAGCTGTTCATTCATGTGCTTTAGTTCAAATTGAGCAGAGTGGTTACGGTAAACTAATTGCAGCTACATGTGAGGTGGAATTTGAATGAGGAATATTCGCTGAGTTTGTTTATCATCAACAAAGGATCCGAATGACGATACATTGTGATAACCAGTTGCATTTAAACTCCTTGTAAATCGTATTCCATGATTAGGTCCAAGAACATGTAGAAATCGTACCACCATCCCATACATATAACGAGCACATTATGCCGCCTTCAATAATATTTAAGACGATACATGACATATGCCGTATAGTAGAAATACACCATAGAGGATCGTGGTAGCTCATAATGTATTGCGAGGGAGTGCGAAAAGTCAAGAATGTCTAATTTAATTTTCCATAAATTAAATTGATAATAAATGTAACGTATTCATAATGCCTTGTAATAGTTAATCATGTGATTAAACTGAATATTGCTCATGAATTAGAAGTTATGTTGGTGAGGCATGAAGCGATTCTACTAGTTATGGAGTTCATGGCAGCAGCATTAGTTTAATGCATGAGAAATCAAGCACCTAACAGTTAAATTCGCTTGAACTTGTTGTAAAAATTTGTTGCCTAGTGATGGTATGAATTGAACCGTTTAATTAATGCGATTCGCCATGAAACTTATGATTTACTATTAATAGCTGATGTTGGGAGTTCCAATGAGACCCAATGAGACAGGTTAAAGGGATGTTAACGATATTGCATTAGTAGGCGCCCAAATGTAGTAAAACGATAGATTTACCTGCATTGCAATAGCTTGAAAGATGGATTGGAAGAATAGGATTAGACCGCTGTTTGTAACTGTGTAATCAAGGAACACTATCAGAGAAGGAAATTGCCAATTGTTATCATTTATCCATTAATACAGATGTTTTAGAGTGCGTGAGAGTCTTGTGAGAAGAGGCATTGTAATTGTCAGTGATCTCAGGAATATACAGAGAAGATAGAGGCTTAGATAACAGATTACTGAAAAATATGTGTTGTGGTTTGATTTGATTCTTTTATTTACTGCTGTGATTATGCATCATGTTTATTTTTGAAATTGTTTGGAGTAGATTCATATATTTCTTTAGTAGTTCAGATGATTGGATTGAATCCAATATATATTGTTTGTATACTTAAAATTACATTTAAAGAGGAGTGATCAATAGAGACTTCAAGGAATGCGAGAATGGTTAAAATCAGGTTAAGCATTCACCGCAGAAAGAGAAGGAGGAGGTTCTAAGCCTCATATGCGTATGATCTTCATAGGTATGATGAGAATAGCTTAGAAGTGAAGTGGAGGAAATCCAATCTCCATCTCCACTCATCTTCATCATTCTCATCATCCCCATCCAGAGACTATCTTCCATCAGCACTATAAATACCATCACATCACTAAAACTATTGAAGTAGGAAAGTATCTATTACGAAATTGACATTAATTTTAGAGCTACCCATGTACAATGGTGAGAATTGTAGATAATTAGCAATTGGATACATCAATTGATAAGTAATCGCTGTAATTCAAAACTTTGGAGGATGACATATAAATATCTAGTTGGCTTCATTAAGGTTATATGAGCCGCACTAGCGAAATAAGGAAATACTAAGAGGAAATTTGAATCCATGAAGAGCATTCACTTCTTGGTTGAGTTTATTTCTTTCCATTAAAATATAGTTTATCCATTAGCTCATATGCAAAAATATATTATGAGTTTGGCAAAATTTTAAGAAACCTGTACAACAATGCTATGAGGATACTTAGGTTATAAAGAGTTTTGTTGTTAGGACTAAATTACGAATTCTACATACACTCTGAAATACATTGTGTTTTACATTCTATTTGAAGACACGCATATTAAGGTTAACTCCAAGAAATTTAGATGAAGTTTAAAATAAGCCACACACTTAGAGGCAAGAAAACATGTATAGAGGAGAAAAAGTGAAAGCAGGTAAAGGGAAAGGAAAATTTTATAAGAGGAAAATAAATAGTTTTGTTAAAAGAAGAAGGAAAAACTCACATACAAGAATTTTTCAAAGACCTGCCATGATGAAGAATCTGGTTGTTAAATCTCATCCACAATTGAAACTAAATAACTGAAGCCAAAGAGGAAGGGGAAAACTATTGCTATAACCGAACAAGACTTACACAATTCAGAGATGTGAGACAAACACAGAAATGGGTTTGAAAGGTAAACATGTTGTAAAGTAAGAAAGATCTAAATTAAATGTGATAATGATGAAGATACAGAATATAACTTTTTCACATTAGGTGGTTGTCTCTAAACATACTAATATTGATAAACTTTTTGTGTAAATGCTGGGTTAACTTGATTTCTCCTAATATTTTGTTGCTGTGTCACTTGAACAGTTTAGACATCCAAGACCATATCCTTTGGAAGGATATACAGAATGCAGCCATATGGTTTCACTAATATCTTACTTAACTCTAAAATTTCTGATGAAGTGAGCTGATGTGGTGCCGCTTTAAATATTAGGTATCAGATGGGGAATTCATTATTTGAAGGATATGAAATCTTTATTTCATGTTATAAGAAGAAAGTATCACTTGTTTGTTGATTGTATTGAGTAAATAATTAGAGGCATAAGAAGAAGACACATTTGTATTGGGTATGCAAGTGAGTAATGAAGAGGATAAAGGGAATGCAGCCGAATCTCTGACATTGTTGATGATCAAACAAAGAGATGTATTGAATCACACTTTTCAAAAATTCTTAAAGGTGGTAATGATGGTTTATGGGATGTTAACAGTTTTGTAAAGAAGGTGAAAATTTGCGTATTTAACATTTAGGTGATGGCATGGGGAAACTAGATTCCGCAAGAGGAAGGGCCAAAGTGAAAGTGATAAAGTAGCTTGGTAAGAAGTATAGTCGAAAAATTTTCAGGTTGGTTTCCAAAAAGGTACATGGTAATGGCGTGTACATAATTTTGGTCAGAGCTGCCCAGTTTTACAAGGCAAAAGGCATTTTAAAATCACCATAGTGACAATGTGCAATAGTAGTGTGTCAGAGTTCTTGATTGTTTTACCAAGGTAGGACTGAATACTTTGTAATAGATTGATGTCTCCAAATTCAAAAATATTACAAATATTGACGGTACAATGATAACAAGAGAAGGTCGCAAGAATCAAGGAAAATTTGAATTTTATGAAAAGCTCCAAAATGATGAAATTGGGAAATTTAAATGATAGACCGGAAGGGTGAGGAAACAACTTCTATCTTACATAATTGAGAATCAAAAAGAGCTTTAGGGTCCAAAATGCTTGGTGGGGAGAAATGATCAGAGCTCATTATTTAAAGGTAAATTAAAATTTCAAAATGCTTCATACTAGAACGACTAGATAGATCTACACTGTAGGAGTCAAACGCAACTTACTTACCAAAATACGAGTTCAGAGTGAGAGAGTAGGTCTGGGTTGTTCATTTTAAGAAGAGAAAAAATTGTGCGTAACAATGACAGATTGATGACTTGGTACCAATAACACTCAAAGAATATTCATGGAATATTTCATAGCTTTTCAACAAAGGACACCGTGATGTCATCTCTCTAGATTCGCCAATAGCTTCTTGGGAAGTTGTTTCCCATTCTTAAGTTTGAACATACTATGGTGATTTATTTTTATCAGAATTTATAGGCCAATGGGGGAAGGGCCCCGTGACATGCTCCTGAGAGCAAGCAAGATAAGTGTGATAATATTCAAATAGTGGTGTGTATTGTATCAACTATCATAGTACTTCAAAACTTTACTAAACCATCTAATCACTAATCGCATTCAACCATCTGGACCAGAGGTTTTGGAGCGAGGCTATAGGGCAACAATGTGCAGCATATGCATTTACGATTGCAGCCCAGAAGTGATGTGGCCATAAGTGGTCCTAATCACATTCTGGGTTTTAGAGCATGCAACATAAAATCATTAACAAGGTGGAAAACTGGAGATGCTGAAATACATCACATTCTAATCACAAGATGAGTGTAGAAAATACGTAACTAATATAGTGCAGCATTAATGCTCGTGTAAGTGACCGCCTCTACAATCCGCCATGGGTGTATGATATGATTGTGAGATTTAATTATGTAGTTTCTGTGTATTAATATTAATAATTTGTAGGTTGTGTTATGTTATCTGAGATACATAGATTAAAAGGTTAGCTTAAACACGCTGCACTTACTAAACACCTACTTATCTTAACATTAATCACATACTTTCATATTAATGCCTTTGGTAGACTCACATATTAACTTCAGATGGTAGAGTTAGATGGATATTTTCTAGAATTATGTGAGAAATTTGCAAGTAGAAATTAGCTTTGCCATAACTGAAAAGTAATGTTCATCCGAATTCAGTAAGAAGAGTCATTCTAGAGATTTTGATGTTTTGGACCCATTGAACAAGTTAAAAAGGCGGTGGCTGCGTCATATACATAGGTTTTTATCAGCTGTGAATATTTTTAGCCTAGGGGTAA
Source organism: Pinus albicaulis (assembly GCA_034641835.2). Lineage (NCBI taxonomy): Eukaryota > Viridiplantae > Streptophyta > Pinopsida > Pinales > Pinaceae > Pinus > Pinus albicaulis. The sequence goes on from CM076582.1 coordinate 1,274,856,823, forward strand.
ACTAAAGAGGGAAGGTCACGCCACAACATCCGTAACCAATGAAAATAGATATTATTTATATATTTATAATAAATTCATTGGAAAATGTTACAAAAACATTTGATGAATGTAAACAATATTTTGAGGTACTACACACAGAGTCAAGCTATGGAGTTAGACCAAGGAGATGTAGCCTGTGAGGTGAAATTCTTCATGAAAACTTTATTTTATTGTATCAGCTTTGTGTGGTTTACTATCATTTATGTTGTTGCCGCTCAACACTTTAAATTCATGCTTATATTTAAAACACTCATAAAATTCAGTTTAATTCCTCTTGACAATAATAGCAAATAAAGGAACCTACACATCAAGAATAAGATCAGCAATAAATTTTATAACTGTAAAATGAAATTAGCAATAACAATAACTAATGTAAATTAAATCAAAATAATCAGTAAGAAATGTAGGAGTTTGGGGGCTAATGCTGATTTTAATAATAAGTATACAGAGTAGTATTTTGGTGTTATTTAAGTGACATTGGTCTCGAATTGCTACTACTATTTCCGAGTGTGTTGGAACTAGTCATTCCAACAATACACAAATTTTCTGGGAAGATACAATAAAGACATATACCTAAGAAGGAATTGATTCAATAGGAGATTAAAGATGATGGAAACAAAAGGATTTGTTGTGTGAAGTGAGTATATTTGGATAGAATCAACATAGATGCTAGGTTTTCAGATTCACACATTTTAATTGGGGAAGCAAGTCTAGGATATTTTATAGTGGTCTTTGTGGTGAATGGTAACCTAAGAGTGGGAGGTAATGTAAGCCCGATGAGGCATGTTTATCCTATTGTCGTAGATTCTAGCAAACCATTTTGTATTTGGGTGTGCTTAAGCTAGGTAAGCCAAACCATGTGTGAGTGAAGTGACAGGTTGACCGTGAGGCATGGTTTGTGGTTAGTCAAAACCCTTGGCATGGTTGAGGGAGCTGTTGGTAAACTCCTCGTACTGCTATAGGTCTGTGAGGGCTTGCTTGAATTGAGTGTTTAATAGAGTTGAGCCTTCATGGCTATTTTGAGCCTTCATGTTTAACGTCTTGTGGTCACATAAGCAGGGACTGAGCCTTATGGGTATGGTTGAGGTAAATCCCATAAACCTGTGAGCATGGTTGGGTGAGAATCATAAAACCCACGATGATGAGGCTGAGGGGATGTTTCTTTGTGCACAGTGCACATGTACAGAAGCTATAATGAAGGATTTAAACATGTATATGTATACATCCCAATAGACTAGCCGATTGGACACCGATGCATTCCAGTTGGGAGGCTTCCTTATATGACGTTGATATATGCCTTGTCATGATTTGACCACACTTTCTAGATCATAAAATTGATATTGAGACAAGTATTCATTAAGGGCTAGGCTAAAAATGTAATCTACTTGTCTCACTATGATTCTTTCTATAGAGAGGCACATTATGTTTCCCTAGATTGGTGTGGTTGAGATTCTCTTCAACTACTGACATTGTGTATCACAGATAGTTTTTATATCTTGAGACAACACTTACATATTTATTTATAATATTATTTGATGATGAAATGTAAATAAATTTTGTTGTAGAAATTTAACTAATTTTATTCGTAAGAGTTTTTCATATGTAAAGCCTAATAAATAAAACTCGCATACTATCTATAGGCGAAAGCTAAAACCAATCATAAACAACCACTGGTGAAGAAATAACTAAACACCACCTTTTCTTCTATTATAGCATTAATGAGCAGATACCAAACTAGTAGGTGTATTCTGATATATATTGATACCTATAGTGTCTCTATTCACGTTTACAAGATATTTCAAATAGATTTTTAATTTAATTTTGTCCATTAATAAATTATATGGTAAACTAAATCATAGTAATAAATAGTTTTTAAATTCGTCTTCATTGAACTAATAATAATTGTAACCTAAATCATAATAATTACTAGTAGTTTGTATATGATGGAATTGTTCTTTAAACAAAATCCGACTGAAAAAAGTCATCCAACCATGAAACAATTAGGGTAATTGAAACATGGGCTCTACCTGAAATAGAAGGTGTCTTACCTTCAAATAAGCAACGTTTGCATTACTTGAACCAAGTGGATATCATTAAAATCATATGAACATCTCCTGATTAAAACTAAGTTCAATTTTCCATAAAATCGAGCATTAGACTGTTAATATTCTTTGTAGTGCATTTATACCTTTGATGCAAATCTAATTACATTACAGCAATGTTGGTAAGAGAGGCATTGCTAACTATTAAGTAATGCAGACTAAAAAAATTAATAGTTTGTGCTTTATCTTCATAATAGTATTAGCTTGCTGAAGGTAAATTTTTAATAAAAAAACCATATAATATAAACTCCAATTCTTTTCATTTTTGGCTTATTACTTTTGAAAGAGCCTTAACTATGTTTCATTGGTATACTTTTCCCCTCTACTCTTCTTATACACTAAAATACGGTTTGTCCTTCGAAGTCAGAAGTTGATTGTGCCAGAGTAGCAAAGAAAACTATTAGAAACCATTAGAGATTGAATATTAGAAAATTATTCATAATGTTTTCAATTGCAATTATGTGGTTTATTATAATTATGTGCGTTAAATTATTGTTAATACATAATGAATTAATACTATTTAATATTAATAGAGTGTAATAATTAGGTTTATTTTTGTTGAACTAGTTGTTTTAATGATTTTGCTAGTTAATTTTTTTGATTGTCTTAATTTGAAAGATATAGTCATTATTACTAGATCAATGAATGAAATCTAAAATAATAACTTCTGTATTTAACCAAATGTTTAAATTATTTTAAATTTTTTTACTAAATCATAAATTTTTTTGTAAAGTTTGGTAGTACTTCATTTTTCTTTTTTCTATTTTTATTCCAGATCTTCATCAACATGTGCGTATTAGGATCACCTGATCTAAGTAGAATTAAACTTGTAATAAGTAATTTATAACAATCATTTCTATCACCATATTTAATCAAGACTCATGATCATTACCATTTAACCAAACCTCATAGGAGTGTTAACAATTAAATCATAAATTAAAATTAATCGCGGTCTTTTTATTTATCACCACCTATAAAAAAATTAAAAAAAATCTAAATTTTTGTTAAAATATTGAAACTTGACAATGATTAACTAAAATCCTGTCCTATATACTACACATTCAAAGTGCTAACTAAAAATTTGTTATGGAAATTGAACATTAGACTTTTTGTTATAATTGTAACACTTATTTAAATTTAAATTTAAATTTTACATTAATTTTAATGGGAATTATACGACATCTTTTAATGTGCTCGTACCTAGTGTGCGCCTTAATCTAAAGTGTCTATTCATAAAAGTACTCAAAAACGTATTGTGGAAGGATATTAAAACCATAGGTCTATAGATAATGTTCTCTACCACTATCGCCTGTATATCGCCTTATATTTAATAATTAAATTTATTAAAACACAGTCGTTTTAATAAATTTTAATAACGAGAATAACACAAAGTTTTAATGTATATTGGCATGGCCACTAAAACTTCTTGTGATGTTGACTATTAAAAACCTATTAATGCCATAGTTGTATCGCCTTTATTTAGATTTTATCTTATATTAAACATATTATATACAAGAAAATTCCATGATTTATGTCTTCATTTAGATTGTATACATTGCACAATGTTAGGGCGGATTTTAAATTTAAAGTAATATATATATATGGTTATATAATTTTGTAAAAATATAGTTATTTTTAATGAAATTTTACAAGGTTTTGTTAGATTTTATTATATTTTATTAAATACATATATTTTATTATTAAATTATTATTATAGGTATACATATTATTATTAAGTTTTAATTTAAATTTTTTTTATTGATGAAGCTTCTTATTATTATTAGTTCTAATTAATATAGTAAAATAATTTTATGTTATATTTTGTTTATAATAATATAATATTAATAATAAGTTTATAATTTTATAATAATATTAGTTTTTCATGTTAATTTTATATTAAAAATAATATATTATTATTATTGTTAATACTCGTAATAACATTAATCATTATAATTATAATAATGTCAATGTTATTAATTAATAATGTTAATATTATTGGATTATTAATTAATATTTTAATATTATTATTATTAATTGATTAATATTGTTGTAATTAATCAATGTAGTAATGTTATTAATATTAACTTTTTTCTCAAGAAAAATTTGCAACGTTTCTATTATTTAAGTAAAGAAAAGTTACATTTATGATAATTACATTCACGAATGCATTGATGGCTTCGGGTTAGCGTAATAATTTAGCTGGCTACCTAACGTAGTGATTAGCATATTATTTTGAATTACAGAGGCTAGTAAAGGTTTTCACGCTTGCCTTTTTCTTTGGAAAGTAACGCTAAGTGCCCAAAGTGAAGAAGGAGAACCAGGCTAGCTCATTATTCCTTGTGGTATTTTCTTTGTCGAAGTTTGAGTTGCACATGCTATCTTTACGGTAATCAGCATTTCACTTACTATTCAGGTCATGAAGTAGGATCACTCAGTGCCGTAGCGCGAACCGCTTTCGATAATTTCAGATGGATTCGATTTCATGTTCTTTAATTTTATCGGGTTGCTTTCTATTTACTCTCATTTGATGATACGCTTCTTCTTTATTTCCCCCCGTTTCTTTGTTGGCCCACTTATAAAATTTCATCTTGTATGTTTCCTTTTTCTCCTTTTGCATCCGGGCATGCGCTTTGTAAATGACTAGTTTTCCAAGTTGTTCTACATCTAAATAACAGCCATAATCATAAGCAGGCCCATTTTTGTTTTTGTTGAATCGCGAATGTTTTCAGTAGCCCCTTGCTGATTCATCTCACGATATCTGGCGCAGCTGTAGCGACTTTCCAATCATTGTGTCTGTTTTGATGTATCCTAATGATTTTCCTAATGGTTTCTAAAACATATCTATTCCAAAAATGAATGGGAGATTATGGGTAACCAAACCTAGAACGACATTTTGCTACCTATGGAGTTTAAGGCCAAAGTCCGGGAAACCATGGGGCAGGAGTCGTGTAACCCCTGTAAAACTAAGGTCCATCCTTGAACATGTCTTTTGGCTTCCAAGGATGGAAAATTGACTACAAAACCCTTTGTAATAGAGATGGATTTCATGTACCATGGTCCAGGCTGAAAATCCAATGAAAGAGCTCCATTGGTTTGAGCTGAAACACAAAATTTTCATATTTCTAGATTCAAATGTGAGCAATGTTCATCAATATCTGTATGTCTATGTCTTCGATCTCAGTACGTATTTCAGCTGTTCCACAATGTATGGTTTGGGAGTATTCTTAATGTCTTTGTGAGTGGTGCTGACGTTTGTTTCCTGAATGTTCCCGTAAGAGGGACCCTGATGCTGTTTGGAGGTGATGTGCATCAGCTTTATGGGTACATGAGCTTTATAGGGGTTGTTCTAATGCGTTCTCACTTTTCAAAGGATATAGTGGTGTATAGACTAGTTTGTATCCTTGATGAGCGAATGGTATGATTTCCGCCAGATTAATGAGCTGCATCGACAGTATCTAAGATTTCTAGATATTTTGCTTTAGGTTTGTTACCGTTTTGGTATTCCAGCCCATATTAAAATTGTTCTGGCTGTAAGGTTTCCATGAAGTGATGAAAATGACAGCTTCACTGCTTTCTCATTGTCTCAGGTCCCCAGGTTACCCCGCGGGATTCTTTCAATGATTTGTCATAGATTGCGGGTGCTCTATTTCACATGATCGATGGATATCGCTGACAACGAGACAGGCACTTCGGCTAGGCTTAAGGGTGTTAGGAGGCATATTAACTCTATGTACTCGCTCTAATAAACTCAAGGAAACACATTCAATTAATCGTCGTCATACGCCTATTCTATCTTTGTTCGACACCGGAAGCTCGTTTCACCCTTCTCCGGTGGAGGATGCCCATGCAGAACAAAGCCCTGCTGAACCCAAAGAAGGCAAGGGGACGCCGGTTACGCTTATAGCCAAAGCTGGCGGTAAAGGGGCCGGGTTCTATCCCCACCAAAAAACCCCCGTTTCACGTATCACAAAACTGCCCCGTTCTCCAGTGTAGCACCGGCGACGCTATACAGCACTCTCTATGACCATTTCATTCTCCCCCATCGAGGGTAGCCATGAGGGGCCCTCTTCGCTACAAGATCCGAGAGGCCATTCCAAAACCTTGTAATCGCTATACGGCTATCATCATGCATTATTCAAAATCGAAGTTATGACTAATATCTATTAATATTAACTTATATTGATGTTAATATACAAGTGGTAATTAATAATAGATATATATTAATATTGATAATGTCAATATTAATATACAATTGGATTGTCTAATACACCGTGTATTAGGCAAAGGATATATTATCTAACTATGCTTTTATTTTATTAGATTTTAGTAATTTGGCATTTAAAGATTTTATATATTTAGTTTAAATAATGTTTTTAAATTTGCTTATATTTTTCTAATATTATTTTTATTTTAGAAATATAATTATTATAAACTCAATATTAGAACGCCTATAATAATAAAAGTAGATTATTTAACATCAAATTTTAATATATACTAAAAATAATATTAATAATTAGTATTTAAAACGATGATGATTATGATTACTAAAACAATATTAATATTTACAATGGAATTTTTTAATTACTATTAAAAAAACAATATTATTAGTACATATATTAATAATATAATATTATTAAAAATATTGGGTTTAATATATTAGGTTTAATAAACTTTCGTTTATTAAGATGGTTTATAATATTAATCCCGTATTTATAATGTTAATCCCTGTTTATAAAGAATCCTAGGTAGGTATGAAGCAAACAAAGAGTGAAAATGATGTATGCCGCTAGGTTTTCGACATCAAGCCACAAACCCTAACGCATCAGCTGCAACTCAAGCCATGTAATCGACAGTACGACCTTCTGTGGAAGACCTTGCCATCAAGATATTGAGATAGAGATGGGGGAGTGTAAAGGTCTTCCCGCCGCAAATGAAGGTGTGATAGCGCGAACGGACTAACTAAAGACAACTCGACAAATGCTAAAAGCACGACGTTAATTCGAATCACTTCGATGCAGGACGGAGACGAATTAATGTTAAATTCTTCCACTGTGGTCTATGGCTGTACCCATCTAATTCCAAATAGACTACTAGTCATCGCATCACGCGTATCTGCATATGAGGGACCACGTCCTCATTAAAAATTTGTAGGGTTCTGCCAACGGAAAGCTCCCAGGCTGGATAGCTGTTTAAATGGGGAAACCAAAGGGGAGTGTCACTCCGCAACTAGGACCGAAGGGCTTCACATGCCTACATCTAACCGCCTTGAAGACCAGAAACAAGGTAATGGATGAAGGTCCCTATTTTTTCAACTCAACAGGGTTATATCTTAGGAATTGGGTGGAGAGATTCAACCTAGATCTTTAAAATTTCAATTGGGCACTAGTATGGATTCTTCTATACTCACTGCCGCTTGAGTATTGGGATGAGGAATCTTTACAGGCGATAGGAAAAGGACTAGGAGAGTTCATAAAAATTGTAGAAGAAACTAAGCTTCGAAGGTACACCTCCTACGCCCGAATATGTGTCTACATGCATCTGGATAGTGCCCTACCTGACGCTGTAAGTATCTTTCATGATGATTTTGAATGGATTCAACCATTGGATTATGAGCATGTCCCCTTTCGCTGCAGAAGGTGTCATGCTCACGGACATCTTTTCAAAGATTGCCCTTTAACTGTTCATACCCGAAGACCAAAAGCGGAGGACAAAGTGGAAGCAGATGGTTTCACCAAAGTTACCCCCAGAAGAAGAC